>QAXD01000175.1:271310-353627 GCA_004335575.1 Haematococcus sp. NG2
TGAGACCAGGCGGGCCAGGAAATCCATAAAGACGTTGAACAGGGTGGGTGACATGGGGCAGATGAGTGAGACATGAGTGAGACATGAGTGAGACATGAGTGAGATACATGTACCGTGTGCTGTCATCGACCAGCCACTTGCAAGGCCTGGCTTCAACCTGGGTTGTAACCCTTTGCGGCTTTTGTTCTTTTGTTCATATACGGGTCTTGAGAGGTGTGCTGCAATGTGCCCAACTGCGCGCAGGCGCTGCCTGACTCATTGGGTCGCTTCCGGTCTCTGACCCACCTCGACGCGTCAAACAACGGGCTGCAGTGTCTTCCACCCGGTGCCCTGTCGGGCCTCACCCGGCTGCGCGTGCTCACCTTGGCCCACAACCAGCTGGGGGCGTGCCCACAGGTGGCAGGTGTGTACGCCAGGTCACTGGATGCAGATGCCGAAGCGGAGGAGGAGGATGCGGGTGCTGCGGATGCATCCAGTACTGCGGCCCCCACACCCGCACCAGGGCCACTGGTGCCCCTGCCACCACATATCCTGGCCCAGGCGCAAGCGCTGCGGGTGCCCTCCTCACTCCCGCAGTCAGCTGCAGCCACAGCACCTGCTGGAGAGCCAGCGCCACCGCCGCCGCAGCAGCAGCAGCAGCAGCAGCAGGGTGTGGGGCGTGTGAAAGAGGCAGCCGGTGCGGATGCTGCGCAGGGCACCAGCATGCTACATGCACACTTTGGTGAGGATGCCATGTCGCAGCCTACAAGCCTTCCCGGCCAAGCAGCAGGCGCCAGGGAGGCAAGTGCAATTCAGCCTGAGTTGCGTGCATTGGCGCATGAACAGAGCCAGCGCCGCAGCATGCTGCTGCAGCAGGAAGGCGGCCGGGCCCAAGACAGGCCTGTGACAAATGCTGCAACAACCATGGCAGCTGGTGCTGCCCATGGAGCCAAGGAGCCACAGCCGTCCCTGCAGGCACAGGGCCCTTCCGCCTCTTCACAGCCTACAACGCTGCCCCAGCACCCCGCAGCCCAAGCACAGCGCCTGCCAGCTACGTCAGCCCCAGCAGCACCAGCAGCAGCCAGCCCTGCGGCAGCCCCAGGCATTGCCACTGCCTCAACACCAGCCGGTGCGCAAGTGAGCACACTGCCACGTAGGGTGGGGCCGTCAGGGAGCAGCCCGCCAGGCTCCATGCTGCCCTCCCCCGCGCACCTTGATGCTGGGTCTGGCAGGCCTGGGCAACGTGCCAACCAACAGGGTGGCGAGGTGGTGATGGGGGCAGGGCCAGGGGCAGGGGCAGCAGCAGCTGAAGACGCTGATGAAGAGGGGGATGAGATTGATCGGGAGGAGGCGCACGCGCAAGAGGTGGAAAGGTACCTGCCTGCTTTGAAGCACCTCACGCTTTCCAGCAACGGCCTCACACATGTACCGCCGTGGCTGCCCACCTCCCTCATCTCGTTGGACCTTTCACACAACACCATCATGCGGCTGCCCGACTGGGTGTGTGGCCGTCTGACCGGCCTGACGCGCCTTGCCCTACATGGCAACCACGTGGAGTACGTGTCGCCTGATGTGGACCGCCTCTCACACTTGGCTGTGCTCTCGCTCGAGGACAACCCTGTGACTGATCCTGAACTGGCACCCCTGCTGATTGCGCCCGGTGCCGGGGCGGACGCAGCGCTGCACATCTACCACCTGAAGAACCAAAAGAAGATGGAGGAAACACTGCAAACCCAGGCAGCCCAGGGCTTCACCGCCATCACCGCGACAGCCTCAGCCACCAACATGGTTACGTCTGCAGGTGGTGCAGCAGGCAGTGGGGGGTCCATGCTCACCGGCCGCACGTCCTCTGTGGCTCTGGGCACCCGCCTTAGCAACCTGAGCGCACACGTGGCGGCTGGTGGGGTGGGGAGTGTGGTGCAGCCCGTGGGCGGCAGCAGTGATGGCGGCTCTGCCACGGGCCTGTGACCCTGCGGGCATGACAGCAGATGCGAAGGGATGCTGCCAGGCAGTGTGGGCCCCACACAGCAGTTTGGTTTACTATAGGGCATACGCAGCACAAAGACGGGATGGGGGGCACATGTGGCATGGTTTACTGAAATGGAACTCGTCAGTATTGTGTGATGCTCGTAGCTCCAGCAGTTGTGTCATTGTATGGTCACTCTTTTATATCATCAACTGCCAGAAGCAGGAAGGAACCAACTCAATTCTTACAACATGCGGACGCTCATGAGCATTGGTTCGTCACCATTCAGATTATTATATGAAATGAAGCGACAGCTGTCTGCAGACCTCATATTAACCATGTAAGCCACCTGGGTCACTATACCTATAGCCGTGTAGGTCCAACACATGAAATCTCATGCATTTTCTCACTCTACTGAGAAGATACTGTTTCGATCAACTGTCACCCTGTCGCTCCCCGGTTGCATGACGTGACATGCATGTTGCACATCACAGTGCATTGCAAGTCACCTCCCCTCGCATTCCTCTCCACCCTTGCTCTCCTGCACATCCCGTGCCCAGCACCAACTCATATCTCAGCCCTGCACATGCACATACAAAACATGACCACACACATTGCGGGGTTGATGAGCAAAGCACGTTGCTCTGCTGTTGATACCAATGATAGTCACACTTGTCTGTGATGCTGCGCACCCATGCACCATCATCGCTGCGTGTCAGCACAACAAGACACCAGGCCAGCCAACACTTACATAGCAGCGGATGGGGTCGGTGCAGCCCTTAGCCGCACTCTGGGGCCGGCCAAAGCGGCCGCCCTTGGACAGGTACTGCCGATGGTACTCCTCCGCGATATACACGTCACCTGACACGCATGACCGAGGGCATGTGTGAGGCAAGCCAGCCAGCAATACACACCCTCAAAAGCTGTAAGTGAATTTGTCCTTCACACCTTCTACACCAGCATATGGCAGCTGCGGCCCGTCAGCAAGCCCCACATGTTGCAGGGTGGCTCAGCACCAACTCACCGGCATCTGTGATCTCGCTGACCACCTTGCTCATCTCATACGGCTTGCCCTTGCGCCACTGCCGCCCCGACGCCAGCACTGCATTCACCTCAGCCACCTTGGCCTCGGCCTTAGCTCGCTGCATGCAACAACCACGAGGCGTTGACGCAGTCGATTGATGGCTTCCAATGACATGCATCCATTTAGCTACCGCAGTTAAGTTCGTTCTGCAAAGTATGTGGCACGCTTGGCCCATGGCGCATGGAGTCTGTTGACAAGGTGCAGCTGCGAGCCCACCAAGCCCTGTGTGCACCAGGCATGACTTGTACTACATGACCAACTTCCCCTGTTCCTCTTCTCTCCGCACCACCCCACCTGCTCCGGGGTGTGGACAAAGATGCCCGAGCGGTACTGTGTGCCACGGTCGTTCCCTTGGCGGTTGGGGGTGGTTGGGTCCACCTTGTCGAAGAACACATCCAGCAGCGTGTCGTACGGCACCTCATCTGGCTTGTATGTGACCTGCAGTACAGTACAGGCAGCAGTACAGGGATGTGTGCTCTGCGAGCAGTCAACGAACGCTATCAAGGTGGTGATGTGTGTGCATCACACTGAGAGTGCAAAGAAGACCAGCCGCTTCAGGTGCGAGCAGCATGTGCTCGAGCTGTGAACATGAACCCACAGCTGTGGCGTATGACACGCACCTGAACAATCTCTGTGTGGCCAGTCATGCCAGAGCACACCTCGTCATAGGTGGGGTTCTTTGTGTGGCCACCTGTGTGAGACATGTGACCACACGGGATGTTAACAGGACAGGCACCAGAGTTTGGCACAGCCGAACATTCTGTCCAATTGCGGGTGTCGCAATACGCTTGCAACCGTGTGTAGAATGTCTGAATGTGTACCTGTGTAGCCGGGGAAGGTGGACACCACACCAGGCACGCGCTGGTACGCGAGCTCCAGGCCCCAGAAGCTGCACGCACATCGGCCAGCACCAGTCAGCAGTGGCTGATTCGTGGCAGCCAGGCTGGTGCACATTCTAGATACTACACAACGGTCTGGCCATATGGTCAACATGGCCAACACCTCCCAGAACACAGGTGACGTGTTGTGCTATGGATGTGGCGTGCAGCATGCAGTTGAGCGGCATGGGCAGCTGTTGCACAGATGCCACGCTGCATAACTCTTCAGCAGCCTAGCTGCCTGTGTTGTCATGTGCGAGCATTGTGTGTGATGTGCGGAACCACAATGTTCGCACCCTCTGCGTCTGTGACAGATGCAGGGCATGCATGAGGGAGTGCGCGCAGGGGGATGCATGCAGCGTCCCTCCACACCAAACTCCAACACCATGCGCAGCGTGTGCGCCACACATGAGGCGTGAACCCTGACCATGCCCTACTGTTCATTCCTTCTTACCATCCGCCTGCGAACGTGGCCAGCTCGTGCCCTGGAGGAGCCTCCTTGGGCGCAAGTTCGCAGCCCTTGGTCTTCGCTGACGACCCAAACATGTTGAACAGACCCATGACTTGGAGTTTTGATCCCCGGCTGAAGGAGCCACCGATACGTGAGCAGCGTGATGCTGATGCCCCTGAGCGAGCTGAGACACGGGCCAGCATATCACAATGCCAGGAACAAAAAAATATGCTATAGGCCAGACGTGATTGGGGTCCTAATCATAGCAGTGTGCAGAGGGCACACGATAAATCGGTTTCCAGAAGCTCACACACACATCATGGTGCGTGAAACTGTTGACCAATCTGCGTGCTCCTAGGCATTTCACATTCCTGTCGGCAGAAACAGCATTCAGTTGCTCAGTTGTTGGCACAGCTCAGGGTAGTTGGATGGACCAGGGCCAACATGAGTGGTCAAGGGGTGGCGCGGCACAGCCCGCAGCCATCACAATCAGCAGCATCAGCTACCCAGCATGTGCACGTACGTTGCAGACTTATAGTACAGCATGTGCAGCTGGTGAGGTTCACACAGGCGGACTCAACGGCCTGGGCGGCATCTGTGGCCAGAAAGTGCAGCAGAATCCGCAGCCAATGACACAACCCAAGCATCGTATTGAGGCACCTGTGTGCAACACATGGGTTGCGTCATACGCACAGGGCCAGGCACGACCAAGGGTGATGGGCTGATGGCAGGTGATGATTAGTGTCATGCTACGGTGCAAGAAATGCAGACTTGCGCACTGCTGAGCAGGTGAGTTTGTACTGCTGGTGGTGTGATGAGTGGTGTGATGTGCGTGCCGCGTCGTCCTGCCATTGTGTGTGCCTGTCAATCGCACGCATCTCAGCTGTGACATTATCAGGGTTGATTTCTGGGATACAGCTTGTGCTGCAATTTGTTACAGCCTGACACCCG
Source organism: Haematococcus sp. NG2 (assembly GCA_004335575.1). Classification (NCBI taxonomy): domain Eukaryota; kingdom Viridiplantae; phylum Chlorophyta; class Chlorophyceae; order Chlamydomonadales; family Haematococcaceae; genus Haematococcus; species Haematococcus sp. NG2. Next base: position 276,620 of record QAXD01000175.1, read on the forward strand.
TGATGGTCTGCACTTCAGAGTTCCGTGTGTCACTGCACACATGTCCACACGTGCCAACACACCTGCCAGCCGGGGCCTGGGCCCCATGCCTGAAATGGCCCTAGCCCTTGCATGATTGCCCGCAGCAACGCACCCCCACCCTTGCAGGCTCTCCCGCTGCTCACGTGCGCGTACTGCGCAGCTGGAGCCTGGACTGTGTTTGTGCGGCCTGGTGGTCCCAGCGCTGCAGGATGTCATCCATTTTGTTCACGACAGAGGTGCTGGTCACGATGCCGATGAGCTTGAACCGGTGCGACCCTGACCGTGTGTCTTCAGACACCTTGACCTGCAAGCAGTTCAGACGCAGTGTGCGGTGTGGTGCTACAAGATGCACTCGAGCGTTTTGCACATGCACTCCACATGAAACAGGGCAAAACTGCAGCCCCTCATATGTTGCCCGACAAGCGACTCAACAGAGCTGGCCCCAAAGACTTCCACATGTGTTGGGCAACCACAGTTGTTGGGCACCCAAATGTGTTGGGCAACAGCCTCCGGCTCACAGCGCTGCCCCCCTCCACCCATCCCCTCAGCCAGTAGATGGAGCAGTCGACACAGCCCCGTCCGCACCTTGATGTTGCACTTCCCCAGTGCACTGAGCTGTGTGGTCTTCCCAGCAGGCGGCCGGATGAAGAAGTTGTGGATGAACGGGATCTGGCACGGGGTATCAGTGTGCAGGGAAGGAGATTGAACAGATGCACACTGCAGTTTGCTTAATGTGCTGTTTGACTTCGTTATCAAAATTAACATGTACAAAGGCTGGCATTGGCTGCTGAAGCGCCAGCTGCAACTCACTGATGCCTGGAATTTGCCATCGTTCACGTAGCTGTTGATCTCCTGCTTGTCGCAAGCGCAGCCACCGGAGCACGTCACCTCTGCCATGCCTGTCCATGTGGCACGTCCACAAGTTCAAGGAAGAGCAACTAGGGGATGCGAACATAGAGATGCAGCACGTGCCCTGTGATGCATGCCATACATGCATGAGGCAAGCGCCTGGAACCCTGTGTCCCTCTGCTGTTCCAACAGCCAGCACGCCACAGCAGCATCACAGCCCCAGCCTCAGCTGTGTCATGCCACAGCTGCAAAGGAGCATCATCACAGCCCCCACCCACCAGCGTCGTGGTAGGACATGAGGTAGATCAAAGAGGCCATTAAGCCCTTCTCATCCACACCTGTGACCCCCAGTACTGCTGCCCCCTCCTCTGTACTGCTTGTGCCGCTCTTGGTCGCACGTACAGCACTACTGCTGCTGTACTTGTCGGACAGGTCCAGCTGTACCACCAGCTCAGCACCCACCTGCAGCACAGCCACAACACACAGCAGGATATTTTTCTGTGACGTGTGAGCACGTGACTGACGGCCTGGTCTCACGTCTGTGGGAGTGACCCTTTCCACTTGCCGTGCTGGACCTCTGTGCATGGGGAGCAGCACATGCTGCCAGCAACATGGCCAAATGCACTCGCCATACTGTGTTCCATGCATGGCTTTGGGCTGTACAATACCTCGGTTTGAGGCCAGGAAGAAGGCCTGACACCTCACACCCACCGTGTCGCTCACAAAGCCATACTTGTGCACACCATGCTTCAGCTCATCCTCCCACTCCCATCCTTCATGATCCCCCACCACCTGCGAGCACACGCATGCGTCACCATCGGACTATCAGCATGCAGCAGACTTGCATGGTCTCGACCAACACAGCAACACTAAATGCACATCATTTGAGACCTCACATGCACTTGTTCTCTCCCTTCCCTTTCCCTCAGTCGCTTCCTGAGCGTTCCCCGACAACAGACCCATAGTCCACTTCCAGCAGCTGGAAAACAGCAAAGGCAACTGCCCCTGCTGCAGCGCCACGCCCAGTACCAGCAAGCACATCACCCTGTACCACGCCCAGTACCAGCAAGCACATCACCGGCACGCGCACCTGTGGTAGGTCTAGCCCCACGGCACAAGCACCTGCGCCCTGCAGCTCGTTGCCCAAAAAGAATGGCGCCTTGAGGCCTCCCGCGCCACACTGCATGGCCATGTCACGAGGAGCGTGCATCATGCAGTGGGGCAGCACAGGTGCCAAGCACTGGGTCCGCTGCTCACAACAGCCCACACCGGTTCACGACTGCAGTGCGCGATGTCTCTCCCGATCGCTGTCCCTTCAAAACTAGGGCATGCTTCCGCAGCTTCAGCCAAGCAAGTTAGTAGGAGGCACCAGGTGCTGCTGATGACAGAGCCAGCAGCAGCCGCACCTGTACAGAGTACTTGGTGGTCCACTCCCCGATCTTGCCGTGCACCGCGCACTCACCCCCCTGCGGGTCAGCCCACGTGCCCCCACCGCTTGCCCTCCCCCCCTCAACCTCAACCCCCTCCTCCCCCTCCTCCTCTTCCTGATCCTTGTCAGCCCCACGCTGGCTGCGCCTGCTGCTGCCCCCACCCCTTACAGGCACCACGGCCTGCTGCGCCAGCATTGCCTGCAACCCTGTTGACTCATCTCCAAGTGCCTGGAGGAGGGGGTGCCAGTGTGCAACAGTGCCAGGCAGCATGGGAGGGGGGCATGCACAAACCAACAGGCGCAGGTACGAGCTGGCGTGAGGATGCCATTGGTGCAGGGTTTCATGACCAGTAGCAGAAGCAGGAAGGCTGGACATGTAGCGGTGCCCAGCTGCCCACTTCATCTGCAGCTGCTGCTGTCATGATGCCGTAGCAGCAACAGCATGCAGCATACCCAGACATGCTGAAAACAGCACGCAGTCCATGGATCCGCAAGTAAATCAGTCCACCCCCACCTGTACTGCCAGCTGGCGCAAAATGGCACGGGTGGCCACGTCTCGCAGGTAGTTGATGACCAGGTCCGCGTACCTGGGGTCAGTGTGAAGCAGAACAAGACTGAACATCGGGTGTGGGTCATGGATAATTGGAGCGGCCCAATTTACATCAGCAAGGTTGGGGATGCACTGCTGTTGCCACACAAAGCACCGAAAGGAAAGGGCGCATGCAACTTAGCAACTCAGCTCCTACGGTCGCACCATCTGTGGCCCACATCTGATGGGTGCAGCTGGTCATGGCTTAATACAATCCTTGTCCCCAGCCGCTCCTTGTACTCGCGCATCATGTGCCAGAACGCGTTACGCACGCTCAGCACCTGCTCGCACACAGCACGCGCATGCATGGGACTGGAGCATGCATACCCAGCCAGGCCATGGCTTGAGCACCAGTCGCATTGGCACACATTTGCAACTCATGTCCCAGCGCATCCAGCAACCACTGCAGTGACAGCTCGGCAAGCCCGAACATGTGCAACTGGTGCGACTGATCCAGAAGGGATCCAGCCTCCATGTTGCACATGAAGCGCACACAGTCACACACAGCAAGTTGGAGCACCATCCGTCACCAGCCTGCTGCAGCACTGAGATAACTCAGCACCAGCGCACCTGCACATCACCGTAGTACTCAGCCAGGACCTTGTGCTTGTCCTCGGGCAGGTCGCCTGGCTTGCCTGCAGCAGCAGCGCCACGTGGGCAAGCAGGTGTGAAGGTTGCATGCGAGTGAACATACCGCACAGGGCGGTCGCTTCATAGGCCGCGCTCGGGGCGGTCACCCTTGTCAGCCGCACTGCACCCTTCCCCAAGCTGGCATGTCACAGCCTACAGCACGGCCTGCCACCCCCGACTGTATAACCAATGTCCACGCAGCCACAGCAGGCGGGTCACACGCAGCCTCACCCAGCTTGCCCAGGAAGCCGCCCGCCGTGTTGACCCATGCATACGCCTCCAGCAGGATGAGCGCCGGCCGTGAGGGGCGTGACAGCGCGGCGCGCATCAGCCGCTCGTACGCGTGGCGCTCAGGGTGGGAGAACTCATCCAGGTGGTAGATGTCGTTCACCCCAAAGTCGATGATCACCTGCGCGCGGTGCCCGGCTGCTGCATGGGATGGTGCTTCACATCTCATGGCCGCAGCCCCACCAGTCAGCACACGTACACGTGAGCATGCAACCGGGTTCATGAGTACAGGGATGACGCCCTGCCTGCTCTGCTCACAGATCCAGCCGGTTCCAGCCCGCCCCCCACCCTCACACCACGCACCACGTCCACGTCGTCGGGGATGTGCTGTGCCACACAGCGCTCCGCGTAACTGGGACTGGACGCAGGCACTGCCAGCTGCAACAGGTCGATGCGGCTGCCCTCACACATGTGGCCCCCGTTGGCGACGTAGCCGGGGTCACTGATGGAGTGCACCTCGGTCACACGGCAGTCAAAGGTGCTGGGCCGGAACAGCTGCCGCCGTGCCGCCGCACTGCTGTACTGCATTACGCTGCTACTGCCGTTGTACTGCTCAGTGCTGAATTCTGTACGGCCAACAGCACGCGTCGCACGCGGCAGCTCACCACCTGCCGCCCGCCATTGCACCCCTGCCCCAGTGGTTTGTACCTCATCATCAGCCGTGAGTGCATCAGGGTCATCTGCCGTGGGGCCTCCCTGCATGAGCCGCCGGGTGCGCACTGCACGGCCCCTGCCTGCCTTGGCCTCCTTACCACCCTCTGCCTTCCCCTCATCCCCCGCCCCCCGCCCCCCCTTGTCATCCCGGCCCTTGCATGTTTCAGAAAAGGGGCCTGACACAACCTCCGGCCCCTCACCACCTGCAGCACAGTTGGTGGGTGGGCACGTGTGGGCGGCAGTCTTCCAAGGCACCTATGCGGTATGGCTCATGACCCTGGACTTTAAAGACACAGATGTGCATCTGTACTTGGCTACTTGCAGACCAGCACAACACCGTGGGCACAAGGCTGCATGCCCACTTGCCTGACCGCTGCCCCTTGCGCTGCTTGGCCTCCTGCTCCACACGCTCCTGGGCCTCATCATAGCAGCCGTCCACAAATGTCAGCTCCTGTTGCGTGTTCAGGGTCAGCAGAGGATCAGTGAGAGTCGACAAGGTGACCAACTGAACACCATGAACGCACAGTCCCACTAACGACTCCCACAACCAACAGTGCAAAACGCACCGGCCACCGTACTTGGCGCGCAGCCAGCATGCAAAAGACTACCGCACATGAGTACATGAGGATTACTATGCGTGTTTCATTTGCACACAGTACACACCAGCCACTTGTGCGCCTGGCGGATGAATGAGATGTCCTCTGACGTCCACCCGCGCAGCGACAGGCTGCCGCCGATGAATGCGAGCTTGAACGGCTTGCCTGCACGCATACACCCGCAGCCGGCAGCGCACCACGTCACATCACAGCAGCCGCAACTCCGGTGGCAGCAGACAGATCATCATTGTGCAAGTTCGTAGCATGGGACGAAAGGACGCTATAATAGCAGGTTATAACACGTCCCTCGCAAAAGAACACCACGGCTGTATCCACACAGGTACGCACCCATGGCTACGCGCAGCAGTGCGGCTTCCAGGCGGGATGTGTCCCCTTGCACTGCCACGCCCTGGTCCAGGATCTGCACCCCCAGCAAGATCCAGCACACGCATACCACATGGTCATGAAGGTGCACACGTCAGAGCCAGGAATATGGCCCGCACACAACACCCAGCCAGAGCACGGTCAAGCACTGCTGGTCTGAAGCACTGCACTGCCACCAATGCCTGCCGCATGCATCTATGCACACCCCGCACGCACGTGCTTTGGCAGCTCCGGCTTGTACCGCCACAATCGCTGCAGCAGGCTATCCACTGCATCCTTGTCCAGGCCTGCGTTGCCACCCAACACTCGCTGTGCGTGCACACACGGTCGTACACAGAGTGTCAGTCGCACGGGACCCAGTTCCCTGGCTTGATCATTTAGCTTGGCAGCACGGTTCGCTATGCACATGCGAGGTTCAAGACCACAGCGTGGACACGTGGGCACGCCATGGTCCCACAAGGTGCCATGGATGCAGCACATGGAGTGCTGAAGAAGTGTCATGGGAGCATGAGCACAACGACGTTGACAGACCCAGAAGCGGAATGTATAATCACCCGCGTTGCATTGTGTTGCCCGCTGCAGGCAAGACCAGCCAGCGCCAGCAGGAAGGCGGACGACAAAAGCTGACAGACAGACCCCATCCCTCAAGTGTTTCTAGAGCATTTCGAGGGTCATGACAACCAGCTGCCCATTATGAATACAGCGACACGTGCGCATCATCTTCCTATGCCCACAACTAGTTTGATGGTGAGTCGATACAGCAGTCGAATGTTGAAGCTGAAGACTACGGCAACTGGCACGTCGTGTTCAGCTGGTCATGAGTAACCGCACTGCATCTTCTAGTATATGGGTTACAGGATGACTTCATTATCAACGGCAAGAGCAGTCAGCAACGATCATTCAGATGGTACCTGGACAGATGAGTGTGGGGGTGTGGCCAACCGTACTGCTCTTGCTCAACATGAACATCTCTCCTGCCATATACCACAGTTGTGCTTTCAGTGCAGCTGGGCGCTCCTGCATGCCTTGCTGTGTGCCTGCAGGCGCCGTTCGACTCCTCCCTTCCAGACTACTCCATCCCGACCATCAGCGGTGTGGTGGTGAGGCATGGAAGATATCCAGCACACCCGTGAGAGGCCCAGCAGGCGCTGCGTGCGGGCAATCGGCAGTGACCACCAGGCCATGTGTGCTGCAGTGGGTGGTTAGCGGGTGTGCAGCACGCGGCAGAGCAGAAGCCGGCACGGTTGTTTGTGACGATGCACAGCATGTGCAACTGTTTACATGGTGTATAGTCTATAGTCTCCAATCGTACCTGCGCGTTTTGCAGGTGGTGCAGCGACCTCCCCATGGTCCGCTTCCTCTTGTGATACACCGCCTGTAGCTGGGCCCACTGCAGACGTCCCCACATCATCGCCTGTGGGGCTCTGTCGGCCCTGCTGCCCAGGCTGGTACTGCAGCTGGACACGGCCCTGCTGCTCAGTGACGTCCTGCCCACCCTCATGTTGGCCGCCCGCCTGTGCAGCCGTTCCACGTGGCCCAGCCTCTGGCCCCCTCTCCACTGCCAGGCGTGGCGAGCAGGGCATGTCATGTGCGGTGTTGCTGGCAGCAGGCAGCTTCACATCACCTCCGCTGCCACCCCTTGTGCGCTTGCGGCCACGGCCCCCACTGCCTCCAGACCCGGAACTGCCGCTGCCCTTGCCACCACCAGACTTGCGGTGGGCACGGTCAGCTATTTGGCGTGCAAAGCCGTGGTGCGGGGGCATGCGCTGCTGGTGCTGCCCAGCAGGTGCGAACTGCACGCGTTTGCTCGAGGTGGTGGTGCCTGTGGTTTTTGCAGAACTGGCGGGCGCTGCCGGTGGCTGCTGCGGTGGCTGCGCCTGCAGGGATGGCTGAGAGTGCGCTGCTGTGGCAGGACGTGCCGCTACATGATGCCCCCCTGGGTGTCCCACCCCCTGGTGCTGCTGTCTTCCACGCTGCTGTGCTGTAAGATGGGCCGTCCCTGCAATGGGCCTGGCTACGGCCCTGCTGCTCACAGCCACAGAAGCTGTGCCTGACAGGTTGCGGCCACCACGGCTCACAAGGCTCACACTCCCCTCAGGCTCAGCAATCACCTGTGGCGGTGGTGGCCGCACACCTCCCAACCTCGCTCCCTTGCCGCCTGCACCTGTGGGAGGCTGCTGCTGCTGTTGGTTGCCTGCAGGTTGCCCAACTGCTGCAGCGGCAAGCTTCACCGCCGGCCCACCACGCGCTGTGCCCTCAGGTGGTGCTGGGCCAGGAGGGGCTGGTGGCCGCCACGCACCCAGCAGTGAGCCGCTCTTGGTGGGACCCAAGCGAGGGAGGGTGCCAGAGGTCTGCAGTGAGCCACTCCCCGAGGGTGCTGGTCTCTGAGAGGATGAGGCCGCCTGTGCCGTGCCGCCAGTGGCAACGGCTGCGCCAGCGCCAGCTCCGCTTGCACCATTGCTGCCACCCGCAGTGCTGCTGGTACGTGGCATCCCCGCAGCAAAGGATATGCTGCTAGCATGTGCGCCAGCTGCACTGGAGGCGGGCTGAACGTCTGGCTTGGGAAGGGGTTTGACCGAGGGGTTGCGGGCAGCAGGGGGCACCATAGAAGCAGAGGCTGGTGCAGCTGTAGCACTAGACACGGGCACATGTTCTGTGGAACGAGCTGCAGGCGGTGCTGGCATGAAGCCGTGCTGCACCACAGCCTTGATTGGGCCAGAACTGTGCTGCGCTTCTGATGACTGTGGGCCATGCAGCTCTGAAGCCCCCAGCTGCCCTGTCAGCGCAGCAGCTGAAGCAGCTTGTGGCTGTGGCTGTGGCGGCTGGGCCATGGCCGTGAGGTGCTTCCTGCGCGGGGAGCTGAGCGGCTCTTTGGTGGGCAACAGCGGTTCCGGAGGCACGCGCTGTGATGGTGGGCGATCTGAGTGTGCCTCACTGCCATCAGGCAGCTCCTCCTCGCGCTCTTGTAACAACACAGCACCCAGGCTGAGACTGGGGCGTCCTGTGCTGGCAGCATTGCCCAGACTGTGTGCCAGGGAATGTCGTGTGCCCCGGGTAGCAGTGGACGCATTCGACACTGGGAAGCGCGAGAAGAGCTCCTGGAAAGTGTCATCGTGAACACCTGCCTCACCAGCTCGTACTTGTGTTTGTGCCTGCGTTGCCATGGGCAGCTTGCGCAGCGTTGGGGCGATATGGCTAATGGGCTGTGAAGCACCCGGCTGGCTTTGAAGGGTGTGGTCATCTGGCAATGAGCTACGGCTGGCAGTGCTGATGTTGCGTCCCAGCAGGCTGGATATGCCGTGTACAGGTGGCTTTGGCTGAGCAGCGCCTGCTGCACCTGCACCTGCACCTGCTAGCACGGCCTGCAGCTGCGCCCAGGTCTGAAGGGTTTTTGGCAAATTTGGAGCCATGAAAGCCTGCAAGGACGTTGGACTGAGACCCGGCTGGGAGGGGGCCAGCATGGGGGTGCTTGTCTTCAGCTGTTCTGGCTGCTGCTTGTGGGCCTGTGGCTTCAGCGTCTGGGTGGGCTGTGTGGGATGCCACTGGGGATGGGACTGCAGGTGGGTGCGCTGCGGCTGAGCTGCTCGCAGCTGCTGCGAGGATGGTGGTGGTGGCCATCGAAATAGCTCCTGCACCTGTTCTGAGTGAGACGGGGACGAGGGGAAGGGGAGGAGGGCCATGGATGGCTCGTTGTCATCTGCAGCCACCAACTCTGACAGAGTGCTATCCACCATCTCCATCTGCAGAATATCATGGGCATAGGCCGCGACTTTGGGATAGAACCACAGTGCATGGCAGATCAACAAAGGGCCTAAAAAAGCAGGACATGAACAAAAGGTATGCACACCAAACATACAAGGAGGCAGCAGGTGTGGTGCATGGACATTCAACGATGGACACGTGAGTGCACAGTGTTCCCCACTCACGCTGCCGCCCTGTGACCACGCCACGGCACATGCCGTCACCACGTCCACAAGCCGCGACCGCTGATCCGCATCAACACGTGACGGATCAGACAGGTCGCAGCCAGGCAGCCAGCGCTGCAGTGCGCCCACCAGCGTGCCCAGCATGCCACTGGCAGGTCCGGCAAGGCCGTCTGCGCCCCCAGCGGCAGGAGCAAGAGGGGGGGCTACATGCGCGCCCCTGGGTGGAGAGCGGGCCGCTGGGCCCAGGTTCAGTGCTGCTGATGGGCCCAGCTGCATCTGGCGCTGCTGCTGCTGCTCAGGGTGCACTCCGTCCCTGTGTGCCTCCCCAACTGCAGTTCGGCCGTGGTCGTACTCCATGGCCCGTGCCATGACCTCCTCTGCCCCCTCCTCCTCCTCCGCCTCCTGTTCATCCTCATTCCTCAGATGATACGCGTGATCCCCACCAGCAGCATGTCGTGAGCCCGAGTCCTTAGCCCGCGCGCCAGTGCTGCCGCGCCATGCCGCCAGGCTGGCAAGGCTGCCACCACCTGAGTGGCGCTGGGCATCCCGCCGGTGATGCCCTTGCTCACCTTCTTCAACATCTGCCGCATGAGGCACTTGGCCATGCTGCCCGTGAGGGATCATGCTGGGTGTGGGTGGAGCACCTGATGCTGCCAGCCTGCCCACTGCCCCCGCATCAGCTGTGACAGGTGTGGCAGCAGCCGCAGCACGGCGCGCGCAAAGCAGCCCCGCCCCAAACGAGAAGGCTGGACCCTCCGAACCACCACCTGACTGCCGTCCACCCTCACTCTCAGCCACAGTGCCTCCTGTTCCCTCCAGCTCCCCCGTTCCATGCGGTGGCGGCTGCTGTGATGATGGTGAGGATGTGCGCTTGAGGATACCCTTTGGCCATGTCCTCACAGCAGAACCTGCCAACTCTGGTCGTGTGGCGGCGCCATCCCGCTCACAGTCTGTGTGTTGCACAGGGAGCATGTCTGCACGTGAAGCCGTTGGCGCTGCAGCTGTGCGCACCAAGGGTGATGGCACCCGTGTTGGCTGCCCAGAGGCATCTAAGGGACCAGGCGCTGCCATGGGAGCAGCAGCTTCTGCATCAGGAGTGCGCCCTGATGGAGCTGCTGAGAAGCCCATGGCGCAAGCACGTGACAGCACAGAGGCAGGCGCGTAGCGTGCCAGCTCTTCCAGGGCAGCAGCAGCATCCGGGTTGTGCGCCCGCACCCAAGCCAGTGCCACATCCACTCTCTGGCCGTCAGCTGCACTCAAACCCAGGCCTGGGCTTGCGCTCTCACCACCAGCATGGTGCACCTTACCTCCCCCAACTGTGGCCAGCTGGTTTGCACCAGCGGTGGAGCATGTAACCTCGAACGCTTGGCCCTGCTGTGGAACGGAGATGACGTTCTGAGGATGTGCAATTTGCAGGCGCCTGCCACCCTGGTCCCCAGCAGCGACACTGCCCTCGCCCTCCACAGCACCATGTGGGACAGGGGACTCGCACCGGCCGGATCCTGCGCGGCTGGCAGCAGCGCTGCTGGGCCCAGCACTGTGGATCGTCCACAGGGTCGTCGGCTGCACACCGCGGGAGCCTGCATGTCGGCCTGCTGGGCTGGGTGTGACTGCAGCATCCAGGCGAGAGGCGAGCGACTGCACCACAGAGCCCGGTGGGTCAGGGCTACATCCCTGCACTGGTGCAGGGCGTGCAGAGGCGCCCATGCCGCTGCCTCCTGTTGCGGGTGGCCTTCCTGGCGGCGGCTCCAGACCAATTGCAGCAAAGGCTGCTTGGCACCTGTACAGGCATCGGAGGCATCAGCATAGAAGGGATGTCCACAACCAAGGGCCAAGAAATCTCTTGGTCGTCAGCTTATAAGCGCGCTTAACAGTGCAGTGCAGCAGCCCAAAAACGTGACAAGACGGTCGGTCATGCGCTAATCTGTCTGCCTCACTCCACCGCACCTTGCACGTGCCTCGCTTGTCTGCTCCAACAGCTGCTCATCAGGCCCAGGCAGCTCCAGGGAGTCCTGCTCCCCACTGGACTCTGGTCCCATAAAAGGAGAAGGCTGCTCCTTTTGAGCCTGTGCATCCTGCACACCCAAGCTGTCACTCTGCCACTGCCACTGCCCGGGCCCCTGCAGCTGTGCATGAACTCGACCAGGGATCGGAGACAGCCGTTGGGTGTCAGGTGCCGCTGGCTGCATGGGGACGTGTTCCTCATCTGTGACGTGATCGTTTGGGGGGACCAAGCCCATGGCCTCGGCTGGGTTCCCAGCTTCAGCACCAAAGTCTCCCAGCACGGGTGCATGGTGCGGGTGAACAGCCGACAGTGCCACCAGGGTAGGAACAGCAGCCACTGGCGACTGGTTCAGAGCAGCCAGCTGCTGTGCAGCTGCAGGAGCTGTTGCTGGGGTGGCTGCAATATGCACAGGCGGTGCAGGGGGCGTGTGCATCGGCTGGGCCTGGGCAGCTGCTGAGACAGGATGTGCAACAGCTGCTTGTCCCAAATCGTTCAGGCCAAACATGGCAGCAGCTTCCGCTTGGTGTGATAGTGGTGTTGGTCCTGCCTTCCGTTGACCACCTGGTTGCGCTTCAACCTGCATTGCGGTGGGGGTTGTGTGGGTGTCCTGTACCATGGCTGCAGCCCTGAAGGCTGCTGCTGTGCTAGCGGGTGCTTCAGGTAGGTGCATCCTGGCATTGACACTGCCCATGCCACCACCCGCCTCCATGCTCGCTGCAGCAGCAGTGCTGAAAGAGCTGGCGCCGAGGGGCAAGATGGAACTCACGGTAGCCTCTGTGACTGCCAAGGTGTGCACACTCTGAGGTGTGGGGGCCCGCAGGTCTACCTGGAAGTGCAGGGGCGGCAACCCTTCTGGCGTCGGCCCAAGCCCCAGGGAAAAGGTGGATACATCCTCCTGGGAGGCTATAACCTCGCTGTCAAGTGGGGAACCTGCAGCGGTGAATGAAGCTCGTCCCAGAGGTGTGCGCATGCTCCCAAGGCTCCCATGCACTGGGCCATATGTGCCCTCCCTGTCTGCCACGGTGTCGCTTGGAGAATCCTGGCAGTAGCGCACCAAGCCCAACGCAATCTGTCTCAGATTGAGAGCAGGTGAGGAGGACCTTTCATGCCCTAGCTCCTGCACCTTGCCTCCGGCCAGCATTTGGCCCTGGCCAGCTGATGGTCCTGCAGCAGCTGGATGGTGATGCTCAGCTGCAGGTACATCATGTGCAGCGTCAGGTGCACTTGCTGGGGCCGGTTGCGCAATGGTTTGCGCAGCCGTTGCCATGGGGTGCTGTGTTACCGCAACACTTCGTGCCAGTTGGGTGCTGGCCGCTAGGGCTTGTGGTGCTGAGACTGGCAATGCTTCATCAAGCTGCCTGGGTGGTGAGGGTGCACAGCTCACGGTGGCTGCAACTGCTGCTGCTTCAACACTCGCACGCGTCCGCTTTGCTGCATGACCTGGATCTTTGTCCATGGTTCCCATGCCTGCAGCGACTGGCACTGATTCCCGTGTGCGCTTGATGCCACCACTGTGAGGTGGTTCCTGCTGAGAGGCTGACGGGGGGCGGGGGAGGTTGACAGCATGCTGCGGCTGACCCACTGCTGTCTGACCCACCTGCGTCAGTCCCTTCTGCTGCTGCGGTGGTGTTGGCGTTGGTGCAGCTGCACCTGTCCGTGGCGCTGCAGAGCCTGATTGCTGTGCATCTGTGCGAGCCATTGGAGGAGGCGCACCCTTCGGTGCCGCAGGCGGGCCGGGTGCAGTAGCAGACAAGCCACCACAAGCACCAGCGCCACCTTTGTTCTTCAGCTGCTGCACCACTGCCAACAGCCTGCATTGGAAGATCACGCAGGGTGTGTAGATCGTGGTCGCAAAGTAGGCAGCACAGGAGTAAAGAGCCCTGCATACATGATAACCAAAGACAACCTACAAGGAAGCCAAGGAAGCAGAGGAAACCATAGTGCATGTTCACAAAGCTGGTGCGCTGCAAGCTGGGCCATTTGCTGTCAACAGGACAATGCATATGATACTACACAAAAGCCGAGGACCTTGCATTCGCCGCTTGAAATGGAGGTGGCACATCCAGAGGTACATGCAGGTCCAGGCCCTCCTGTATGATGAGCTTCACTGCCTCGCGCATGCTCATGTTGTACCAGCCATTCTTCAGCTGGTCGTGGCTGAATTGCCCTGCCCTGTAAACGGCTGGCGCCCTGTGCTGTGCCAACTTTGGCAGCACTGACGGCTTCCTGATCTGGCCTGCTGTGGAATCTGACAGCTTGCTGCTGCCTGCTACACCTGCCTGGTGCGTAGACCCCTGTTTCTTGATCTTTTCCATGGGAGCGGTTCTAGCAGATGCATTCGGTTGTACCAGCTCTGTGTCACGGGCAGATGGTGCAGTAGCTGTGACTGTCAGAGATGCTGTCAGTGCAGGAGTGTTGGTGGGGCCTCGAACAGTGGCATGAGGTGCCTTGGTTGCAGGCCTGGGGGGCTTGGCATCACGTGCGCTGTCGGACGCAGCCGGGTGCCCACTGCTTGCCATGCATGGCGCTGCGGATGGTGCCCGTACTGAACCCACATGGCCAAGGGCGGGCTGCTGCGTAGGAGCTCCCTTTGCTGCTGCTTTCGGCTTTGGGGGTAGGAGCTGTGATTTGAGACGAGCTGTCATGTTATCAGGAGCATTGGCTGCACTGTCGTGACATGTAGTGCGTCGCGCCTCAGTGTCCGTGGATGGTAGTGCTGCCTGACCAGCCACCGCAGTACGTGCTCGTGCTGCACTGCTCTGGTGTTGCGGCGCCTTAGTGTGTCCAGCCAAGCCCTGTGCCCCTGAACCTGTTGTCTGCCCATCCTGCCTGGAGACAGGCTGTTGGCGCTGCATGGCTGTGTCTGACCCAGACATGTGCGGTGGCATATTCGCTGGTGCATCTCCTGGAGAAGCCGCCTCCGACACAGGGCCGTGCACAGCCATTTTCTGTGATGCTACTGGCTGCGCGGCAAAGGCAGCATCAGGCCCAGCGGCATGCGACACAACCGATGCTGTACCACCAAGTGCCAAAGCTTCACTTGGTGCTCTGGTCGACACAAATGTAGCAGCCACAGGTGCTGAAGCAATGGGGGGGACTGGAAGAGGGGCTGGCACAGACAAAGGTGGTGGCCCAGGTGAAGAGGCGGTGTCGATGACAGATCCTGGACGTGTGAGTACGGCAACGCCAGATTGGGAAGCAAGGCCATGTGAGCCCTGTTGTCTGGGCCCTTCGCCGGCGGTGACCGTAGCGCTGGGCGCAGCAACAGGCACCTGATTTGCTGATTTCAAGCTCACTGAAGGTGCGCGAGGTGCAGGGCCCACACCAGTGCTCGCAGGCTTTATGGCGTGCTGTGGTGTGCTTGATACCGCTCTTTGGGCTGACGGAGCATTGCTTGGTGCATTTGCTGAGTGCGGCTGCTGCTGCTGTTGTTGCTGCCACTGCTCAACCAGTACCGCCTCATTAGCAGGTGCAGGCAGGGAGCTTGCACCTGTGGGCGGTGGCTGGTTGATATCTGTTGACCGACCTGGGGCGTTGCTCAAGCTGGTTGTAAAGGGCGGCTGCATGCTGGCAACAGTTACTGCCTGCTGCAGGGGGATGCTAGGTACTGCATGGCTGCGACCAACATTGATGCCAACAGCCTGCACCCCCTTCATCGCTTCAGTACCAGCTGAAGCGTCCTCTGTGGTCGCAGGTGCAGGGGCAGGAGCTCCTGGAGACAATAGTGGGCTGGCTGCATGCCCAGTCGATCTGGTCGCCTCAGCGCCTTGGGAGCAACCAACGCTCCCAGAGTGTTGAGATCCTGTTGGTTGCTTAGGTGGCGGCAGCAATGTTGTAGCCTCTGCAACAGCTGCTGAAGGTGTCCTGCTTGTTGGGTACGTGCCCTGCTCGGGAAGGGGCACATGACCAACCAGTACTGCTGATACCTGGGGCACAACTTGTGCCGCAGTTGGACCACCTGACAGTGACGGCCCTCTCAGCAGTTGTGCCTGTGACTGCACAAGGAAACTGGGGTCTGACATCCCAGGTGGGGCCGGTGCCTGCTCTGGATCAGGGCCAGCTGGTGCCTCGAGCACTGCATGATGTGAAGCTCGCTGTGCAATGATTGCCTTCACACGGAGTGCTAAGGGCGGTGGCGATACTGCTGCGTTCTGAGGAGGCAACACTCCAGCAGCTGCAGGCTGTAGCTCTGCGAGTGCTGGCTGTTCAGTCTGTGCTGGCTCAGATGCGTCTGGTTGGCTTGGAGGTCCATGCAGCATGTGGTGCCTGCTGCTGGATGCAGCAGGGCTGCTGGGCACATCTGTGACTGGCCCCACATGTGGCTTAGGGGAGCTTGTCTTCCTGTGCTCCTGCGGCTGGTTAACAGCAGGCTTGGATTGGGACGGGCTTGTCCCGGCCAGGATGATCCGCTTGAACACCTGTCGGCCAGATGACTGCGTGCCACTGTGCTGCTGTTGTCTGGCAAGTACCTGCACCGGGCTGGTTGATGGTGATGATGGCCCGGTGCGGTTTGGTGGCTCATCATCAGGGCCCTCTGCAGGCAGTGCTTGCCACTGCTGCTGCTGCTGTTGCGCCGGCGGCGGTGGTGGTGGCAGCGGCGGTGGCTGATCCACTGCTGCTGGTAAACCGGGATCTGTGACGTTGAAACCCGAGGTGGCACTATGATCCTGCTGTGACTCCCCAGCATCAAATCCAGCAGCAGAGGTACCTCTGCTCACACCGGTGTGAGCAGGCTGGGCAACTTTGACTTCAGGTCCGCCATCCGCAGCTTGAATGGGTGCAGGTTCCCGACCATCAATCTGCACGCGATCCTGCACCGCCTCTGCCATTGCAGCTGGAGGTGGATCGGACTGCGCTGGAATGTCAGCCAAGGGGGTTGCAGGATCTGGAGTGCCTGGGATCGGGTCAGGATCTGGCACCATATCAGCAGACGATGGGTGCAGTGGTGCCCGCACCATGTGCAGCTGCTGCAGCATCGACGATGTGCAAGCAAGTGACGCACCTTGGATGCTGTGCACATGCTCGGCATGCGCCTGCACACTCGCGATTCCTGCTGAATCTGTGGCAGCATTCAGCGGATTCATGGCCAGGTCTTGAACAACCTCATCAACCACTGCATCCAAAGCCTGGCTGGCGGGGTCATCACGAGCTTTGAGGGTTGTTCTCACATGGTCCTTGTAGCTCTGCTGCACCATGCCAGCTGAATGCACAGTGTGCTCACAGTGCTCCTGTGGCATCACCAGCCCAGAAGTGGCAGGGCCCTGCTGCACTGAGGCTGGCACTGATGGAGCAGCTATGGGTCCTGTCTCTGCTGCCATGCTAACATCGATCACTGGAACAACAGGAGCCACAGGCCCTTGAGGTTGCAAACCAGCAGCCCCACACGTGCCTGCGATGGGTGGGCCGTGGTTCTCATGTACATCATATCTCGCACTGCCAGCGCCCACCTCCTCTGTAGCATCGAGGCGCGATGCTGCAGCATCTGATGCAGCAGCGTGTGGCTCTTGATCGGCTGCACCAGCGTGATGTGCACTGGGCATGCCAGTGGCATGCGGCGCAGGGCCGCACTCATGGTCGTACGGACAGGTTGTTGAGGCACTGGCGTGTGGTGGTGCAACAGGACTGTTGGGCAGGCCTTGCGCTCCAGGGGGGCGTGCTGGGGGTTGCTGCTGCCTGTGCTGCTGTTGCTGCAGCAGTAGTGCGGTGAGCCCTGGCGAGACGTGCTCTGCAGCAGAGAGCGGTGCTGATCCTGCTGGACTTGGTGGAGGGGGGGTGCGTGGAGGCTGGCTGTGTTCTTTGGACACACCTCCTGACCGCCACGTGTTCTTCCCACCCAGCAGCAGCTGTTGATCATGCTGCTGCTGCTGCTGGAGCAGTGTGGCTGTGGTTGAGGCAAGCTGTGTTTTCGGGAGCGTCCACGTGCTCACAAACCCCATAGATCCTGTGCCCTTAGGGGGCGTCATGTGCATGCCTGGCAGGCGCATGACTGCAAATCCTCGGGCCCCTGGTGCTCCTCGAGCTGGTAACTGCCTGCGCCGCTGCCTTGGGGCCCCTTTGGCCTGGTCACCACTGCCCCTCGCCGCTGTAGCGCTGGCACCAGCAAGTTGACTGGCTGCAGGCCCTGGCTGGCTGCGCTGCTGCACCTGGGCCTCGGGTGTGAGGCATGGCTCAGGCGTTCCACTGTGACCAGCTCCATGCTCAGAGACCTGAGGGTGATTGCTGTGAGGTGCTGCAGGGCCAGGCGTGCCCGCCACAGGGGGCAGCAGCGGCTGCGCTGCCCACGCATCGCCTCGCGTACCGCCCCCTCCCTCAGCCAGCACAAGGCCTGCGCGAGGAGAGCCCAGCATGGGCTCGATGTCTGCAGGATCCGCGACCTCCTGTGATCCCTCAGGGTGCATAGTCATGGCTGTGCCTTGTACACGGCCCGAACCTGGGCTGGCCACCTGCTGCCGCTGCAGTTCCGCGATGAGCTGTGTGTTGTGAGCCACTGCAAGCGGAGTCAAGCAACAAACCAGCAGAAAGCAGCTGATGCTTTTTCATAGCATGCGTTTCATCGATTGGCTGGCATGCCAGTAGTGCGCAGATTTGTTCAACGCTTTAAGGTGCAGTCAATCACAACTGCATGCACCATGTTACTGGTTAGTCAACTGCTGGCCATACAGTATCATGGTTCACAAGATACCAGATGAAGAGCTTGCAGAACTCACAGCATGCTCATGATGTTATGAATACCAATGACACAACGCACATCAGCCACGTACCACAGATTGGGAGCATGGCATCGACAAAACAAGAAACAGCGCGTGCTGCCGCCCCTGCATCGTACCACTGCATGCTGTCCAACACCACGTGCGCAGCCAGGCCCTGAGAGGCCACATGAGACATGGCCAGCATGAGCTGGTTGCGCCTGAGGGCCACAGCTGCC
This sequence comes from Haematococcus sp. NG2, assembly GCA_004335575.1. Classification (NCBI taxonomy): domain Eukaryota; kingdom Viridiplantae; phylum Chlorophyta; class Chlorophyceae; order Chlamydomonadales; family Haematococcaceae; genus Haematococcus; species Haematococcus sp. NG2. The sequence continues at coordinate 294,916 of QAXD01000175.1, forward strand.
TCAGCTTCACCTCTGGCGCCTGAGCTGCCCGGTGCAGGCAGGAGCGCATCCAGATGCTGAGTGTAGGCCTCCCATGCAGGTCTGCTGTTAGCATGACACGCCCGCAGCAGCGCCTGCACACAGATCTGCAACCACATGGGGCGCGCATGGGGCAAGGGTGGGGCGGCATTAGGCAAATCTGTGGAACAGATGTGGAGGGGGCTGCTGGTGCAGAATGGGCCTACATGTGGGTTTAGCCTGCCTGCCAGATGACTGCAGCCTTGACCACGCACCTCGCTTTTTATGGCCAGCAATGCTGCCTGCGCCAGCTGCTGCACCTCTGAAAAGGCTGTTAGCTCCTGCCACGCGGCCAACTCCTCCAGGATCAGCTGAACCTGTAGCAGCAAGGACTCCACTGCACTGAACTGCCCCTTGCTCCCTGGTGAGCTGAGGGCGTGCTGCTGGTGAAGCTGGCGCACAGAGTGCTGCAGCACACGTAGCTGCAGCAGACGCTGTAACACAGGAGGCAGCTGGCCACTGGGAACACCAACAGCAACCATGCCTGCGTATGAGCAACAGGTGCGCGTGGGTGGGAAGCAATAGCGCAAACATTTCAAAACCCATCAGCAAGCCCAAGGCAGGAGCAAGCCCCAGACCTGCAAGATCAGCTGGTGCAGTCGTGCCCTGTTGCAGGCTCTCAGCCAGGTCCAACACAGAAGTGGGTCCCCTCAAATCCATCTATGATTCTCGTGAAATACTACTCTGGGGTGGTGAAAAAGATGTGCTCCATGCTGCTCGTTGCGTGCGTGGGATGCGTCTACGCAGCATGCATGACACAGTGGCTGTCGAAGCTGGTGTTCGTAGCCCAGTTGCACAAGCGCCGTTGAGTTTCATGCACACGTAGAAGGACACGCTGAGAAAAGGCGTAAGGGCTCTCTCATCCAAGTGGCACACTTCATCCTGCAAAGCCACGCTAATGCTGATACACATGCAGGATGTGATTTATAATCAAAGCAGTGCATGGTTGTTTCAAGATGACCTGCCAAGAAGCTGTAATGATGGACACCAAGCGATGAATTTGTGTACTCGGGACTTGAGTAAACTATGTTTGCTGGCGCTGCTGCTGGCTAATCTTCCAGGTCGGTGGGCCCATTGCGGCAGTAGCTCACTGCCAGACACGATACTGCTTCGGCCCTGTGAACAAGGCTGCTTAATTGTGCGTGAGCAACTGTTAAAGCTTATGTTCGGTGTCGCAGGGTGTCTGCCAGCAGCAGGGTCAACCAGACGGTGGGCTGGACAGGATGTGAGACATGCGCACCACCCAGGGAGCGCCTTCAGGCATGGCCGGAGAAAGCTGCATGATGATTCCGACGGCAATGCTGTGTCGTCAGATGCCAGCCCTCCAGTGCGGACCCCACCTTCACCTCCTCGGTTCCCACCTCCGCCAGTAGTATCGGGCCCAATTCCTGATTATCCGACGATCATGGACTTCCTGGCTGATCGGTGAGGTTGGGGTGCATGCAGGGCGCCTGTGGCATGCTTGCATGGCATGTGCAGTCACAGCCGGGCAGTGTCACAGCTGCTCACAAGAGCACCACCAGCAACCGTCAACGCTGCAGCAGGAGCTGGGATCAACAGCTTGAATCAGGCACTATCAGCACGTTGTGCATTGATAAGAGGACTGTCCACCTGCATGCACATGCAAGCACGCGCTTTCAAAGGCTGCAGCACCATCCGTGCGGGTGGTGACTGCGCACTTGAACCAGTGTGTTGGCTATTGCATTGACGAAACTTAAAAGCTGTTTTGCAGGCCGGACTTGTCAACATTCATGAATGGAGTGATTGCAACCGGGCTGAATGACACGCTGGCGAATCCCCAGTACAAAGGAACAGTCTTCATACCAGACAACACAGCGTTTGCCACACTGTGCGTGCTGGGAACTGCGGGCTGGGCCTTGCATGTGTCAACTACAAGCCGAGTTGATGTATCGCTTGATGCTATGTGCAGCTGAGCATCAAAGCATGTGTCATGATGTAGACCATGCTTGTTCACATGCAGCGCAAGCTCAACCAAAGTGAGTGTGAACGACTTGCTGGAGGACATCAACTCCCTCAAGCTCATACTCCAAGTACGTGTGCATTTGGGTTTTGGGCGTGTACAAGTGGCATGTACTGCCCCTGTGGACGTTGTGGCTGCCCTTCGGCTTGTTGTTACCTGGCCTGACAAGGCCGTGGATTGCATCGCCAAACCCGTCAGCACCACCCCCCATGCCCCGTGCTGAAACAAGCCCCTGCCACTTCCCATGTGGCCTGCAGTACCATATCACAAGCGCAGCTGCGTTCTTCAAGGTGGACTTCAGGCCTGGGTGGACCTCATTGCCCATGTTGTCCATACGGCGGCTCAACATCTACAAGTGTGTGGCAGCCACCAGGCTGCAACAAATTGCATTCAGCCCCTGCAGCAATCTGCGGCTTGAGTAGGCGATACATGCAGGTCCTTGTGTTTGCCGCCTCGTATCAAGATGCAGCTGTTGCGCTACCAGAACTGGCTCGTATGCACTAACTGTCGTGTCTGTGCACATCTTGTGGCTCATCAGGTACAAGGGCCTGCTGTTCATGCAAGATGAGCAGGTGTGTATAGCACGTGGGATCCTCTCCTTGCCAAGCACCCTTCACAACACATTGGGAACGCTGCTGTGACCAGTACAATATCATGTGTGGCCATGTTGCGTATGCAGGTGCGCACAGGGCGGGTCACAGAGATCGACTGGGCGCTTGGGCGATCAGTGGCGTACGTGAGCAGCCTGGTGCGTTGCCTACCCCTTACTGGTTTGGGGTGGTGCATGCACATGCACATGGCCACAGCCCTGCACTGTGGTATGCACCAGGAATCCAGCACAGGGATGCTCAACAACACCTGTTTCAAAGCTGGGGCGTTTCATACCTGCTATGTTTGACCACCAACCAGGCAGGTCTACATTACGTGTTATGACTGACCCTGATCGCTGTCCTGCAGGTCATGCTGCCCCTCACCCTCGACCCCACATACCGCACTTGGAGCGACGCACTTGCTGGGGTGCCCCAGGTGTCCATGTGGCGGCAGCTGCTGCTAGCCAGCGGCCTGGTGTTCCCACCTGGCCGCTCCAACCTCACACTCCTGGCTCCCTCCAACACAGTAAGTACCTCGTGATCATCATCCACCTGCTGTGATATGCCATTGTCATGTTATATTAGCATCCACCAGTCCAACCCGCATGTGATAGTTCCCATCCATGAGTGCAGGTTGTGCCACTCCTGCAACATGGCTTGTGCTGGGCTGCAATCTGCAGCATCATACAGAGCAGCCAACCGTCTGCTTGTGCTGTGATGTGGCAACGACCTTGCACATTGTTCCCCTCTGTGTGCAGGCACTCACTGCCATCCTGGCAGAGCTGGACACGACGATAGAGGGGCTCGTCTACTATCCCGGGGTGCTTGCGTCCATGATTGCCCACATCCTGCCTGCTGTGCTACGCCGCGCGCAAATGGAGGATGGCACATCATATACATCTCTGAACGCACAGGCCTCCTTCCTTGTGCGCAAGAGCACGTGAGTGGTCGTTGCACAGCTCATGCCAGGTGCTGCATGATTGGCTGGTGAAAGGCTGGATGTGTGGGTGTCAAGGGGCCAGTGAACGCTCAACGGCATCCGACTGCGCAGTAATGATACTCCCACCATGACTTTTGCGCTCATGCAGGTCTGGTACAGTTACACTGTACGGGCAGGGATCGTTCAGTGGGCTTAGTGCCAGCATCATCCGTGGAGACATCGCAGCCTCCTCAGGCATCATGCACGTGATTGATGCATTCTTCTGGTTTCCCCCTGCGCCTCCGCCTCCCCTCATGCCACCTGCCCTGCCCCCAATGGCACCTCCTCCACTTGCCCCACCACCCCCCACTACACCCAGCTGGCCACCACAGCCTCCACCGCTGCAGCCTCCGGCCGCACCCCCACCCCCATCACCACCATCACCACCATCAGCGCCTGGGCCACCTTCTGCACCCCCACCACTCTCACCCTCTGTGCCAGCCCCTCCACCAGTGTTTATTCCACGCTACGCAACATGGGACATGGCACTGAATCGGCAGCCGGGTGTGTCCCTCATGCGCCGCTGCATACAGGCGGCAGGCCTGGGTTTCCCGCCTGGTTGGGACAACGTTACGCTGTTAGCCACATCTGACTCGGCGTTACGTGCACAGCTGGCAGCAACCAACACGACAGTCGAGGAGTTTGTAACCCTCCCTGGTGTGGTGTCCGCGCTGCTGGGGCAGATGCTGCCAGTTGGGCGGCTGGTGTACACGTTCCAAGACGGGCAGTACCTCATCTCACTCAATTTCCAGTACCTGTACCGGGTGGAGCGCTCACCGTGAGTCTGCTGTGCTTTGCTGCACTGCGCTGTGCTGTGATACCGCACACTTCGCACCCGGCTGTGCATCTGCACCCGCTCCAGCAGCGCTCCTGCACCTTTGATCACCCACGTGCATGTGTTCGGCTTCACACCTGCGCAGGAACGAACCAGTGCACTTCCGAGGCCTGGGGAATGCAGCAGGCATGTATGCGACCATTGTTACCCCAGATATCACAGCGTCCACAGGGGTGATGCACATCATCGACCGGCTCATGTGGGCTCCACCATCTGCCCAAGATGACACATGAGACCAGGCTGCCTCTACCCACCTCTGCCTGCCATGCCCATCTGGGCCACACAGCGCGCTTAGGTTGTTGCATACGTGGCCATCCACTTGGTTGGCTGATGGCGGGCGACACCCTGTTTGTGCGAACATTGTGCGAGACATGCAGCAAGCTGTACGGCTGTCCGTGTGGCACACTTGTTGTGGCAGATAAGACCGCAGTGGAGTGATGAAGGACCAACACAACGATGCTAGCCGTAATACCACATATGCTGGCCCCTTCTTTCCTATGTTTCATGACATTCTCAGTGACTGTTCATCTCCTTCCTTGCAAACAAGCAAGTTCGTGATTGCACGTCGTAATGACGCTCATGATCTTGCCGCAGAGAAGCCCATCACGCTTTGTATGATGCTTGTAATACCCATGTATCACCCTTTGCCAACTGACGATCTGCTACTCGCACAGTCGTATCCTGCAAAAAGCTTGTTTTACAGCATCTGCATCGGCTTCACAGCATCACCTGCTTTGCCTGTTTTCGGGGCTTACCGAAGCGTTGCTGTGGCGAGCACGATGGCATCAATGAAGCAGCTATTGATGAGGCTGATGTAAGCTCGTAGGACGTGGTTGCTTGCGGAGGTGTTAAGACATGACAACCCAAATGGATCCCGGCTGCCTCAGCCCTGGCTAACCTGAAATGACGGGGCTGAGGCAGCTCTTTGCCTGCTGCGGGAGGCCAGATGATGCAGACGTGCAAAAGGGGCCTGAAGAAGGGCACGGCGAGCCGGTCCAGGTATAGGTTTGATGAATATCGCATCAAAATGAACTTTTCGTGCTAATCCTGCGCTGTGTGGTCCATCTCCGAGTGCCAATGGCTGCCATGCCTTTCTTGAGATACGAGCTTCCTACATGTGCCTCTAAATATGCATACTAGGTGCTAGAGCTTGCTCTGAGGCTCGGTGAGCTGGCAATCAACATCCCATCTTGGCGCGAGCTGCTGCATGAGAGCTGCAGTCTTCTACGTGTAGCGCTCAACTGCGATGCCGTCTGGTACGTGCTGGACGTCAGCCTGGTGTCCACGGAAACGTCCTTTGAACGCTGCTCAACCTCGATGCGGGGCATACGTACTGTGGCCCAAGTGATATGGTGTCGTGGCACAGCACGGCACGTTGTTGGCACCGTTCTGTTTGCATGTGCGGCATGTGCCTCATGCAACTGTTGCACACATATGCACACTCGGCGTGTTGATTGCACCACGTGGCACATGTCTCCTTTACACTACCCTTGTGCTTGCAGCATTGCGGGTGTGGATGGCGATGTGGCACACATTTGCCTGCTTGGCTGCTCACTCAGTCCTGCCATGCAAGGGGGGCCAGCACAGCTCCTTCCTCTTGGGGTGCCGTTCAGTAAGCATGACCCAGCAAGATCCAGTTCACTGGTGACAATGCTTAGGCAGCAGACCGTGCCAGTTCTGATTGATCTGCAGCAGGAGGGTCATGGTGGCAAGATTCAGCAGCAGCAACAACAGCTCCCACGGGATTGGCATGGCCTTGCTGCAGACTATGGTGCAACCAAGTTTGCTTGCATCCCGATATGCAAGGTGCGCATATGTGGAAAGCTGCACAGCTGGGCAGCTGATCTGTTGTCCTCGTTGTCATGCATGTATTTCATGGTGCAGCTACATGTTGATGTGAGCAATGCCATTGATGTGCTTGCAGGGCAAGCGATTGGTGGGGGCACTCTGGGCAATCTGTGTGTCAGAGGTGCCACGCCCTCTGCTGCTGCGCCAATCCACAGCAGGAGGGAAGCAGGCACACAAGGTGTGGGGGTTGCAGGAGCTGCAGCAGATAGCGCTATTCCTTGGTCAGTCGGCGTTCAGGGGCAGCCAGCCAGCACACGCGGTGGCGTTGCTGTCAGCTGCAGCGCGCACGTCGGACATAGACGGCCTCGTGCGCGTGGTCATGCAGCACTTGTCTGACGCGGCGCGCGCGCGGTCCCGGCTGGCCATGAGCTGCCGTGTGGCGTTGCTGCATCGGTCGGGGTACGCAGCCGTGCTGTTTGAGGAAAGCGGAGTCGGCGGTGGGGCCACAGGGCTGCAGCCCCAGCGCTCATCCGCCACCATAGCTTCGGCCCTCACGTACCATACAAATGAAGAGGATGCTCAATCATCAGCGAACACGCTTGCCCGGCTTACCATGGCCGGGAGCCCAGGGTTCCATGCAGGCGGTGGATATTCGGTTGGCGGGGCCGGCACCCGTGAGACCACATACATGTCACAGAACACACGGGACTTGCTGATGTCGCAAGCCACAAAGGAGCTGCTGGGGCAGTTTGGGCCAGTGACGGGGGGCGGCCACATGCTGGGCGCGCAGCCCGCCAATGACAGCCGGCCAGGCAGCATGCAGCGGAGCCTTGGCCCCAGTGCAAGCAGCGGGGTACGAGGGCCATGGATGGGCACAGTGGGTCCAGTGAGCATGAACAAAGGGCTGACATCAAGGCTTGGGTCCACCGGGTCATCTGGCCAGGCTGCGGTGGCCCAGGCACTGCAAGCCGCTACTGCTGCAACAGCCGTGGGAGTGGGGTTTGCTGGCACAGGGCCTGGCAGCCCGCGGCAGCGTCCAGAGCCCGGAACTCGCTCACCTGACACTGTAGGGGGAGCAGCGGCTGTGCAGCCGCGCAAGTCCGATTCGTACGCATATGATGGGCCATTGGTCGCGCCGGAACCCCAGTCCTCGGAGCCCTTTGCTGCTGCTGCATCACGCTCACAGAAGCATGGTGCACGCATCTCGCAGGAGAGCTCGCTACACAGCTCTGCCGGTGGGCTTCTTGGCAGCACTGTGCCCGGCACCAATGGTGGGTCTATGCACACCAGCGCAGCAGCCGCAATAGCCGCAGCAGCAGCAGCCACCATGACGCCCGGCATGATGCGGCCCAACATCAGCTCAGACATGATTGACTCCAGCCTCCTCTCCGGCTCTCAACCAGGACACAGCGCAAACTCTGGTCTGGTTGGTACCCTCAACGCCGTGCCAATGTCCCTGCACTCCACACTCCTAGCGAGGGCGCTGGAATCTGGAGCAGGAGGCGGCATCATCGTGCCTGATGTAGCTACATACTTGCACAAGCAGCCCAATGCGCCCTACAGGGACGTCGTCCTCACGCGCTCCTCACGCCTCCTGTCATCTGTCGTGGTTGGCACGTACCGCCACGAGGGCGTACCGCTGCTGGGCGCGTACCTCACGTCCCCACATGTGCTGCCAACAGCTTTGTTGATGGATGTCCAACAGGAGGTGAGGCCAAACACTGAAGGCACACGCCTGCGCCACCAACCGCACTTGTGCTGTTATGCTGCATTTGGAATTCCACCATTCCGGCGGGTAATGCATTACGAAATTTGCAAGCTTGCGCGTGTGGCCCAGTATGTGGGCAGCAGCATCAAATGCCTGGCGCGCATGAGAGCCCTGCACGCCTGACCTGTTGCTGGTAACCCAACCCATGCTTGCCATGCAGCTCGAGACATTGCTGGAGCTGTTGGGCCCGCTTGCATATGCACGGCTGCATGGTCCCACCATGGGCGGCGAGTGGGCCGTGCTCCATGATGAAGTGCTGGAGGAGCTGTGCAATGAAGTTGCGGGCAGAGGAGGTATGTGTGCTGCCGACACCATTTGAGACATGTTGCGTGCCCTGGGGAGTTGGATCAGCCACTGAGGGATAGGTGGAAGCATGAAGTGTGTTCTCCATCGCGTAGCCCTGTAGCAAGAAACTGTGTTCGGCCAGCACTTGCATCATGGCCCAACCTGGCACATATCACTGGACCCGGGCAGCTCACAGTCATCTGCATGACCCATGCTCTGATCACAGGCCTAGGTGTGCCCAGCCGGCAGCCCAGCAGCCTGCCACCACAGCCGGACGCATCAGCCTTTGGACGTGGATCAGCGGGCAGCATGAGCTCCAACGCAGGAGCTGGTACAGCTGCTGCAGGCACCGGGCCGCAGCCTGCCGACCCTGCATTTACTCAGCAGCTGGCTGCAGAGATGCCAAGAAATCGGCCGCAGGTGCAGCAGGCGCTATCAGTTGCAGTGCCGCAGCAAGGTGACGAACATGCCATCACAGTCCGGTCGCATGTGGGCAAGCAGGCGCTGCAGCAGGCGCGGGCGAGCACTGCTGAGATGGGGGCAGCACCTGGCCCCTCCAGCCCATGCTCGCAGCCCGTGGACAGCATGCCCTCTCCGTCGCACAGCCCGTTGAACATGCGCATGGGTAGCAGCGGGCTCTTGGAGGGCCCCTCTCTTCCCTCCACTCCATATCGCACGCATTGCAGCAGTGCGGCCGGCGTGCCAGCAGGGCCTGGCACACCCAATTCAGTGCAGAGCGGGTCTGTGGGCGGTGGCGGTGCCGTGGTGATTCCCAATGAGCAGCTGCTGACTGACAAGCATGGCATGGCTGGATCACCCACCCCCTCCGCGCCGCTGCCCAGCATGGAGCTTCACTTGCATCGCGCCCGCACCCACCCCCACAGCAGCGCCCTCCCAGCTTTGGCCACGAGCTCCACGCCCCCAGTCACGCCCATAGGCGGTCTCCACGGTGGAGCGCTGGCAGGGAGCAGCATGGTAGCTGGCACAGGCAGTGTGAGCATGAGCGGGGCAGGGGCACTGAATGGTGGCACGCACTCCGTGGCGGATCTTAGTTTCCGGCTGGATGCACGGCCAGAGCCCGGCCGAATTGAAACGATGCTGGCTGGCTTGCATGACCGCCTCATCACAGCACGGTGCGTAATCAGATCGTTGTGGCATGTCCGATGTGGATGGGTGCATTTAAGTGCACCATGTACATGATCTGGTGGAGGTAGCAGGCTACCGTCATGTTGTGCACATGCTTGACTGGAGCACCTGCTCTTTTCTTGCAGTGCGTCCTCCACCCTAGCAGACCGCCTGTTCAACCATTACGACGAGCTGAGTGGCCTGGTGCTTCTGGAGGAGATTGGGGAGGGAGGATATGGCAAGGTCTACCGTGGGTTGTACAACAGGTGTGTGAAGAGAGCTCTAGGCAGCTGGGCGCCTTTGTCCTGCAGCACCAGCTGGTGTGTTTGTTGCAGCACAAAGGCGCTGCATGGATGCCTTGTGCTGGTCGTCGACGTAGTCTTTGCAGTGCTGACGGCCATGTAGGTTCAAAGTTCACTCTGTCTATGCGTGCCATGTACGCAGCACTGAGGTTGCCATCAAGATCATCCAACAGCAGCTAGATGACGGCTCCGCGCGCGCATCACGAGCACAGCTGCGCAATGCCCTGGAGCTGGCTGCTGTGATGGCGGTCTCGCACCCATCCATCGTGCAGGTATGTGACTGTGGTGGCGTGCGCTGACTCTGGACCACGCTGTGCGGCTCAACCGCTCTGGCGCCGTGCTGCGTTGCTGCCATTTCAACGCTGCACATGTTCAGGGCGCAAACAGGATGCACGCCTCACGCCTCACACACGCCTGTGTTGTGATGTGGCGTGCCAGAGTTGTGTCTGGAGGTGCAACTGAGGCATCTCCCGTAAGCAAGCACCATGTATTGTGTCACCCGCAGATTGTCACGTGCTTCACGGACGTCGTGGTGATCCAGCTGCCTCCGCCACTGCGCCATCAGGCTGGTCCCACAGGGCCTGGCATTGCGCTGCTGCCTCCCCCACCCACACCAGGCCTGCTTGGTGGGTCCATATCACCACCTGTCTCAGAGCATGTGACTGTGAGACACTAGGCCGCAGCTCTTTGACCGCACGCATGTCACCAGCAGCGCAGTAAAACTGGTAAAACTGTTTCATATTATTCACTCCGCAGCTCAAATTCTTTCTGCTGTCAGGGGCGCTGTCCCCGAACATCAGCTGCGCTCACAACTCACCTGCATGCTGCACAAGCGTCACGCTCATTGTGCATGCCGCATGTCGATCGCTGTTCTGGCACGCAGAGCTTGGGGCACGTGGCGCGAAAAGCACAGTGGGCACCAGCATCAGCCGCGATGACAACATCATGTCCATATACCTTGACACAGTGGAGAGTGAGGTGTGCGAGGTCAGCTCCCTGCAACCCTCCACACGTGGCGAGGCGACCAAAACACAGGCTGCGCAGGCGGATGAGGCGTCACAGCATGGCCTCAATGCAGCTGCAGACAAGCCTGCAGACGTGGGTGCTGCCGCAATGGCAGCAGGAGAAAAGCAGCACGAGCCAGACACGGCGGGCACCCAGGCCACGATCTCTGGCCGTATTGCCACTATTGGCGTGCTTGAATCCATTCCCCTGGCGGGCAGCAGTAATGAAAGGGGGCATGGCATCAGGCTCGAGCAGCAGCCCATCAGCCTCCACACACTGCACGTGAACATCCCGGACCCAAGCGGCCGGGCTGGGGAGGGCACGCCTTGGGCAGCAGACGGGGGCCCAGGGTTCACGCAGCACAGCGGTGTGCTGCACAGCGCGAGGCTGGGCACATCCCCCACAGGCACGCAGGGCAGTGGTGCGCCTCATGCCCCGCCCAGCACGCCACACATCATGGGCAGCGGACCAAGCAGCGCACGGCTGGGGCCGGGTGCGGGGCGTGCCGCGGCGCAGGCACCCTTGCCCGAGATGCAGCAGGCGCTGGTCATCTGCATGGAGTACTGCGACGGCGGCACGCTGCTGGATGCGGTGGCGCGTGGCGCCTTCAAGCAGAAGGTCCGAGGTGGCTACGGCGCAACAGTGCCGGACATGACTGCACTGTACCTTACACTGCTGGAGATTGCGTCTGCACTGCGCCACCTGCACTCTGTGCGGCTCGTGCACTGTGACGTCAAGGCAGGCAACGTCCTGACCAAGCTCAACAACCGCGACCCGCGCGGTGGGTGACTGGCTTGTTCAGCTGCTGCCGAGCCTAGCCTCCTGCCTCACTGCTTCGCTGGTCTGGCCCGCTGTGTGCAGTGGCCAACCCTCCTGCTTCTGAGCATCCCCAGGCCTGAAGCCTGGCACAAGCACTGTGCGAGTGATTAGAGAGCTTGAATGTTGGCAACTGCCCTGAGTGCTCTCCTGCCCTCAACTTGACAAATTGTCATGTTCTCCTGCAGGCTTCACGTGCAAGCTGTCAGACTTTGGGCTGGTGTCACTCCTGGTGGACGACGGTTATGGGAACCTGGTGCTGCGCCCCAGTGGCAGCGGCAACCACTCCTCTGGTCAACTGCCGCAGCTGTATGGGGCAGGGCAGGGGCAGACGCAGGGGCAGGGCGTGGGTGCACAAGCCATGCTGCCCTTGCACCGCACGCTGGGGACGACGACCCACATGGCGCCTGAGGTTCTGAAGGGCGGCGTCACGGGCACTGCACTGGACATCTGGTCGTTTGGGGTGCTGATGGCGGAGCTGGTGAATGGGTCGCCGGTGTACCTTGGGCTGCGGCCGGAGGACATCTGTGACCGTGTGGCGGCGGGTGAACTGCGGCCTGAGCTGCCGCCATTCATTCCCAACGACTACAGGTGACCAGTGGGGCCTTGCTCGCTTTCGTTTGTTCCTTGGTTGGTGGATTTGTCCGTTTGTTGGCTGGTTGGGTGCATGCTGGGGTTGTTGGTTTGGGACGTTGTGCGTTATGCCGTCGCTTTGTTGGTGCAGCTTCACGTTGCTTGCTTTCTGATGCTTCACAGAGCTATGGATAGAATGCACGCACAACTGTTTGAACTATTCAGCAGGTTCCTGTGTGATCTCAGTGTATGCAGCCACCTGCTCCTGCCGCTACTGCTGCTGCTGCTGCTGCTTGTGCCACGCTTCCGACTATTCTGCCACCTGTTGGCTGTGCTGTGCATGCAGGGACTTGGCAGAGATGTGCTGGCGCTATGACCCCACACTGCGCCCCAGTGCAGCTGAGCTGGTGCAGCACATCAAGGTCATCATGGGCGAGCGCGGCATCTTGGTGCGGCCAGGTGTTCTACCCCTGGGTGGTATCCCTCACCCACACGCCCCAGCCAGCGCTGGCTTTGGCCACGTACCCGCAGCCCCAGGCCACACCGCGGGCACACACGCAGCCGGGGGCGCGGCAGCATCTGCCCGTGTCCCTGTCACGCGCACGCTCAGCGCAAACATGTGCGGGGTCAGTGGTGAGGAGTATGCAGGACACGGGCCAGGGGCCGCAGCTCCTGCAGCGGGCACTGGCCGCGTGGGCATCCGGCACCACAGCCAGTACGCGGTGCCGCCCTCCCACTACTCAGCTGCTGACTGGCTCAATGTGGCGATGGCGATGCAGGGGAGCAGCACAGTGGGCGATGCGTACCGCGCAGCAGCAGCCCAGGCGCTGCAGCCGCCAGAACCTGACACGGAGTTCCCACTCCACATCCTGTGAGCAAGCCGCAGGTGAGGGAGTGTAGGAGCTGTGACAGTTGTGAATAGTGGTGGTGTGGTGCAACACCCCCAAAGGACCGGCACAGCCCTGCGCATAGGGCCGCAGCCGAACAGCCACTACAAAACACACGGGCGAGTGTTTTCTGTACCATGGGCGCGTATGTATTTGAATGCAAGAATACCAGAATAGTGGTGTGAATTTGGATGCACCGGAGACTCCCGTCTGCAGTGCCACTGTCGTGTGTTATGTTGGACGGGTTGAGTCTTGATCCTAGGCAGGGGGCGCAATGGTTTGCTTGCGACCTCTCCCTGGCTTGAAGCATGCAGCCTTGGCTGCAGCTGTTGTGCATGAAACGGAAGCAACTGGTCGGGTGTGTTGGAACCCTTGTTGGTAGTGATGGAGGTGGAGATGGAGGAGCAGGAGGTATGCTACAGTATTTGGCGTTGGTGGTGCATCTTCAGACCTTGAGGGTGCATCGTGGGCCTGTTTGCAACTGCATTGTGTTCATCCGTAGTAATGATCGGCGTGTATGAGGGCATCAAAGGAGATTTTACTGTGCATGAACGTGGCTGCGTCAGCATTGCATGCGTTGCGTGCACGGTGTGTAGGTTCATGAGAGGCACTGCTGCTGGCATGCAACGGGTGGCGGTTGCTGTGCTCCACACAACGTGGCTATGTGTCCGACCGTTAGTGAGCCCGACCGCACTTGCCCTGAGAGGCGACGGTCAGTACGTAACACTGCAACTGGTATTGTAGTTGGCTGATGGTTCCTGGGGTTTCACCTGGGCAGTTGTGCATTCCAGTCCTAAGTTCCTAAGTCATCCGCTACGTCAACTGCACCGCAACGGGTGCACGTTGGTGGCAGATGAGGGGGGTGGGCAAGGTGCGCATGAGAAGCAACAGGTTGACCGTATGGCACGGAAGAGGCGAGAGTTGTTGTGTTGGGCTGTTGTCTGTTGTGGTTGGCCGAAGATGTCGACGACTGCAACATTGTATCAGGATGGGGCTTGTGTTGTGGCCCATACTGCAGCATGATGTCAGAGGCTCGGCGTGCGCTGGTGCTGCTGCACTGTGGAAGCCGAGGGAGGGTGTGTGCGTGTGTAGAGATGGGAGCAGGCCATGCAGGAGGCCTGGCTCCTGAAAAAGAAACATCCCAGAGGGCCTTCACTGGCGCCTGAGGCTGAATGTAACAACACAGTAGAGATGGGAGCGTTGGTGTCGGGGTTGCGCAGTTGAGGTGGGCTGACACACAAATAACGGCCCATCAGCCGCAGGTGGGTTGGTGCCATGGGACTGGAGTGCGTCACTGTTCATCACAGCAGGGTTTTGCGGTTTTACACTGCACAAGCTTTGTGGCTTGAAGGTTCCAAATTCCAACGGGCATGTGATCTGCGGCAATTTGCAAAGTGATTATATGTGCTGATTGGCGAGGAGGATCGGGCAAGCTGGGGCTGGCTAGTAGGTTTGGCGGCAGCCCTGGGTTTGCCCTTTGTGAGCAGGAAGAAGGTTCTGTGGTCGCTGGGGACAAGGTACATGGTCATGGGTGTGGCAAGGCCAGATGGGCATGACGAAGTGTTACCAAGTGAATCCATCAAGTGTTTTTTCAAGTTCCAGACATGGCACCAATTGCTATGCACACGCTAGCAGGACGGCACTTGCATGTAGTTCACCCTCAACAACTACAACCCACCCAAAGAATACAGGGATTGACGAAGCAAGCTGGGTCCCAGCTCACTGCTCTGGCCACGCCTGACAAATCCCCAGATATTTACAGTGCCCCAGCTGCCTCCAGGCATCTCATGATGACCACAGCTCTGTCTTCTTGCCTGCAGCGCAGCAGGGTGCACAATACACTTGTTGAACCATCGAAACACTGGTGCAGCCAGCCAAAAGTGCTGGAAGTCTCCGCTGTCGCTGTCCTGCGGCATGCAGACTAAGCAACAAATGCTGGGAGATGAGGCTAATAGGCCCGCCCAAGTGCATAAAACAACGGAACTTGCACGTCAAGTAGACCAGCGGCTGTCTGGAAAGGCATAGTTTTAACATCGCATGGCACAAGAGGCAACAGCAGACCTGTCTTGGATACTTTCTCCACCACTGCCTCAGGGGTTACATTCCCCTTGACAGTGACCTTCTGATCAGCCAGAGACACATCGAATGACTCAACACCTGCGCAGAAGTGGCAGCCAACAGCGTGTGTCTACATTCTCCACCCACGCAACGCGCATGTGAGTGCACGCCAATGCATACATGGCATCATGCGTGCAAACTGTGTACTTGATCTGCAGGTTGGTGCCACTGCAGCAGGCTGTAGCATGTTCATGCTTATGCCTCACATGGATGCATGAGGTTTGAACTCACCCTCCATCTTCCCGAGCACGCGCTTGACGGCGGCTACACACCCTTCGCACATCATGTCCACCTTCAAAACGACCTGCAATTGAGAAAATGATACCTGGCGTCCATAATATGCACATGCCAGATCCCAAGCAGGACCAGAAAGGCAACTTGTAACTTGAAAGCTTGAAACAAATGTAGCACTCCACAGCAATCAATGCGCGACCTGTTGTGTCGCTCTCACCTCGGTCATGATTGCAGCTAACGATAGTATTTGAACGTTGATTATTGCGAATTGGAATCAATAACCATTAAACCCACATGAACAGCTAGGGCCATAGGCATCACACCCAGCCGGTGGTGATTCTTCTCTCAGCCAAGTTTTTATGATCAATAGTAACACAATCATGAAGCGTCTGCAGGTGCTGCAGCTGAGCCACAAGCTCCTGCGGTATGCGGAGGGCCTCGCAATACAGGATGCTGTGATCAGCCAATTGAGGGCAGGGCAAGCAAGTGACACGTTAATACTGCTGCAGGTGAGGTCACAAGTGCCATGATGACAGTGCATGCGTGCATGTTCCGCAGCTCTCATGCAGGCAGCTGTCATGGCACTTCGGCTTTGAATGGACGTCCTCTGCCCATACCTGCCACGCAGCACCACCCAGTCTACACAGTTGGGAAGCGTGGGCGGGAGCAGGACTTCAAGGTCCCTCAACAGGTGCTGTGATGCGTGTTCCTGCAGTACCTCATCCCAAACGCCACTTCATCCCTGCCTGGTGCTCGAACGTGTGGCAAGGCGCACGAGCATAACACCACGGGCTGGGACCTTGGTCCAGCCATGTGTGCTGCCTGCAGGAGTTGCAGGCGCGAGGTGTGGATGTCCACCTGGTGCCCCGAGGGGGGGAGGTCACGTGGCATGGTGTGTGCATCTGTGCAACGTATGTTGCGGATGCATTCCCGCGTTGCAGCACGCTGCTGGCGCTTCACAGCGCTGCCCTCACGGGCTAGGCAGCTGCTGCTGGCTGCTGGCCGTGATGCTCATGGCTGCACGCGCCATGCCACGCAGGCCCCGGGCAGCTTGTGGCATACCCGGTGACTGCCCTGAGGGCGGGTGGACGGGGCGCTCGCGCGTTTGTGGAAGGGATTGAGGATGTGATCGTGGCCACGCTTGGTACGGGTGGCTGTGAACCATTGCTGGGGGCACCTCCTCCTCTAGTGTGCCGTCTGTCCAACTTTGTGGCCCAAGCCGCGGGCATGAGCACTTGTCAACCTTGTGCTCGCCTTGTTGTTTCTTCTTCTGCTCCTCAACTCAGGGCACTATGGCGTGGCGGCGCGCGGGCGGGTGCCAGGCGCGACAGGCGTGTGGGCGGGGGATGCTAAGATTGCAGCCATCGGTGTCAAGATCAGCCATGGCATCAGGTATGCGTCCAGCTTGGTGGGAGGAATATGCGTCTGTGTTGCATGCCACCAGCAGAGGTGCAGCTTGCAGCCAATACTGTGGTGGGCCATGCACCAGACATCTGTTTACGCCTTGCACGAGGTGTGGTCGCCAGTGCATGAAATGTCATGACCAACTGCAGTGATGGCATGGGTCTTAGGTAACACACTGCCACTGGCACCATGTGTATGCAGCTCCCATGGACTGGCACTCAACGTCTGCAATGATCTGGCGCCCTATGAAGCCATCATCCCCTGCGGCATCCGTGACAAGGGTGTGACCAGTATGGCAGTTCAGCTAGCCTCCTTCCCTGCGAGTGGAACATCATCATCATCATCACAGGAGCAACTGCAGGTGCAACATCATCACCATAGAAGCCCACCTCTAACAAACCCAACACAGGCAGCCACTGCTTCGTCCACAAGCAGTCACGTAGGCAGCACAACAAGCAGTGAAAGCAACAGCAGCAGGGGCCACATACCAGGCAGTAGCGGCAGCAGCAGCCAGGTCATGGCAGGTACATTTGCTGGGTCTGGGACGAGTGCTGCTGTCACAGCGGTTGGTACCCCTGGTGTGCAGGATGTGGCGGCTGTGTTAGTGCGGCAGTTTTGTGCTCACTTTGGGTATGACCATGTGGAACCGTCTACATTGAGGGGAAGCTAGGTTGGTTATGGGCAGCTGCAGCTAGCTGAAGAGCTGAGGGTTTCTAGAGATGGTGGGGCTCAGATCACAACCATCAGCTTCTGTGATGTGTGGCGGTTTCAGTGTCAAATCCAGTGGTGCATGGCTACAAAAGCAAAGCTGCAGTTGCCACTGCAAAGGGAGCGGTTCGCAGCAAAATCAACAGACTGTTCGATGTATCATGCAGCAGGGCAGCACACATGACATAGCACCAGGCGCGCAGGAGCAGCAAGCGACCCCTCGCTCCCCTCCTGCTGCTGCTGCCATCAGTCTTGCATTGCGTGGGCTGGACAAGCACAGCCAGCCCACCCTGAAAGCCGCATGCACCTGGGCGCGTGGGGCATGTGAGCCGCAGGTCGAGGGGGGACATGCAACAGAGGGGCCTGAAGGCACTGAGCAGCAGGGGAGCGCGCACAGCAGTGGCAGTGCTGGTGGGCTGGAGCAGCAGGAGGGGCTGGGCCTGGGTGCCGCAAAGGGTGGACAGAGGCAGGTAGAGGAAGCTGGCATGTCTGGCACTAGGGGGATGGAGCCCGCTGCAGCAGGCCCCGAGCACCAGCCCAGCAGCCGCCCACCACAGCAGGCCCCAGGCCAGGAGGCAGGCCCCCAGGGCCCCAGCGCCAGTGAGGCGCCCCTGCTGCAGACTGACCCACAGCCCGCCCACCTGCGTGAGGACGCGCAGGCGCTGGCTGCACACTGCGCGCAGCTGGGGGCCAAGCTGGATGTGGAGCTGAGCTTGGAGGCAGCGGCAGGGGTGGGGCACGAGCTGGGGGAGGGGTTGGCAGGTGGGGTGGAGGAGGTGGAGGTGGAACTGCGCGAAGAGGAAGAGGGCGTGGAGGAGGTGGGGGAGGAGGGGAGAGAGGCAGAGCGCGCAGCACGGGAGGCATGGGGGGCATCGGTGGGTGGCGGCATCACGGCCGAGGCACCAGCCGGGGCAGAGGCAGCAGGGACGGGGGCCGCAGCTTCTCGCACTGGATCAGGCAGCAGCTGGACTGAGGTGGGCCTCCTCACGGTGCACATCACCCCGGGTACAGTGTCTCAGGCCCATGCAGCTGTGGAGGGCCAGGGCCTGTCACAGCTGCAGCAGGCACTGGACGCACTCGCCCCTCTGGCACCTCACATGCGGCTGCTGTCCCTGCCTGTGGGACCTGCAGACCTGATGCCAGCGGCACTGCCCCTCATCTCCTCCTCCCCGTTGGGTCGGGCAGCCACACGACTGCGCGTGAACTGGAAGACTGTGCCGCTGCTGGCGTTCTGCCCAACGCTGCTGTTCCCGGCAGTACACACGCTGCATGTGTCGCATGTGCCGTGGGACGCGGGCTGCAGGTGTGTGGGGGTGGCTTGCAGTGGGTGGGAGCATCAGGGAGGTGGTGCGCAGGACACGTTCATCATTTAAGCCGGGGTTCACACAGGTCGCATGGGCTCATGATGTGCAGCGTCTGCTGCTGCAGTGCTGAGCCCCCCGTCGCCTGCCCGTGCACCTGTAACACACAACGACATGCATGACTGCTTGCAACGTGGGGGGCATGCAAAGCTGGCATGCGCTGAGGCACGCGCAGCCCGGCATAGGCCCAGGCATGCACCTGGGGCACTTGGTGCCTGCACATCAGCGTCCTTGCATGCCACGACTGTACGTCACCTTGGTCACATGCCACACCTGTATCTGATGGTGCTTGCATGCAACTGCACATTTGCTCTCTCATGCGCCTGTCGGGCACCCAGGGCGATGCGTCTCACATGCCCCTGCCAACAGCATCCAGCATCCATCCAGAGCGATGCCCCACCAACAGTGCTCAATCAAATGACCAAACCAGTGCACTGAACTGCCTCATGGGCTGTGAATTCCCACGCGCCTCCTGACTGCAGCTGGCTGGGGGATGGCCGCCACATCGCCGCGCCCGCGCTGCACATCTCTGACTGGCACAAGCTAGTGGATGCGGTGGTGGCCATGCCTGCCATCACACACGTCAGTAGTGCGCATGTGGTAGTAGTAGTAGTAGTAGTAGTAGTGCGCCCCCTGCGGCCCTGTTGCTGCTTGTGTCGTGCGCTGCGCAAGAGCGGTAGCTGGTAGGCTTGGGGCGCCACATGTCCAATCAAACGGCTACAGGGCCCAGCGGCAGGACGGCCCCTGCCGTGCACGAGCAGCTGCACTGCTCTGCTGTCCCTGTGCAGCTGCTTCTTCCTTTGCGCCTTGTTGTGCCTTGAGCGCGCTGCTGGTTCACTGCGCTGTGGCCCGTCCTTCACCTGTGGTTTTCCGCGTCATTGGTTTGTGCCATGTTGTGTGTATATGTGACCTCACAGGTGGTGCTGGAGGGTGTGTGGAGTGGCAGCGTACCGCCTGCTGCGTCCGCACAGCCGCTGCAGCAGCTGCTGGGGCAGTCTGGCAGGGGTGAGGTGCACGTGAGCATGTGCGCAGGAGGCTGATGCGCCCACGGTGTGGTTCGAGGCAGGGGATTGTTGGCTATGGAGCACGCTGGCCTCCTTGCAAGTTCGTTTTGGTTGTCCCTGTGATGTATCCAGGACAGCGCATGGGACAGCATCGCACTTGACTGATAACCGTTGCCAGTTGCTGTGCAGGCCATATCTGCGTAAGTGCATGCTGGGCAATAGGGAATGCCGCTGTTGATGTTTTGGCAATTGAAGGTGGTGGTGATCAGTGCACACCTGGCTGTGGCATGATGCTGGTCGCACAATAATGGGATGTACCGATCGATAAGCACACTTCACGTGCCAAGCTGAATTCTATGCCACAGCAAGCTGTACAGTGCTGTTCAACAATAATGCATTCACTGATCCAATGCGTTCTGCACCCAGTTGGACGTGCCTTTGTTGCTTTGATTGAAAACGTGTGGATGAGAAGCATGTAATGCTCCTGCTGCTGGCACGCAACTGATCTCTTGCAGCTGTACCATGGCCATGTCACATTTCACAGCATTTTCTATCACACCTGATCCATTCCTCTTACACACGCTCGCTTCTACTATGGGTACCCATAGTAGTAATGCATGTGCTGAACTGCTCATGCCTTCCGCAGTACCACAACCATGCGGTACGCGTCCTCATGTGACAGGTCCACACCCTGAGCCATGTCCCCATACAACGTGACCAGCTCCAGACCAGCAGCCTCACCCAGCAAGGACAGCTCCTGCACAGTGAATTGCCTGCACGCACATACACATGTGCACACGCAACACATGGCCATGTGGCTTTGCGCCACGCACCGACCTCTGATGAGGATGAACTGCCTTGTGAGATCGGCTGGATCAGCTTCTAACTGAGGCGGCATGTTTGAACACTTTGAAGGCAGCGAGCACCCACAGCAAAAAGCACCAACTGCACAAGGCAGCGAGCAAAACACTGCAACTTCAGGGCCAGGCCCACCTTGCCGGCACCACCTCCTCCAGCCCCTGTACCACTTCCTCCCCGCGCAGCAGGTTGATGGACACTGTGCGCTCCAGGATCTGGGGCCAACCAACAGAGTGTGTGTGGGTATGCAGCATGTGGAGGACGCAGCACATTGCCGTGTTCGTCTATGCAGCGTCTGGCATCGGTGTCTGTCACAAGACTGGCATAACAAATTGTTACATCGCGCACAGGTCAAGACATGCTGGCTTGGCACCGGCATGAGAGCAGCAGGGACGACATTCACAGCACCAGTATGTGCCTTGCATTGCTCCAACTGAGCCGCAGAGCTGCATGTGGGCAGGAGCCACACCCACCTGTGTCACTGGGTCAAAGGGGTCAAAGTCGGCCCCCCACTCTACCATGAGCTTGGAGCCTGCATCGGCCTCACGACCTGCCCCACCCATGGGCACCTCCCACACCTCAGCACCACCATCCCCCACCAGCAGTGTACCATCAAACAGGTCACCTGGGAGCGGACGGAGTGCAGCGGCACGTGAATGATTGCGTTGTACCCCACTGCACCTGGAGGAGGCAGTGTGTGATGGGGCCAGGCAGGCCCATAGCGTATGGCATGTGAGCATGGATGCGCGGGAAGGTGCCATTGTGTCGCACACCTGGGTGCGGTAGCTCCAGCAGCAGCAAGCCGCCTTGCCGCAGGGACGCAGCGCACTGGCGCAGTGCTGCCGCTGCATCTGCATTGGTCAGCATATGGGTGAAGGTGCCCAGCAGGCACATGACCATGTCATATTGCCCAGACGCCCCCGTTGATGATGGTGAGGGGAAGGGTGGGGAGGAGGCAGATGGCGCAGGGGTGGGAGAGGAGGGGGAAGGCTCGGCGCTGTCTTTCTGCTTGTCCTTTGCAGGCCTTCCGAACCCCTTGCTGCTTCTTGAGACTGCAGCCTTCTTGTCATGTGCCGCTGTGCCGCTGGGTGCAGGCGCCAGGGCTGCAGGCGCAGGTGGGTGCGGCTCGCGCATGTCGCCCTGCACCAGCACCACTTGCGAACCTGCTGCGAACGCACCCTTGGCCACGGCAGCGTCCAACTGCGGTGCATGTGAGCGCCCACAAAACGGATTGGTTCTCATCCTGCTGGCCGTCTACTACTCTGCTGCGCTGCGTGTGCGCCTGCATCTGTGCCTGCATGTCCTCAGCATGCTCTGCTGGTCACTGTCAATTGTGGTCGCAGGCGCCACAGCTGAATGCAGGATGATGGAATGCACCCCCGCGCACCTTTTTCTGTGCGTATGCCAGCATGTCAGCGTTGGCCTCCAGTCCCACCACGGTGAGGTTCTGGTATGAGGCGGCCAACAGCAGCGCATGTGCAGCAGGGCCACACCCCAGATCCAGGAGGGCCCGCGGGGGAGTGCTGCTGCCGCTGTGCTTCTTGTATGCCGACCATATGAAACGCGCCTGCGGTTTTTTGATGGTTCCATCAAAACAGCAGAACGTTGGGCAGAAACGACGCATGCTGCCTTGGCGCAGCAGGTGTAATGTGGCAGCTTGAGCTCACACAAGTGCATCTGCGGCTGCCTTGAAAGCCTACTGCAAGTCACAACTGCTTGTTCCATCAGCAGGACACCATGACCGTGTCCATGCAGGAACCAATTGCTGGTGCAAACCTCTTGTTTGAAATCACGGTAGGAGAAGGCAGCCTCATACAACTCGGGATTGCTGTAGATCACGTCCCCGTTGGTGGAGGGTGCTGCTGCCTCACTGCCACTGCTTGCAACGGGTGCCTCTGATTGTGCTGATGCCCGCATGGTAACATGGCTAGTGGAGCGCCGTGCAGCGAAGCAATGCATGTGACCGTGTGCCTCTCCTGCATGACATAGGCATGGGCGTGGAACTTTTATCCTGCAGTGGGCTGCTCTAACTCTTCCAACTTCTCTTCAGAGACATGCTTGACTGAAAAGGCCCACCTCTGATTGTCCCCACAGCCTGAAGGGCGACTGGGCATGGCATACCACGGGCTGTGGGCCAATGTGTCACTGCATGAAAGCACCGTTGCGAAACATTGCGTACAGCATTTGTGGCCAGCATTCTACCCTTCGGACTGAGGCTTGATGGTTGCCGCCAGGCGATAGATCCTGAGCACACGCCCTGCATAATTGATTTTTAGTAATGAAAGACAGGCAACGCGATAGGCTTTCTTACGAGGGTTTTGGGGTTTGGGGTGTGTGTTGCCATCTCCATCCTGCTGCAGGCAACATACCATGAGCACTTATGTTGCGAGGTCCTAGACTGTGCACAGTGAAGTCAATCAAATCGTCAAGGACCCAAGTCATCGCAATGGCTGCTAAACCTGCTCTTGTTGTGGTGCGTTATGCTGTAACTTATGGCACGCACGTCGTATGGACGTGGGGTTTGATCCTGGCGCGGCACGTTTCACGTTGGGTGTAGGTTGGCAGTGTGAATGCGGACCTGGTGCTTCCTATCGACCGCCTACCCCACCCGGGTGAGACTATCGGCGCAGCTTCACTGGAGACGCTTCCTGGAGGCAAGGTGAGCTTGATCCAAACATGCATTATCAGTATAATGACAAGCATAGGAAACCACGCAGGGACAGGCTTCTGGTGTCAGCTTACATCACCTGATGCATGCACATCTGCAGCGTTTTGCATGCGCTTGCATGCGAATGGGACATTTCCTGAAAGCCTTCCAACACGCAGGGTGCCAACCAAGCAGCAGCTGCTGCAAAGCTAGGGTACCCAACATACTTTGTAGGGCAGGTGCGGCTGGGGCCGGGGCACCACATGCTACTGGTGCAATGCATGGTGATCTCGGTGCAACAAAATGTTGCTTGATGCCGCCGTGCTTTATCTTCTGTGGAATATTTCATGCGTTTATAAACTATACGCCACCAACACACGTCTTGCGGCGCCACGCACAGATTGGCACAGATGCTAACGCGGGGCCTCTGAAGGCAGCAATGACAGGAGCCGGGGTGAAGCTGGACCATCTCAGGGATGTGGACGGTCCCACTGGCACGGCCCTCATCCTCTTGCAGTCCAATGGTGTGGCATGTGGGATGCGTGTGCTGATGGGGATGGGCCCCGTGGGAGGATGGGTGTAATTCATGTGACGCACGCTCTGCCATCTCGATGTGAATCGGTGTTGGCGTTGTGGTGCATGGATCATCACATCTGTATGGTGGCATCCACGACAGGAGCTGTGCCGGGCACCGGAGCCAGCACACAGTGTACTGCAGCTTAAAATGCAACTGCCATCACGCAACAGGTGAGAACTCCATCATCATTGTGGGAGGTGCGAACCAAGCGGCCTGGTTGTTAAGTGATGGGGCGCGTGCGGCGGTCACGGGGGCGGGCGCCGTCCTGCTGCAGCGCGAGATTCCTGAGAGCGTGAACATCGAGGTGGCGCAGGTGAGCCAAGCATGTGCATGATGACATGGAAATTGAACATGCAAATTGTTGCTGCAAGACTGTGCGCGATGGACATTCTTGCACCTGCCAACCGGATATGCCTGCGTGCAGAAACTACTGTTTGGGACTACGAAGCAGTTGGTGACCAGCAGCATGTTCATTGGCCCATTGCAAAGCTGGTCCATGTCATGCCCCGCGGCGCATTGCAGATGGCACGTGCGGCAGGTGTACCTGTGTTCCTGGATGCGGGTGGCGTGGAGGGGCCCATCGCCCCTGAGCTGCTGTCCTGCATCTCACTGCTCTCACCCAATGAGACGGAGCTGGCGCGGCTCACAGGGCTGCCCACAGACAGTGAGGACAAGGTGCGTGGGTGCGCGAGGGGCGGGTGGTGGTGGTGGTGGTGGTGGTGGTGGTGGAAGTGGTAGAGTGGGGTGGAGGTGGTGATGGGCGGCTGTGTGGGCCTGGGCCGTATGGGCCTGAGCATGGCATTGCCAAGCACGTCCTGCAGCATACTGCAGCTACGGTGGCCTTGGTACACGGCTTTGCAGTGAAGGCAAAGGTGCTGAAAGCCTGCCCAGACGACAGCCTGCAGGGATCAAGAGGGATGTGAAGGATAACCACATGGGCGGGGAGGACGGATTGTTGCTGTTCCGGCCGCTTGCTGCTGCATGGTCGTGCCATCACCCGCTGTGTTAGAGCACCTGGCACTCTGTGCTCCGTGCTCAAATGTGCAGATTCGCTCAGCGGCTGCCAAGCTGCAGGACCTGGGGGTGGGCAGTGTGCTGGTCAAGCTGGGGTCAGACGGTTCCCTGCTGCTGCCAGGTGTGCAGCTGTGTGGGCCCAGCGTATGAGCTCATAGTGCTGCAGGGAATGCGCGGATGTGCGCGCACCAGTGCCTGTCTCCAGTTCGCCGTGCTGTGCAGCTTCAGGTGAAGCTCCACACATGGTTGCACAGCCAACGCAACTCGCACCGTGTCCCGCTCGTGTGTGCACACGCGCTGCAGGAGGTGGCGCCGAGCCCATCCGGCAGCAGGCCATCAGGGCCTCAAAGGTGGTGGACACAACAGGTGTGGAACTGTGGAGCGGGAGGTGCTGACTGGTTTATTGGTCTGTTGGTTTATTGGTTTGTTGGTTGATTGGTTGATTGGTTGATTGGTGCTGACTGTGGGGGGGGGCAGGGAGCTCAGCATAGCAAGGGAAGGGCTGCAGAAGCGGGTGATTGCACTGCTGCGGTCATCCATTGTGAGCTGCACCACGCCCTGCCAGCAATCCCACCGTTCCTGGTGTCAGCCTATCGGCCGCATGTACTCTGTCATGCTGCGCAGGTGCTGGCGACTGCTTCACTGCTGCGTACGCCGTGGCTGTGCTCGAGGGCTTGCAGGGCCCGGACGCACTGCGCTTTGCGTCGGCTGCCGCATCCATCTGTGTGCAGGTGCGGCTGTGCGATGCAATGGTTGCGTGATAGGTGGACAGTATGCATGTGTTACACCACGTCGCATGCCCTGGGTGCACACAAGCACCTGCACATGGCTGAGCCTGCGGCCAACTTCTGCACCATCATGCGCTGCAAGCTCATGTCAGGATGCGCTTGTTGCTTGTGCGCCTGAACATCATCATTATTCACAACAAGTTGGTTATGTGCTCTGCGCAGCGCATGGGTGCCATGCCCAGCCTGCCCTCGCGTGACGAGGTGGATGCCCTGCTGGCACAGCAGTAGCACTGGATGGGGCCTGGGGACATGGTGCTTGGGTGCAGTTATCTTCAGGGGATGCATGGGTGGCAGGTTGCTGCAGCACAGGTGCAGAGAGGATGAGCGCTTCTGGGCATTCTTCTAAATGATTGCATTTGCTGCAAACCGTGTGCATGCAAGCATGAGGTGTGGCAATGTGGCCAACGATGGAGTTGGGAGTGAGCCCTTGATGTCAGCTGACGTCAGTAGTGTAGAAGGGATTCATGGTCCACAGCATTTTTGCACATTACAGGGGGAATATACAATGTGTGCACGTCTTAGGAGTGCAACAGTCGAATGTCAACTGCAAAAACAAGAGTGTTATGGACCATGTTGCAAAACATATCTGCTTGTAACGATTCCAGGAACTTGAAAAGGAGCAAAATACCGCTGACAGTAGCACAACAATAAAACCAATGTGTGGCCAGGAGTGGTGGGCGTGCGCCAGCATGCAGCACTGGGCCTCAGAGCCACCCAACCACTGGACAGGAGGACATCAAGGCCATGGGATATGCACTGGGCTACTGCAGACCAACTACAGACCCTGAATAATGGTTGCCATCCTGCACGAGGCCCTCACACAGCCTCTCTCACTCAAATACCGGTGATATTCCACACAACGACTTGTGATGCATGCGCCGTTCAACCCATTGCCATACTGCATGTCAGGTCGCGTAATAAAGGTGGCCCTGATGGGTTTTGTTTTGCTCTTTCATCCTGCTTGCCGCTGCCTGCGATGTGCGTGGCTATGCACGCTTTGCGCTACAGCACAATGCAGTGTCAATGCACTTTTCAGCGCTGACATCACAACCATCTAGAGCGAGCCGCTGAAATCAGTGCTTGAGCGTCTGTGCTGTGCGCACTGCTGTTCTGCCTGTACTGCTCACAGGTCATCCAATGTAACTGGTAGCAGTACCGTGTCAATGATATGTGCCAACGAGCGGCCTGCATGCACATCTGCATCCACCACCTGCGTGTATGATCAAACAAAGCGCGGTCAGTTACCAGCAGCGTTATCACTTCAACAAACTGGACTGAGCTACCCTTTGGACTGCCTGCACCTGAGAAGCCAGCGCCAAGCATTGCTGGTACGTGGGCATCAATCCCCAACCTCACCTGAGTCCCCCCTCCCGACATCATGCACTGCCACTACTACACCGGCCTCAAATACCTGGGCTGTTCGTCCGGCCACGTCGGTCACCAGGAGCCTGTCCCGGTCATCCCAGCTGCAAGTCACCGGTCGCCCATCCAGTGTGGTGGGCAGCACAGTGCCAGACACCATTGCGTGGCTGTGCACCACCTCCCCCGGTACCAGCGTGAGGTATGCCAGCAGGTTGGCCAGGGCTGTGTGGTCGCTGAGCATCTTCTCCTCGTTGATGCTGAGGGCATCAAACAAGCGGTGCCACGCGGCATTGGAGGGCACAAACACGGTGAGGTGTGTGCCCCAGTCGCTCCAGCTCTCGCGCAGCCCTGCCACCTCCACCGCACGCCGTGTGATGCTGCAAGCAGTCAGGCGCAGCCCGACACAGTGAGTCAGCGGGCAAAGCGAATGGCCGCCATGAAAGAGGTGTCAGCAGAGCGGTGCTGCATGGCGGCTGTGCAGGCGCTAGCAGCGCAGCTACAGCCTTGCTGTTGAGTGCCAAAGCCACGACCGCACCTCAGCTCTGCTGCCCTGCTCCTCAGCAGTGCGTACAGACTGCTGTAGCGTGCATGTGGCTGATGCATCCCTCGTCTGGGTACAGGCCCTTTCCCTCCAATTGCGGCACCAGCCACGCATGGCGCGCCTGCAGGTGGGTGTCACAGCGCATGTGTGAACGTACGCAGCTATTCAATGACCCAGATGCTACCCAGCTGTTCGAGCCATCCCGTTCTGGCCGTCTAGAAGTAGCTTGGGTGTGCGTGCATGGCACGCGGTATCTTTTAGACGGCCATGATGGTGGCAGGACCATCCGCATCCGTCGAACAAACTAAAGGCGCCCCTTTGTTTAACTACAAGCGCTGTCGATATGATTCTGGATTCCACGCTGGGTCTGGAAGACGTATGTGCGTATCCACAGCACTCCGTCCCTGCTCAGTGCTCACTTGGTAGCAGAATCGCCAGGGCCGCGATTAGAATGCATTGGAGCTGCATATTGAGCCTGTGCCACCTCAGCTTGTCACAAAGGGGGCTGGCGGGCTCGTGCTACCACCATTGCTGTGACAGCTATAGAGTTTCAGGGCCGATTGTTCCCATCGATACAGGTTATATTCAGCGTTTCACAATATCATACGAGCACTGGGAACATGGCAACCTATGTCTCTTTCTCATCACATGTACCGCGCTACTGCGAGGTGCCACAGCGTACGTTTGGGCATTGAACTACAGATACAGCACAATCATGTAGCTTTGAACCTCAGAGTCAGTTTGTGCACAATGATTGCACGTACTATTGAATAGGCAGCAAATGGGCGATCGGGCTACCACTGGAACGTTCCCATCTCCCAGCTTACTGCTTGCAGAGAGGTATTTGCGCATTCGATACGTGAAGCATTTGTCTAGTAGCATGCCGAATGTAGGAAGAATCACAAGGATGCGTTTCATGGGTTTTGCAGGTGGCAGCGGGCGGAGTGGAGCAAAACAAAGGACAGACTCTCGAAGTCCCATGGCTTGACAGACAGCGGGCCTCCGCAGGTGAGGCGTAGTGATTTGCAAGTGATTGGATGCCAGACGCGCTGGATTTGCGGCTGGCGGAAGTTGGCTGCATACCATGCGTGTATGATGAGACATGTATGCCTGTGTGCATGGCTGCAAATTCCTGCGCAACGAGCCGCAGCATCGCGTGCAGGCATCACTACATGTGCACATGTGCGGCTGGCTCGCAGGCATGGACTCTGCGTCACTTGCGCGCGACCAGCCCCAAGGGCCGCTGGTTCAAGGAGCTGCGTGCGAAGGAGGTTGCGCGCGAGAATGAGCGGCTAGTGACCGAGGTGTGTTGATAGCACAGACACAGTCACCTCAGCTGCGTGGGAGCGGTCCGTGTTTGTGCACTGCAGCAACTGGGGATGGATATGGATCCTGCTTTGCTGCCCCCCGGCGTTTGCGCTGCCACGCTACCTGGACGAGCACACACCCCTGCTGTACACGCCCCACAGATTGAGCGCATCACTTTTGAGGCGCGCACCGAGGGCATGAGCCCCCAGGGCGGCTCCCTCACCGGCCGCCAGCCCTTCCGCACCGCCTTCAACGTGGCAGGGCCAGGGATGCGGCTGGGACCCAACCAGGTGCCTGTGCTCGACACCCACTTCCCCCATGTGCCCGGCACGCTGCGGGCGCCGTCACAAGCAGCACCAGGTGGCGCTGCATGGGCCACAGCCGCCAGCAACATGGAGCTGTACAAGCGGCTGCTGGTGAGCTGCGGCTGAGTGCAGGGTGTTGCGCCAGCAGGGTGTGTGCCCGGGCCCAGGGAGGGACCACGGCAAGCATGCTGTGGCTCGTTTCCCATGTGCATGCGCTGTGTCCACATGCATCATCAAGATTTGGGTTGTGTATCAGGATGCTCGTGGAAGCATGGCAGGCTGTGAGCTCTCTAGAGCATCAGGAATCCTTCCTCCCCTAGGTCATGCATCAGCATTCCTGCCCATGTGCATGTGTGTTTGCAGGAGGCTGCTGGTCGTGTGCCTGCACCCGGGCTCGCGTCACGCTACTCACGCGAATCAGAGCTGCTGCTGACCCCGCCTGTGCACCAGCTACCCTTTGCGACCAACCTGCGCCGCTACTCGCGCTCCCCCTCCCCAGCTGCGCGCCCGCGCTCAACCTCCACATCTAGAGCAGGGTCCAAGGCCACATCCCCCAGGCACTCCCTGCACGCCAGCTACGCAGCAGATGACCTGGACCTGGAGGCGCATGAGCTCCAGCTACTGCACATGCTGTACCATGCTGGCACAGGCCGCAGCACATTGACTGCGTACGGCGACCAGCCGGGCAGTAGCACCAAGATCAGCGGCGCAAACGGTAGCCATGTGTTTGCGGGGGAGTCACCAGGGGGTGCATCGCCCCTGTCGCGATCGCTGCCTGTGCTGCGCCCAGGGGATGGTGTGCCGGCATTCGGGGCTTCGTCAAAGCCCAGCAACGAGCGTGGGCGGGCGCGCGCCCGTGAGCTGCACTCGCCACATGCCACACCCCATGAGGCATGGCCAGACCAGTCAGACCATGGGGCCCCAGCAGCAGGTAGCTCGCTGCCACCACTAGGTGGGGGTCCGTCAAGCACAGCAGCAGCAGCTGCTGCAGAGGAGGGGCGGCAGCAGCAGCAGCACAGCCACCACGCTCGCAAGGAGCCACCTGGCTTCATGCGTGGCACCGCCGTGATTGCGCCCGTGCCCAGCGCCGCCCCGCCCATCAATGCCATGCCAGATGTCACACCTCCGCGTGTTCCAGAAGCACTGGCTGAGGTGTACAGCAGCGCACTGCCCACCACACGCGAACGCTTCCGGCTCGGGGCAGGCCACAGCGGCGGCCGTCCTGTGTTTGATGAGCAAGGCGGAGTCACATCGCCCAGGCAAGGCACCAGCCTGAACAGCAGCCCACATGCCACACTGCAACCCCAGCCTGGCGGCAAACTTGGTGGCAGTGGTGGCGAGCAAAGCCAGCAGGAGTTGGCTGCGCTCAGCCCACTGGCTGCATTTGCAGCAGCCAAGGGCATCAGCCTGGACATCCTTACGCCTTCATCGCAACCCCTCAGCTCAGGTGCCACCCCCTCCTCCACCCTGCGCAGCCCTCAGCTTGACAGCACATCGCCGGTTGAATCACCCACCCCTGCGCGCGGCCCCTGGCTTGCCACCCGCCTCTCCCCTGCCACCTACCACCAGCGGCTGCTGCAGGCCTTCACTGCAAAGCAGCAGGCGCAGCGTAACCCAGCCGCCGTGTACAAGGAATTCACCCCCGCGTTGCAGCCTCAGGTGCAGAGGATGATGCGCCAGCGAATCCCTGCAGCCCAGCCAGCAGCCAGTGCATCAGGCGATATGGACGATGAGGCTGTTGAGGATGAGCAGGAGGGACCTGCCCTTGCCGAAGCTCCCGCCTCTGCCAAATCCCATTCGGTGCAGCCCACCACCACCACCACTACCATACTCCCCAACCCTGCGCCCAAAGGCTCCAACATCAGGGCCTTGCTGGCGCAGCCCCAGCCCACCGAGCCTGCTGCTGCACTCACCACACCTCCCAACAGGCCGCCACCTGCCTCCACGGTCTCCGTCCCACCCCCATCTTCCAGCAGGGAAGAAGCAGCCCGCCAGCTGCTGGCGGCCGCGCGCATCGGCGCGATGCTCACAGGTCAGCACTCAGCCCTCTCTGCTGTGGGCCCAACCAGCCCGGCCACAGTCCAGGCACAAGCCGCTTCAGCTGCAGCACGTGCAGAACCCGCAGTTGGCGCGGCCGTCGGCGGCAGCGGCGGTGTGACCACCCCGGGCAGGAAGAGCGGGATCATGTCGGAGGCTGAGGCGGCTGCTGGTCTGCCCGCAGAGCTTGAGCAAGACCAGCCACAGCCGCTGCAGCCAGCAGCAAGCGTAGAGAGCACGGCTGGGCCCCCCCTGGACCTGGCATTGCCTGCATCGGGTTTAGCCACGGCTGCCAACAGCCCTGGTGCCTCCAACATCCTGCCACAGCGGCTGCTTGTTGCCGACAGCCCCCATCCTCATGACGGCACACCCCTGCTCTCACCTGGTGCGCGCTCTCCTGGTGGTAGCAGCGCACTCGGCGGCCACAGCCACAGCGCCAGCGCCAGCGGTGCGCAGCTCAACCCAGATGCTGCCAAACAGCTGATGGACGCGGCACGCACTGATGCCCTGGTGGGCGGGGCACTGGCTGTGCTGGGGCCCACAAACGCAGCAGACCTGGCGTCGCAGCTGCAGGCCCAGGAGGCCATCCGCGCACGTGCCAAGGAGCGGCGCAAGAGCCGGCTGGCACCCGGTGCCAATGAGGCTGCGCCGGCGGTGGCAGCTCCACCAATAGAGGCAGCTGCAGCGAGCGGAGACACGGAGGAGGCCGGGGAAGCTGCTAAGAACCTGCTTGCTGCGGCCCAAACAGATGCTTTGCGGGGCGGCAGGCTTGCTGCTGTGGGGCCCACCAATGCTGCTGACCTGGAGAGCCAGCTGGAGGCACAAGCTGCCATGCGGCAGCGCAAGGCAGAGCGGCGCAAGAGCCGGCTGGCCATGACCACAACAAGCAGTGCGGCGGGCAGCCAGGCTGGGAAGGAGGAGAACCAACCTGAGGATGAACCGTCTGTGGAGCCCGGCCACAGCACAGGGGCCCGGTATGGCAGCTCAAAAGCAGTGCTGGACTCATCTGTTGTCCCCAGCCGGCCCCTCACAAGCGAGACTCTGGGGTCAGGCAGCAGCATGGCCGTTGTGCCACCACGCACACGTGCGCATTCACCGGGCTCACCTCGCTCCGCGCCCTCTGCAAGGGATGCACCCAGCGCAGCGGACCGGCTGCTGGGCGTGGGCTCAGGGCCTGGGTCCGCCAAGTCTTCTGCATCCGGGGCTGAGGGCTTGGATGTCGCAGCACAACGGCTGCTGGAGGCCGCCCAAACAGACGCGCTGGTGGGCGGCAGGCTTGCAGCTGTGGGCCCAACCAACGCAGCCGACGTGGAGAGCCAGCTTGGCACACAGGCAGCCATCCGCAACCGCAAGGCGCAGCGGCGCAAGAGCCGGCTTGCGGTGACCAGCAGTGCGGCCACCAGCCAGGCTGGTGACACAGACAATGAGGAGGAGGGTGGTGCAAGCACAGCCGGGTCCATCAAGGGTTCCGTCAAGTCTGCCAAGTCAGGTGGTGTTGAGGGCTCAGATGCAGCTGCACAACAATTGCTACAGGCCGCCAGCACGGATGCATTGGTTGGCGGCCCCCTGGCTGTGCTGGGACCCACAAACGCAGCAGAGCTGGAGAGCCAGCTGCAGACACAGGAGGCCATCCGCAAGCGGAAGTCGCAGCGGAGCAAGAGCCGGCTGCAGCTGGTCAGCACGGCAGCTGATGAGCAGGCGATGCAGGCTCTTGCAGCCAGTGCAGACACGAGACACAATGATGCACAGGGCCCGCCTGGCTTAGGTGAACCCCTCGCTGCCCCCACTGCTCTTGGTGCAACTGTGGAGCATCAAGAACCAGAGGAGCACACACAGCCGGAGGAGGGTGCTGCAGCACTTGCGCAATCAGACGCACATACGTTGGCGCTGCGAGCCATCTCAGATGCACCGGCAAGCCCCACTGCCTTGCGTGTGCCTGCCAGCGAGCACTCACACATCGCAGTCAGTGTGGGGAGTGCTGTGCGGGGAGCTGACGACAGAGGCGATGAAGCTGCTGTTGCTGCTGAGTTTGGTGGAGCAACAAGTGAGCCAAACGAGGAGCCAGGAGCGGGACCACAAGGCGCACCCACCCCAGCTGCAGCTACAGCAGCAGCAACTGTACCTGAGGATACAGTGGAGTTCAGGCCTGTGTCACCACCCCAACCATCTGCTCAACAGCCACCTGCAAACTCAGACCCCACAGCAGCTGCTGCAGAAGCACAGCGTCCGCTGCTGACCACACAAGGGAGCCAGGAGCTGCAAGGATTTGAGGACGTGCTAGGGGATGACGCTCAGGGCATGGATCAAGCCGGCCAGGAGCGCACCACGCCAGGTGGCGTCCCCGCTGCGTTGCCCTCTGGTGTTGTGCGCCCCCCCACGCGCGAACGGCCAATGACGCAGGGCACACAATTCACTATGGCCACGGATGCTACGGCTGGGACGGTGTGTGTCGACGGGGCCCAACACTGTGATCTGGGTGCCTAGGGCGCATTAACATGATGATGGTGCACACACCACCTGGTGCTTCTGCTGTCATGGTGTTTGAGCTTGTTGAAACTGCATGTCAACATCATGGTCACCGCCGAACTTACTGCGCAGGACGGCACACGGCTATCAGGCACCACACTCAAAACCCAGGCCACAGCCAACTCAGCACGAAGCGCTTCAGACATCACTGCGCCCCGTGTTGATGGCACCGTCCCCCAACTGGTGAGCCCCCCGCGCACACCAGGCACTGAGGACGCATTTGCGCCATCAAGGCGCGCATCAAGCCAAGCTCTCTCAGGATTCGAGGATTATGACCTGAAGACCCCTCGGTGACGGAGCTGCTGAGCTTGCAGGTTGCTGCACGAATGGAGCGCAGATGAGCAGACCAGCAGTGGATGTGCAGTACTGCGATCGGAATCTTAACCGATATGGGCAGCTCAAATTGAAGTGCTTGAAATGCCAAATTGCACCGGTATGGGCCTCATACTTATCGGCAAGTTCGCGGCATTGGGGGGGGGGGGAGTGGACCATGTAGATGTTCATCATGAGCTGTTGTGCGGCCAGTATCACATGGGGGAACAAAACCTGCCTCTGTGGTGTAATACTGTCCCTCAATGGCTGCCAGGTGCCGTGG
The DNA here is from genome assembly GCA_004335575.1 of Haematococcus sp. NG2. Taxonomy (NCBI): domain Eukaryota; kingdom Viridiplantae; phylum Chlorophyta; class Chlorophyceae; order Chlamydomonadales; family Haematococcaceae; genus Haematococcus; species Haematococcus sp. NG2. The sequence continues at coordinate 329,294 of QAXD01000175.1, forward strand.
CCGCAGCTGTATCATGACTGCGATGTTTGAACTCTGTCATGCCCAGTACTGACTTGATGTAGTGTTGCTGACTTGCAAAGCACTGTGCTTGCATGGTTGATGAACCGCCCACAGAACGGCGCACCAATCGTGCGCGAGCTTTGGGCACATGAACCACTCCTGCCTTGTACTCAGGCTCCAGCAACTGCCTGAGCTTGAGCTCAACAACTTGGGATGCTGACGCTCAGATCAGATGTTTGAGCAGCATAGGTCTGGGTGCCGGTATCAGTTGCGCCTCGCCAAGGGAGCAAACGGCCACTGTGAAGCCGCGCGTTTGGTGCGCCCTGTCTAGCGACGACCCTTATCCATCCAAGATAACCACCTGCTCTCATTGAGTCTGGCAATGAGAGCTGGCTCAAGAGTGTGCTTTTGGTCGGGCCAGTCCACTTGTTTTTGGACAAGTCCAGGAAAGATGGCTCTGCGCGCTGCTGCCCCCTCTGTGGCTGCCCGTGCCTCTCGCAAGACCTCCGTGGTCTGCAAGGCCGGCAAGTTCGATGAGGAGCTGATCAAGACCGCGGTGAGTGCCAGGGCCAGCATCAGGGCGAAGTCCAGTGCTCAGCGTGCGCGGGGGGCGTGATGGGGCAGGGTAGGCAAACCTTATCCTGATGTTCGAGAAACAAGGGCTGCTAGTGCGATGCTAGCGAGCACCCAGGAGACCCAATTGCTGATTGAATTGTGCGCCCGTGCTCTCCTGTGTTCCATGTGCGCAGAAGCACATCGCTTCCCCCGGCAAGGGTATCCTGGCCATGGACGAGTCCAACGCCACCTGCGGCAAGCGCCTGGACTCCATCGGCGTGGAGAACACCGAGGACAACCGCCGTGCCTACCGTGAGCTGCTGCTGGCCACCCCCGGCCTGGGCCAGTACATCTCTGGTGCCATCCTGTTCGAGGAGACCCTGTACCAGTCCACCAAGGCCGGCAAGAAGATGGTGGACCTGTGCAAGGAGCAGGGCATCGTGCCCGGCATCAAGGTAGGGGGTGCCATGTGCCCATGCAGCCTGGACTCATGCACTCAGATCGGTGATGGTTGATGATCCAGCTGCTTTGACGTCCGGTCCTGTCTGTCAGCGGCTGCTCATCAGAAGCCCAGCTGATCCATCCTTGTCTTCGTGCGTGCAGGTCGACAAGGGTCTGGCTCCCCTGGCCAACTCCAACGGCGAGCAGTGGTGCATGGGCCTGGACGGCCTGGACAAGCGCACCGCTGACTACTACAAGGTCGGTGCCCGCTTCGCCAAGTGGCGCTCCGTGGTGTCCATCCCCTCTGGCCCCTCCACCATCGCCGTGCGCGACTGCGCCTACGGCCTGGCCCGCTACGCCGCCATCTGCCAGAACTCCGGCCTGGTTCCCATTGTGGAGCCTGAGGTGCTGCTGGACGGTGACCACGACATTGACCGCACCCTGGAGGTTGCCGAGGCTGTGTGGGCCGAGACCTTCAAGTACATGGCCGACAACAAGGTGCGCGAGGGCGATCTAAGCTGACCGTTGGAGGTAGCTTGCGGATAAGGCAGCACGTGGGCTGTAGGAGCTTTCCATGCGCAGCCACGTCAGCATACCAGACAGCTGGCATTTCACACGCATGCACCCCCCCGGATGGCAACCTGCTGCAGTGGATTACGCTACCTGTCTGACATGTCTGGGGTTACCCGTGCAGGACAAACGAGTGCTGATACAAATGCCATTGACCCGCTGCCCGACATGCAGGTGCTGTTCGAGGGCATCCTGCTGAAGCCCGCCATGGTCACCCCCGGCGCTGAGTGCGCCAACCGCGCCTCCCCCTCCAAGGTGGCAGAGTACACCATCAAGCTGCTGCGCCGCCGCGTGCCCCCCGCCGTGCCCGGCATCATGTTCCTGTCTGGCGGCCAGTCCGAGCTGGAGGCCACCCTGAACCTGAACGAGATGAACAAGTCCCCCAACCCCTGGCACGTGTCCTTCTCCTACGCCCGCGCTCTGCAGGTGCGCAGAATGTAGCTGCCTTTGCGCTGGGTTTCGGAAATCAGAGTCGCTCAGAGCTGCATTGCATTGCAGTCTTCGTTCTTGGCGTGCAGTGGTGGCATCTTGGTGGTTGCCCACAGCTGTGATGGCTAGTGTCAAGCATGGTGCAGCGCATGGGTGCACAGGTGCAGTGTGTTTCTCAAGTGTTTAACTGGAACATATTGAACTGTCCTGTGCCCCACAGAACACCGTGCTGAAGACCTGGCAGGGCAAGCCCGAGAACGTGCAGAAGGCCCAGGACGCCCTGCTGAAGCGTGCCAAGGCCAACTCTGACGCGCAGCTGGGCAAGTACGACCCCGCCACCGAGGGCTCCTCCGAGGCCGCCAAGTCCCTGTACGAGAAGGGCTACAAGTACTAAGCTGCTCATCCGCAGCACCAACAGAGGCTGCTCGCACAGGACGTTGCATAGCTGAGGAAGCAGCACGCCCATGAACAGGAGCTGGTAGCTGTGGGCATATGGCAGTTTGCCTGGCTGGTGGAGTCCCTGTGAGCAACGGGGTGGCTGCCCAGCTGGGTTGGTGCGTGGTGCGATGCGCACGGCACAACGCTTGGCGCGCGCATGCACCCAGGCACGTGTATGAGGCCACATGAGCTCCCACTCGTGTGGTCCCAGGCCTGAAGGGGCCATTTTTGTTTTCGGGAAAATTTTGAGATTTGCCGGTCTTTGGCTTCTTTGAGAGACGCATGCGAAAAAATGAAAACTCCTCGCGCCTGGTGTAACACAGGGCGTGTTGTTCTTCCTCGACTCGTGTGCCATATGCTTGAACTCACAGCTTGAATGCACAGCAGCTGGCAGTGGTGCTACATGATAAATCACATGTCAGGCCCATACAGTGGACAACCATGAGACACTGCCAAACACTAAGTCAGCTATGGACACATACATGCAAACCAGTCTTCTGCAGCTGCTGTGTTGCAGAATAAGAATCAGCATCACCAATCATCATGCCCTTTAGATCCAACACAGTCCCTTGATATACCAAAAATCTGATGCCCCAATGAACAGTGTGGTGATTGGCAGGGCACAGCTATACAGTATTTCAATGGCAGGAGAAGCATTGAGCACTACAATTGGTAAAGCAGTTCAGTGGGTGTAAAAGCCACACATCTCTCGCTGACACCAGTGCAGAGATTGCGTGCGCTCGTAGCTGAGTGGTTCCTCTTTCAGCTGAACCTGCACACATATGCGTGTGCTGAGGCAGAAGGCACAGGGACATGCTCTACAATGTGCCAGGATCCGTAAGCTCTCAAAGTCGTGTTGTGGTGTTGCCAGCCAGCCTTGCTGTCTGTGGAGGGCTGCGTCGGAGGCATCAGCCGGATCTCCACATGCGCATCTCCTGTGCTGGTTGCCAGCTCAAATTCGTGTTCGATGCTCTGCAGCGTGGATGTGTCTGCTGTGAAGGTGCTGCCCTGGACACGCACACCTTCCAGCTGCTCTGTCAGGTGGGCAGCCTTTGCAAGTTGCTGCACGCATGCCTGCGGCCCCCCAGCGCCCAACTGTGTGTGACCCACCTCAGCCTCCTCTTGGCCGGCTGCATCACCTGCAGCTGGAGATGCAGGGCGCGGCACTGCAACCACTGCTGCCTCAGCAGACTGGTTCACTGCATCCAGGATGGACTGCAGGGCTGCAGGGCCCTTCAGTGTCACCAGTAGCAGTACACCCCTGCCAGGTGCCAGCAGCTGGGCCAGTGTGGTGAGGTAGGCGCTGACAGTGGTCAGCTGGCCCCCATGGATGGCCGCACGCCAGCGGGAGGTGTCCGCTGCATCGGCTGTCATCAAGGCGTCCAAGGTGGCCTTGTCCACGATTGTGCTGAACTGCAAACCTGTGAGCCGCAGGCAACAACCACCAGCACATCTCCTGTTTGCAAAACAGCGGCATGGACCAACAATGGATATGTGCCAGGTTGCGCTGGCCAGCGGCCAGTGATTGCACGACAGCAGCAGCTCGATGTGAATGGGATGACTGCGTGCTCAGGACATAGTTGAATGGCCAGTGCTTGCCTGCCAAGGGGGACCCTGCCATGGTGGTGAGGTCTGCTGTCACCCAGGTTAACCCTGGGTGGGATGTGGATGGGTATTGCCGGTCCATGAGGGTGATCACCTCCTGCAGCAATCATGACCGAAACACAGGTCAATGACAGTCATATGCCTCATGGAGCAGTGATCATGATGTAGCACAGCATATGGCAAAGGCTGTGATACGCTGCTGTGATGCTATGGTACCCACGGCCAGCATGCAGCAAACAGCAACAGGTTCGTAATGGGTTTGTTCAAGCGACGCCTGAGGCAAACTCACATCAATATAGTCCACATTGACCACCGGCCTGTAGCCCGACTGCCACAGCTCCACTCCCAGGGTACTGTTACCACAGCCTGCCACCAACACACCACCGCATCGTTCATGCGGTGCATGCTGCGCTGTAAGTGCATCCGTGCCGCACGTCAGGGCATGGACAGGACCTGCCTGGCTGCCGTTGTCGGACTGTGGCGGGCAATACTTGAGCAGCAGTGCACGTAGCTCGTTGGACATGCCCACATACCACTCCTCTGTTTCTGTTGCACACCTGTTCGCAGCAATTACAGTAGCACAGGGCGCCATCGCTCGGTGCAATGTGGCCTAAACTAAAAGCAGCGCAGGAGTACAAGCGCGGTTTAGCTGAGCGGAGCAGCTGCGCCCACTGGTACCATAACAGCGCCCACTAATGATGGCAGTCAACACACTGCATACCTGTACGTCTCGGCCCAGAAATCCTGCTTGCTGTAGTCTGCTAGGCCCAGTGGCAGCTTGGCGCGTGACAGCGGAGCACCAGCACACACATCACGCACAGGCCACGCCAGGCTCAGCTGCATGCAGTGTCCACAGGCGACCAAGAAGGAGAGTGCCGGCGTGATCCATGGCAACATGGAAGAGGTACTCACGTGTAAGCTCGGTATTCGGGACACGCACCAGCACAACAAGCATGTGCTGTGCTCGACCATGGACATAACTGGCGGCCTTTGCTTAAAAGCAAGCTAGATACCAACATGCCCCAGTGTGTTTGAGCCAAGCACACTTACCACCTGCTTCACACGCACGCCCTTGGGCTGTGATGTGAAGGTGTCAAAACCATCACATTCAAGGTGCACGAAGGGCACGACCTCCAGGTCTGGCTGGGCTGACACTGCCAGTCGTGTTGCCAGTGGCTCCAGCATGTAGCGCATCCTGTCAGGAGTCAGATGCACCTTGATTACAGCAACACCTTGCTTGCAACAACACACAGTGCAGCATGCTGGTACAGTGCTCCTGCATCAACACCCATGATGGCGCACGCTTCGCAAACCATGCCGCGCCCTGCCCTCGCTCGCCCCCACACCCACCTCGTGCCATGCTCACCATCTATCTTGGCCTCAAACATGAACACGTGCTTGTGCAGCTGCTTGGAGACGCTGGCATAGAGAGCGGCATAGATGGAGCCGCAGCAAGTGTCCCCACCAGCGGCTGTGTGGACAGCTGATGAGTGCGTGGTGGACACACTGGATGCACTGTCCCTGCTGCTGGTGCAGCATTCTGACGACAGGCAGGGCTCCTGCTCCTCCTGCTCCTGCTCCTCATCAGTGCTGCTGCCATCCAAGAGCTGCGTACAACGTCGATCAGCAACACACAGAACTGTGATGGGCGATGAGCGAACTTACACAGGTATGACAGGACACTGCACTGTGCCACACAAAGAACATGCTATCAAGCAACAGGCCAGCGGCTAGCAAGGCAGCAGGTGCCAATGCACTCAGCCCAACCTGCAAGGCGTCTGCCACACGCAGGAGAAGTGCAGGGTCCTGCTTCAGCCGTGCCAAGATCTCAGAGCCCCTTGCCGTCCGCAGCATGTGTTGCACGGGCCAAATGTTGCTGCCACATTTGATGTCCTGCTGTTTGGCATGTATACATGACGAGCGCCGTGTTGGCGGGGCAGGTGCATGCAAGCACGACAAGCACAAGGTTGCGCTGCACATAATAGCCATCACAGGCAGCACAGCGATGATTGAACGCCGTAGCCTGGTCCCCTGGGATCCAGCATGCGTAGCATGCACTTGAAAACCTTTCCCTTTCCCTTTTCGCACCCACCTGTCGCGCTGACACTCCCACATGCTCCTGCTGCGCACTGTGTTCGAAGTCCCAAACCCCATGCTGCAGTTTCTGCGCATGAAACGCAGGTAAACTTGGGTCAGGATTGTTTACGATACTTCTCGAGCCTGGTTTGTCCACCAGACCCCCAAACGACCTCTCGTGGTTTGCAAACCCCTCGAACGTGTCGCGAACAGCAGATCATGATGCAAGCTCACAATACTTGAAAATGCTTTGCCCATACCTCCCAAAGCGGCAGCCACAGAGCCCTTGGAACTCCGAAATGCCGCAGCTGTGCTTGATGCAGTGTCTGGAATTCCTCATAACATGATGCCATGTGCCCCCGTGGCCTACGCTCCACCTGCTCCTTTATTGTGCCTGCTCTGCTTCCGTTCACTTACACAATATCCAGATGCGCCAGCTTACAAGCGACTAAGAAGGGAAGGAGCAGCAGGAAACTGACCCACGCATTGCGGGGTCTGGGAGCACGGCCACGCGTAGCACGAAGGGAAAGGATCACCAAAAATAGTACGTCAAACACGTCCGTGCCGGGCCTGCCACATGCTTACCACACTCCCCCCATGTAAGTGATGCACAAATGCAACAAACTGATGCACATTCCTTGAACAGTGCGGCATCCCCATCCTGCAGGTCTTTAGGTGGCATGCGCTTGAGCAACTGGCTCTCATCATGATTCACAAATCATGATGCTGCCAGCTCGTCATCACCGGGGAGCGGCTGGCTGCCCTGGCTGCTGCTGCGCACCCTGCTTTTGCAACTGTGCCTTAAACCGCTCCATATGCTGCTGGTACTGAGCCAGGAGGAGCTGGCCGGGAAATGGCAGAGCGGGAACGCCTGGAGCTGGTGCAGGCAGGCCAGCAGCCGCAGCCCCCATCATTGGAATGGGCAGGCCCATGGGCCACGGAGGCCGCACAACTCCAGCAGATGACGCGGGTGCTGATACAAGCTGTGCAGGAAGGCCTGCTGGGACAGGCGCAGCCTTAGGCTGCTGGCCCGCCAGTTGCCCTGCTGCCGGTGGTGCTGGGGCACTAGCCGTGGCTGCCGCTGCGGTGCTGGACACCTGCTTTGGCTGTGTTGCTTCAGTGACGGTTGCAGCTGCTGCTGCAGATGCAGCTGGCTGCTGCGTCTGCTGTGGAGCAGCAGGTGCGGCAGGTACAGCCGCAGCAGGGGCTGCGCGCTGCAGCGGGTGGTGCGAGGCTGGTGTTGGTGCGAGCAGCACTGGTTGCGCAGGGCCCGAGATCTTGGGCAGCAGCCCAGCTGGCGCAGGCGCAGCTGAGGCTCGTGTGCCAGGGGCTGGGCTGGCACTGCGTATCGCTGGGATGGGCAGTGGGGGCGCAGGAGCAGGTGCCTCACCCGCTGGCTTGGCACCCCCTGCCGGTGCAGATGCGGACAGAGCCCGAGTGGGTGGGGCGCCACCCTTGCCATCCACTGCAGCAGTACCTGGCTTAGAGGGTGACCCGTGGTGGTGGTGCCCAGGCCCTGCAGACCTGGCAGGCGCCACCAGCTCCACCTTTTGCTTGGAAGGCGATGCATGCACAGGGTCAGGTGCCTTGAGTGCCCCACCAGCCTGCGATGCTGCCGCTGCACCAGCCTGCAAGTTTGCAGCATTCGCCAGCAGCTGCGCAACTGTCATGTCCTTGGCGCTGCCTTGGGCTGCCTTGATGGCGTTCAGCGCCATGTGCAGTGGTAATCCCTGCTGTGCTGCCAGTGCTTGAAGCGCATTCACAGCCACCTGCGCCTGAGGTGCGCCTTGCACTAGGCCCTGAATCATCTGCACCAGGTGCTGCTGCTGCTGTTGCTGTTGCTGCTGCTGGGATGTCTGTGAGCCAGTGCTGGAGCCCGTCTTCAGCGGCTCACCAGCAGGGCCTGCGGGTCCATGACTGCTCGCTGCGTCCGGCCTTGCTGCAGGGGGGCGTTGCAGTGTGGGCGGCCCACGGGCTGCCACTGGTGGCTTAGCCACTGGCTGCTGCTTGAGCTCATGCACCGTGCGTGCAGCCTTGGGGGGCGGCTCGATGATCTGGACATCGTCATCAGAGGATGTGTCAGGTGCAGCAGGGGCGGCAGGACGTGCTGCTGGTCGCTTGGCAGCTTTTGGCGCCTCTGCCACAGCGGCCGCAGGCGCAGCAGCTTGGCTGCCTGGCGTGTGACTCCGCGCTCCGCCCACCCCCACCATTGGTATCTCCCGCTTTGCCGCAGGCAGGCTATGATGGGGTGGGTGTGCGGGCGCTGCACTGCCGCGGGCCCCCACCTCCCTGCGCAAGGTGCTGCCCGCACCCCGCGCCAGCACATCCTGTGTGAACCTGCCCGGCCCACGCTGCGGCCGGCCTGTGGCTGATACATCTGCAACCAGGGTGCTGAGGGGAATGTGTGCGCGCGCACAAACAGCCTGCAAGGCCGCCACAAACACGTCCCGGTCTTCCACCAGCAGAGCGCTGAGGTGCGCCTCAGCAGATGCTACACGGTCGTAGAATGACGCGTCTGGATCCAGAATAGGCTCCCCCAGCAGCCACCGGTGGTGTGGCCCCAGACCTCGCCGTGCGCGCTTGCTGACATGCCCTCCGTCCCCACCGTCCCCTTCCTCCTCCTCCTTCTCCTCCTCCGCATCGCTGAGGTCTGTGCTTGGTCGCCCACCTCGCGTCCGTTTGCGGCTGGGAGCAGGTGCCCTGGGCCTATGACCCGCCTCCTCCTCCTCGTCCTCCTCGTCACTCCCTTGCCCACGGCTGTCATCAGCTCCTTGGCTGCCGCCATCCATGTCACAGTCAGGCGCCATGTCAGCCGCAGCCGCCTCTGCCAGTAATGAAAGCCAGTCCATGACGCCGGTGCTCCTGGTCGCAGCACCTAGCACTTGGATGGCCACCGCCACGCCATCCACCACACTCAGGCCGAGACACACACGCTGGCCTGCAGTCACGCGCAGCTGCACTGCCACCCGTGGCGCAACGGACAGGCTGACGCTGCACAGCCGCTGTGGTGGCTGCATTCGTTGCACCAGTGGTGGCTGGCTGTATCCAGCCGCCAGACGTGGGCCAGGCGGTGGAGGCATTTTACCACTGGGTGTTGGGGAAGGCATGCGGGCAGGGGAGGGTGAGGGGCGTAGGCGGTTGCTGCCGGGGGCTGGTTGTGCGGCACCTCGTGGTGGCGGCCCACGGCGTGGAGCTGTCAGGGACACTGAGCGCTTCATGAGCCACCTGTGTGTGCACAGCAGCACAGCGCACGCAGCTCAATGGAAAGTGCTCTCTGTCCAACCCCATACATGTGTTCATTGTGTTGGCAGCAGGAACATGTGCGATCATTGTGCTGCCCCACATGCATCCGTGCAGTTGTTCCCTTGCTTCTTGCACACGAATTGAGCGAACTATTGGCACACATTACAATCCAGTGGAGCATGACGCACACCATGATACACAGCTGTCTGTTGCTGCCCCCGCTGCTGCGTGCTCACCGCTCAAAAGTGTCACGCTGGATGTCGGCAAACTCGCGCGCAGCCGTGTCGCGGTCATCGCGCACACCCAGCTCCAGCGCGTTTTTCAGCGCAGCTGGCAGCATGAAGGGCCGGAAGTGTGTAGGGTACTCCTCGCACAGCACACGGATCTATCGCGGGCACATCCAATTGCAGAAAGTGAAAGTAAGCACTAATGCTGCGCCGCCTGGCTTAAGCACATCTCCACAGGGTGTGGAGAGCAGCCATCAATGTGCAGCGGTGCTGCTTGCAGGGATGGAGATTCCAACACGAGCCTGTCAGATGACAACAGCACCCACCCTGACCCCTGACCCCGCTCACCAGCAACTCCACCTCTGATGCGCAGCAGTGGTCCGCATCAAAGTTGAGCCGTGGCTCCTTGGCCAGGCCCAGGCACATGACAGCCAGGTCACGCGCGCGCGCCGCGTCTTCCTCGTCCTCGTACCGCCCCACCTGGGGCATTGCATCCAGCAGTATAACACGGTTGTGATTGCAACGTTGCATTGTGCATAAACGCACACTGCTGTTACATGTCACAAGCCACAAAACCACACCTGGGCCTGGGCTCTGGTGCATGGATGCATGTGTGCATCATGAGGTAACAGCCATGGCCAAGGCAGGGGGGTTGGACAGGCCATGCCAAGCTGTGCCCAGCTTTGCACGCACCGTGACATACATCTGCTTGCCCTCGCGGTTCATGACTGCCGCTTTGGCAATGTAGGTCGGCTTCCCGGGTGCACCCTTGCCTGGTGATTCCCTGCAGGTTCAGGCGCACGACATATGCACTCACTGCCACGCTAACACACGGTTTTTAGCTCCTTGCAGGAAGCACGCCCTGACGTTGCAAGCAAAAGGGCAGGGCACAGGTGCACTCCAGCAACAGAATGCCATGCAGGAGCCACACCTGACACCCATGCACAGACAGTCACATGGTCAGACCACTTACTCTGTCACACCGTAGAACGTCTCGAACTCCCAAGGCAGCGATGATGGCAGGATGCCTCGCTCGCGCTTGGCCTGCCGCCGCCGCTCCTCCCGCGCCTCATCGTCCTCCTCCTCCTCTCCCTCCACCCCAGCTGCCCCCTCAGCCCCCTCCTCCTCCCCCTCCTCTCCCTCCTCATCGTCCTCGCCCTCGTCATCGCTGTCATGCCCGCTGCCCTGGCCGTCTGTGGGCTTGGATGCTGCACCACCACTTGTGCCCTGGTTCCCAGCCCTGTCCTGCTTGCCAGCTGTGCGACGGGAGGTGGCACGTGAGGGGCGCACAGTGGATGCCTCTGGCTGGCTGGTGGAACTGGGTGCCTGTTCCAAGCTGTGTGCGCGCATCATCAGCCGCGCCTTACGCCCCTCCCGCGTCACCTGCACCCGGCCCACCTCGCCCTTGCCGCCCAGCACCGGCTTGCTGCGCATGGCCGTGGTGAACGCAGACAGGGCCGACCCCCTGACCGGCTGCTGCAGCGCGCCAGCGCCAGGCTGGCCACTGCCAGCTGGTGGCTTGTGGTCCCCTTGGGGCCCACGGCTGTGTCGCTGGAGGGCAGCTGCCATGTGCTGTCCAGACACATCCTGGTCGTCCTCATCCATGTCCTGGTCCCCCCCCGGCGGCACCGCCCAAGACCCGGCGGCGGACGTTGTGCGCCCGCCCCGTGTGGTCGGGCGGCCCGCCCTGCCGCTGGGCGGCTCAACCTCCATGCTGTGGCTGCGCACAAAGTCGCCATGCTGCACGACCACCGCACCGTGGCCGTGCAGTGCTGTCAGGTTGACGCTGCCGCGTGCGCGGCCCCTGCCTCGGCCACGCCCACGCCCTCTCGACCGCCCGCCGCGCCCACCACGGAAGCTGGTTGGCACGTCCCCTGCCCCCTCGTCTGCCTCCTCCTCCCCGCCATGCCTGCCTGACCCCTCCTTGGCATCTGCCACGCTCACATCACTGCCGTCCTGCTCCACATCCTCCTCCCGGTCAGAGCCCTCACTTGATTTGGATGACAGCGCAGGACCCGCGCCTTGCACGCCACACTCAGCAGCGCAGGCCGCATAGTGGGGCAGGTAGCGCTTCTTGAACCAAGCGTACTGCAAGCGGGATGGGCAGAGGGGTGGGCAGAGCGCGCAGCAGAAGTTAGGCAGTAGGTGCAGTAGAGCCTAAATGGCTCAGGCGTTTCATTCCTTTGCACTGCCCAGTGACACACACACCATGTAGGACACCACCCAACACCCTGCACATCACCACCCACACGCCCACCTGATGCGCCATCTGCTCCATCACCTCAGCCACCTCCTCCACTGAATAAGAGGTGGCAGGGAAGTTAAGGAAGGGCAGGGCAGCTGCACCAAACACACCAACTGCCACCTTGTCATGCGTGCGGGCCGCGTCCACCACAGCATCGTGCTCTGACACCACCCAGGCAGTCCCCAGGATCGGCACACGCGCCACGAAGCTGCACACCAGAAACAACAGGATAGATCACGCATGTTTGGCATAGTTGAAAGCTGTGCAACATGTGATGGACCACACAAACAAATGATCACACGTGTGACACACTGGCTGGGCAACACAGATGACCGCCACAAGCCATGCAATCATTCATGCATACGTACGCATCTTGACAAGTGCTTTGGGTTCACACACTAGCATGTCAAAGCACAAGCGCGGCATGCCTTCATACAACAACAGCTCCTGCTCTTCCACACACCGTGCAGGCCCAGCCGCTGGGTGCTCGCTTGCCGGCTTCACCCCCTGGAACGCACTGGCTGCAACAGTGGCTGCGTCCGGCACCTTCACCTGCAAATCCACCCGTACTCGGCATGCAGCCTCCTCAGGTGTGAGTGTGACTGCCAGTTGCTCATCGGCTGGCAGAGGCTTGAGCGGCTTGTACCTACACGCCACACATCAACAGTGGATGGGCACAGACAGACCAGTCAGACACATAACAGTCATACCCAAAATGGGAACTGTATCTGCGTCAGGGCAGTGTCGTCAGCGTGTAAAAACCCATCCATGCTGAGGTTCTGAGGTACTGAGGTACTGAGGCACGCTGCTGCCTGCCCTCCAGAAACAACCCAACTCACAAGAGCTTGTGTCGCTCTCTGCTGTTGACATGCACCGGCGCCCCGGCGGGAGCAGCAGCTGCTGCAGCCACTGCTGCAGCCTGTGCGCGCTGCTGCACCTCCAGCTTGCTGGGCCGCCCGGGCCGCCGCTTCATGATGGCACCATCCACTGAGGTGGCTGGGGTGGAGGCAGAGGGGGCTGGCCTGGCGCTGGCTGTTGCACCGCTGGCTGATGTGGCACCCCATGCAGGCCCCACGGGCCTGCTTTGTGAGGGGGGCCATCCCACAGGTGCAGGGCCTGCACATGCCGGCACACACGCAAACGGGTCAGAGCTTGCAGCTGCGCGCGGAGTTGCAGGTCACGTGGCTGGTGGAACCACACCCAATGGGTTGGTGCGTGGCAGGCAACAGATCCATGCTGGCTGCCGCACCTCTGCGTGCACCACTGGCCAGTGCGTTGCGTTCCGCCTGCTGCAGCATGATGTGCCCTATGTCACTGGAGTACTTTGCAGCCACATCTCGGATCTGAGGAGGCACAACGCATGTGTAGCACAGAGGTGCACATCCACGCAACGGTTCAGGACGGCCATGGTGCTTGTGCAAGCTGAGGCCTATTGAGTGCACATCGCACATGATTCACCGTCATCCGATCCGACAAGGTATTGAGCTGCACCGCTTGCAACAAACACCACCAATGAATGCTTTGCACGCTCATGCGGCCTGAGCACCACCCACCACTGCCACCACCTGGCCCAGCGTGTACTGCTCAGCCGGCCAGTTCAGTGTGGCGCCTTCCAGTGCGCCCAGTGCCGCACAGTCCCGCACGCGCGCTGCCTCCTGGGCGGACTCGTAGTACCCAACCACCACGCGGAGGTAGTTGGAGGAGGCACCCTCGGCCTGGATAGGAAAATGCTGTGTGGCCTCCCACAGCCCTGCCCGCCCGCCCCGCTCCACGCGTTTCACCCCAACGTAGCGCGCACGCAGCCCGGCATCCCCTGCACCGCCCTCCTCGTCGCTGGCATCCGACGGGGGCCCGTCAGCAGCTGCCCACCCCTGCCCCCTGCCCCTGCCGCGTCCTGCACGTGGCGGGCGGCCCCGCCCACGCCCACGCCCACGGCCTTGAGCCGGCTGCGGCATTGTGGGAGAACCATCCTCCTCAGCCTCACTGCCTTCCTCACTCCCAGCACCGTCCGGAGCCTCAGCCTCCTGCTTGATGAACTCCAAGGTGCTCGCACTGGCACGGCGGCCCCGGCCCCGGCCCCCGCCCCCTGCCTGCGCCCACCGCTGTGGCTGTGCCAGTGTTGGCTGCAGCCCCTGTGCCGACAGCGCCAGGAGCGGCAGGTGCGGCAGCCAGGGCTGGAGCAAAGGGTGGGCGTACAACTGGTGCAGCTGGCGCAGCAGCAGCAGCTGCACCATGCCGTGCCGCATTCGCTGCCTGCAGGACAGACAGCAGGGACTGCAAAGATGGCCCCTGGGCACGATTTTGCGCAGCTGTGAGTGGTGCCTGAGCTGCGTCCTGGGCGGCATGACCTGGCGCAGTACTTGAGTTGGTGGGGGCTGAAGTGGCCGAGCTGACCTGTTGCGCCTTGGTCAGGACCGCCAGCATCTGTGCAACGACTTGGGGGTTGGCGCCTTGCAGCAGGGCCCGTGGGCCTGAGGGCGCACGCTGCAGTGAGGCTGCAGTGGGAGCTGCCGCAGGCGCCATTGCTGCCGCAGGTGCCGGTGGGATGGTTGTAGGCGGTGTGGCAGCCGCGGCTGGTGCAGGTTGTACAGGTCCTGAACCATCTGGCTTTGAAGCGCCCTCTACAGGAGGGGCTGGAGGTGCCTCACCCCCCACAACTGACTTGCCTGACTGCATCACTTGATCAGCTCTCGTGTTGATGACAGCTGCGACGATTCCCCTCGGCGCATCCAGGGCATCTCGATTAAGCTATTCTCGTCCACGGAAAGGCAGTGCTGAGGCAGTGCCGGGGCTTTTGCAGGGCAATCACAAGTCTCACAGGTTTTTGCTGCGCGCATTCGATCACCGTCATCACACGCGCCCAGACGTCACAAGCGACATTAGGATGTATATAACAGCGATATTGCAAGAGTGTCCAAGCCTCACCCATACCATGCACCCATCACAAAATGCCCCAAGTTAAGGCTGCTACCAGGTCACGAGGACATACATAGTTGCGACTCCACAGTATTCATGCTTTGGCCGCATGCTGTGGGAAACCAAACCAGCTTGACTACGGACTTGCTCACCGTCATGCAGATAGCTCAAGCCACCTCTCCAGCTGATGACGGCAGGCAGCAAAATTTGAAGATGTTTGTCAACCACTGGAGAATGAAATCAACCCAAAACTGCGAACAGAAAAGACCAATCTCGAGTTTACGATCGCGTGAAACAAAACTGCTGGGACTTGCACAGCGCACATTTAGTAACCATGCTCTCACACTTCGCACATTTCTCACCCGCCTTTCACTTAGCGTGCGTTCAAAACATGCATTATGCGTGGCGTGCAACCTTGTTTGCCCTATTATACCTCCCAGCTCACGTCATAGCTCACAGGTGTCCACCTGCCTTTACACACAGTGGTGGCCTGCAACATGCACGGCGTCCTTGCTAGTTTGTGAGTAAATGTTTGCTGCGCTTTTTAAACAATATGATATGATGCCTCTGTCCAGCTGCTATGATGTTCTCTGTTGGCTGCACTGCATGTAGTTGAGGTTGGCCCTGTGTTGCCGCATCACCCGCTCCTGAATGCAGCACACAAAGCTAGAGCGTAGCAGTATATGAACGCATAACAACATATTCGTTCAAGCAGCTTGGACCATGGCACAAACTTGCCACGGTTGATCTCGGGCCCTGGCGGCTGCCATGCCGTTCTTCGATCAGCATAACATACTTACTAGCGGCATGTAACAGCATTTCAGGCTCCGGCATGCAGAAACATCTGTGAACGCCAGTTTAATCATTATTACAGCATTTAGCTGCTTGCCGGAGCCACTTAAATAGCACACTTCTGCACTTGATCAATACTGTATTTGTTTTTGTTCAATTACAAATTGTTTTTCAACATGTTTCCTGATCGGTGCCAACACCAACCCTAAGCTTAGCGCCCCGGCTACGAGGTATTAAAGTACACAAACGATATCAAAGTACACAAACGATTGCCACACCCATGCTGGCATCCCTAGCGCTAGGGATGCACTAGCAGCCAGATGTGGAGTATATGTACTCCAACAACCCACTCTCCAAAAAAGCCTGAGCTTGGCAGTTTCCCTCAGTTTCTCTGGGGTCGGGAGGCTCCATCAGCCCCGAGCATGTGTTTTTACAAGTGGCAAAGTTTAAATGTCTGAATCGCAGCACTAATAACACAACTCGCTAACAAAAGAGCAATGTATCACAGCTTTCAGCTGCTTGCTGGAGCAAATGCAGCTGTGCGTGAAGGGCCCAGTATTGTGGGTGCAAAGAATAAGCCGTATTGGCACAACGCCATGTATGATGTTAATATAGTCATCAACAAAGCATGATGATGAACATGCAGCAGGTTTGATGAAGGAACATGAAGACCGACAGGCCAACTCTGAAGGCGGAATGCAGCACCCGCGCA
Organism: Haematococcus sp. NG2; assembly: GCA_004335575.1. Lineage (NCBI taxonomy): Eukaryota > Viridiplantae > Chlorophyta > Chlorophyceae > Chlamydomonadales > Haematococcaceae > Haematococcus > Haematococcus sp. NG2. Next base: position 345,543 of record QAXD01000175.1, read on the forward strand.
GAACTTCTAGATCAGCGCTCTATTCGGGCCAGATGCCTAGAGATGCACTGGACATGCACTGTAAGACCAGAAGTACAGCTCCCTGGCTTTGTAAGGGCATGACTGTCAGGCTCCCGCTGGCAAGCAGCTGAAAGTGTGTGTGTGCAGTATGCACGGTGGATTCAGTTGCATGGGGACAAGCTGTGCCATCTGTATAATGTGCAGTTGTTGCTACAGAGAGCTAAAGGCGCCAGTATGATAAAGGCCCTCTTGACATGTGCAGCGCATAACTGAATGCACAAACCTCCACACCATCACTTGAATGTGCAGTTAAAATGCATACATACTGGCTCGCATGGAAAGTGATAATACTGAAGGCGTATACAGGGCGCATACATGCAGTATGTATGCTCCTGCTTGAGTCCAGCTGTTGCGCGAGAGCACGAGACCATGGTGTACAAAAATCAGGTGCATACTCTTCTCGCATCATCTTGCAGTGACGGCTTTGCATCTGTTGAAGGGTAGGTACAGGCAGTACAAGACATCATACACGCTTCTGAGCCACAGTCACACTGTGGCTGAAACTGGTGCGTTAAGCCACACCATCTCCCAGGGGCCACCCATGCCAGATGCGACAATGAGGGTTTCGGGCAGCTACCACCAGGTCCTTGTGCACGCTGATGCAACGTCACTTTAAGCTCGCATCAGGCACATCGCCATACTCGACCGACAGGCGATCGGGCAGATAATGTGTGGCCCGTATAGAGATGGTGCATGTACCATTTGGTTCGCTCTTCGTCGCTGCGTGCACGCCGGTACTGGAGATTGTCGTTCTTTGCAGCGTCGGGGCGCTGAGTGCGCGCAAGGTGTGGCAGCAACATCATTGATAAATCACAGCTGCAGTGACTTGCATGTGGGCACGCCAACAATGTCATGCAGAAGCACAAATCCACTTGCATGCATTGTTGAATACCTTCAACATGCGCTGGACAACGCATGGCAGCGCTCGGACAACACAGCACATGCACATCTGTATGTGTCTGGTGCCTGTGCTGCACAGGGCATTCTGACAGCAGAGGGCCGTCGGGTCATTTCCACCCTCACATATAATGTGTTCTCACCGTGCCTGTTCCTTACAACACTGGGGAGTGGTGAGGGCAGACTGGACAGGCTTGCCATGCTCCCAGACCCGAGAGCAGGCTGCCCCGCATGCAGCACACTGCTGCTCAACTGCTCTTGGAGCGTCTGGCAGGACAGCTGTACTTGCATCTGCCCCAAGCAGCCAGCCTACGTGCTGCACAATCCGGCCTTGAGTTGCTGCACGACGCACAACATACACACGCATCAGGTGTTCTTCTTGTGTGCACTTGGTGTGATGCTGCGCGCGTGCGTGCAGGTTCAGGCATTGGGCAAGCCATCCAGCTGTGGCCATTGCCAATCAACGTGGTCCTATCGTGCCTCGTTGGTGTGGTGCTGGGTGCACTGGCGGTCAAGCTGGTGAGGCCACCCCCGGAGCTGGCCCGTGTGCTCGTCCTCGCAAATGCTGTGGGTGCGTGCCCGCCACCTGCTGTGTGTGCTGTGGGGACAGGGTCAGCACACGAGCCGTGCTAGAGTAGAGGCCAGGTGGCAGTGTGGGGTCTGGGTGGTGTGTATCTAGCAGCACGCCAGCCAGCGCTCGCTAAGGAAACTGAGGCGAGACGCAGTCAGACGCCATTTGCATATCCTTATTGTTGCACATCTTAAGCCTGAACTCGGCCTCAAAAGTTGGCTGCTGCTTGACTGGCTCTCGGTGCCTGTATGTGCCTGTGCCTGCATGCCCTGCAGGCAACACGGTCAATATCCCCTTGGTCATGGTAGCCGCACTCGGGTCTAACCCACGGCTGCCATCATTATACGGCACAACAGAGCTTGGTGCGTGGAGGCTGCACTAGGAAAGGTGCAGTGCCACCTGCAAACAGGAGACTGCACAGCACTCAACAGTCCATGAGCGCGCATGCTTACCGGCCAGCTGGCAGTCTGAGTGGGACCTGATGCTCAACAGCAAGTGGCACTGGGACATCGATGGTGGATCAGTGTGCCCGCTCGTATGTATGGAAATGCGGTACAACACGTGCTGGATCTGAGTGAATGGACACATGTGTGCACGTGCATGCTTACCTTTACTGCTCTGTGTTTGCATGCATGCTGCTCAGGCCTCCAGTACGTGGTGGTGTCCAACTTGCTGGGGTCTTTTGTGCAGTTCCCCATCTCCTCCTGGCTGCTGCGTGGCCCTGATGGTGGGGACCACCACGCTGCCTGTGGCAAGGACCTGTGTGAAAAGCCCATCAATGGCACAAAAGGGGGCCTTATAGGCAAGGGCCATGTCGATGAAACTGGCAGGTGCCAAGACTCCGCAGCCAGCAATGAGAACGCAGGCGATGAAGCGACCGATGCGGTTCCAGCAGCTGATGCTGCCTCTGGCCACAACCCTGCCTCCGGCAGCCGTCACCTGCTGATGGCTCACACAGCTGCTGCGGGGCGGCCAGCAGGCAGCACAGGAAGCTGCAAAGGTGGGGACGGGGACCGTTCAGGGTTGCTGCTGGCTCAACCTCCCAGCACCACATGTCAGCTGTTGGTGGCTGTCCCTCAACCAGCAGCACCCAAGGGTACTCCACCTGCCGCAGGCAACGCCCATCACCACCTGGTGAAGCAGCACTTGTCAGGTTCCTCCAGCTCCTCATCATCCGGCCTTGACCAGGATGAGGGGAGCGCTCTCAACCTCTCCTTCAGCAGCGGCCTGCAGCACCGGCGGCACCCATACCCACAAGCCCTGCATGAACATCAACATCAACATGAGCACCACCATGTCCTGCACCGCGATGACTCGGCACTTATGCGGTGCGCACCTATAGTAGCTTCATCAGCGGGGAATACCGTCCCAGAAACCATGGCTGCTAGGGCGCCATCCCATCCCTCACACAAATGGTCATACACAGACCTACAGGCAGTTACACCATCAGGGAGTGATGACATCACAGGCCACAGCACACCCGACTCCCTGGCTATGCCCTCGTGGGCTGTGCTAGGCACTGCAGCATCGTCCTTGCCCTTGGTCCAAGAAGTTGTGAAAGGAGATGAGGAGCATCATCACCAGCAACAGGCTAACAAAGGGAGCATAAAGGAGAGAGGAGGGGTGGCCCTGGAAATGCAGCCGCTGCTGCAAGCACAGCGCAGCTCTACAGAACGATTGCACGCAAATGCTGGCGGCCAGTGCAGCAGCAGTACAACGTGCGCTGCCGGCACAGGCGCTACACAGGATGGTTCTGGCAGGACCGGCTTGCGCTGCGCAGCTCTGCGCTTGCAAGCCTGTGCACAGGCCGTCATGGCGCATGTGTGCCAAGCGCACGCCGCGGCAGCAGCTGCGTACAGCAGGATGCCCGTTGAGCTGCGGCATGTGGTGGACAGTGCTGTGTCACCACCCACCGCGGCATCCCTGCTGGGCCTCCTCATCTCCAGCATACCTTCAGTCAAGGTGGGGTGTAGCGGGGTGTTAGTGTGCCGTGCATCATGGCATGGGCCGGCGCCCAGCCGCATGTCAGGGTCAGTTCAACGTGAGTCGCAGGGATGTGCTTCAGGTGCCAAGACGTCTGTTTGGCATTCTTGGTGCTGTGGACTGGACTGCTGTGCATACAGGTGCACAAATATCTGACATGTGCTGACATGTGCATGCCGCACACACATGCAGGCGGTATTCTTTGGCACAGGTGCACCCCTCACACTGCTCACGGCCGCGCTGGAAATGCTGGGCGCCATGTGCATCCCCTCACTCATGCTTGTGCTGGGGGCTAACCTGCAGCGAGGTGCGGCGCACCACCTGCCTGCCTGTGCACCTGCATGTCTGCCTGCGTCTCTGTCTCTACCTGCTGGTTGTCTGCACTCTGCGTCCAACTGGGCACGCATCTGTCTGCTGGCTTGCGCCACGGCAGCAGCAGGTGTGGGTACCATGATGTTTGACGCCGGTGCGCGCCCGCGGTACCACAACAACAGGCTTGTGTTACTGATACAGCTGCGCCTGTGTGTTGGCGTGCCCTGCAGGGCCTGGTGTGTCGCACATGCCCCCTCGCTGTACCGTGATCACACTGGTCACTCGGCTGCTGGTGGCCCCTGTGGTGGGCATGGCCCTCGTGCTAGGTGCACGCGCCGCAGGGCTGCTGCACGCGCTGCACCCCATCGGCATCATCGGTGAGCGGCTGTAGCACGGGCCTAACATCTCCTGTGGCAGTGTTCGGGTGGGGCGTGGGTGGGGGCCAGCCTGCAGCCTGTGCAGGATATCATCCTTCCTGTGGTATGTCACTGACACGCAGTGCAATGGTGCTTGATGGGGAGCAGCAGTGCATTCTGACCCTGGGCCCAACCTGTTGACTGATATTGTGTGCTTGCCCGTGTGCTGCACATGCAGTCATGCTGGTGTGCCACTCCACCCCGACAGCCACGATAGTGCACACCGTGGCGACCATGTACGGCCGGGGCGCGGATGACTTAGCGGCACTGCTGTTCTACTCATACCCCGCATCCATCATCACGCTGCCCCCGCTCATCGCGTTGTACCTCACTATTCTGGGGTAGCGCACGGTGGCGGGCAGCCGCAGCAGGACTTGGTCAGACATGCGAGATCAGGGGCCTGCTGGAATTGCAGGGCCGGGGATGCACCGCACGCAGGGCATGATTCGATGGACCATGAAACTTGAGCCTACAGCCTCACTGTGATCAAATGTGAACCACTGAGGTTAATCGCTGCAGCTGCTGCAACCGTGATGGCACATCTGGCAGCCACATACAGCTGGCACCAGGACTGTGTCACCCCTGTGCTGATGTTTACATTACAGCGAGTGCATTCACACGATCTATCGATAATCGTATGTCGAGGTAGTCATCTTATCATTGGGGATGTAAGCAGAAGCTGCGTCCTCTGACAAGTTCAAGATGGTCATCATTCATGCGCGCAGAGCATGCATGATGATTTTACATACATAAGCAGCAGCTGTACGTATTCCATCCCCGTGATGTACGCCGTGCGCACATGTGTGTTCTTTAAAGCATGATAAGGTTCCAACCAAGTATGCAGTCGCAAGCGGCGTGTGACTTGCACAGGGAGAGTGAAAAGGGCAATAACTCATCATGAATTAGCTTTTCCTGAAACTACTGATAATCATGATTTGCTTGCGAAACGTGACTCTATGATTGTCGTGTCGAGATCTTGACGCTGACCCTGTTATTGCACGATAATACATTTAAAGGGCGGTAGCCTCCCGTGATCCCAGAGGCTGGTCTCGGGACCTGCATGCACAATGAAGTACTCAAAACCCCAGTATAATGTCGGGGCGCTCCTCTGGGCCAATACGCAGCTGTGGTGAGGACGCCAGTATGTGCGTTTTGACGGGAGTGGAGTGCTCAGTACATTGTCCTGGCTTGCAGGCCAATGCGCAATGGAAGCATCAGCCTACCGTATATCATCCAGCTTTATATAAGCTGTGTTGTGCTGTTCATCAATTGTGGTTTGCTTCATGCAGGCGTGCTGGAGCAGTGTGGAGTGCCTAAGCGCTAAGGCACAGCATGAGCCAGCCATGCAGTAACATGCACCAGGCTGACGCGGCAGCAGGGTTGAGCAGCCTGGCACAGCCATGTGGTTCACCTGCACATGCTCCCAGGCGCTCCACAGGTGTACGTTCCGTGCAGGCATGCAGGGCGTACAGGCAGGCAGCATGCAGGAGCCGTGCCAGCCCACTACTGCTGCTGGCAGCATGCAGCTTGGTGCTGGTGCACCTTGCCCATGCTCTAGATCCATGGATGGTGGGCCCTGGGTCTCTACCCGAGCAGGCAGCAGTGCAGGGCAAGCATGATGGTGCAGCCAGTGAGCAGCAGCAGCAGCAGCCGCTCGGGTCACCGGCAGCAGTGCCGCAGCACGGCCACGAGGAAGCACACCCACGCCTGCGAGATGGCCTGCAGGAGTCAGCATCAGTGGTAGAGCCAGCTCATGGCGAAGACGTTCATGTGGCGTCCAGGACACATCGTGGGACCACGTGGGAGGCAGTGCACACTTCTGCACACCTGCCGCGTGGCCTGGATGATGTCCAGGGCTTGAGAGACCTGAACAGACTGAATGAAGTGGCCCGCCGACGGCTGCTACAGTCAAATACCTGGCAGTACGCCACGTCTGTGGCAACAATGGGGTCATCACAACCTGTCACGGCGTCTGGTGCTGCATTGGGTGCACCAGATACAACAGGTACGAAAGGAAGCAATCTTGTCAACTTGTGCCATGGTGTGGAAGCCCTTGTGCACGCTGTGAAGGGCTGCCACATCAGCTGCTGGCTGCACGTACTGACTAGAATGTTTTCCTGCCTGAGCTGCAGCTTGTGCATCAGGTAATGCTCTGACCACCTTGTCAACGTTGCTGGTTGAGAGCGACGATGGAAACACACTTACTGATTTGGAGTTCACCTTTGCATCCCCGATGTATGTGAGCCAGGTGAGTGCGTGTGGTCTATTGTGTCATGTCATTAACTGTTTCATAAGCCTGGTCAAATTGTTATCAGCTCTCCAGTACTAAGACACAAGAGTGCCACAGGTTCTGAGTACCGTAGTCACACCTTTATGGTAGCTACATGGTCAGCAGGTAACCCAGACTGGGGTGGAAGCACAGCCCCCACGTGGCCCCCAAAGTGCAATGACTATGACAACTACACGTTGCGTCAAACCCCATTATTCATGCAGCACATGCGCCATTGGTTTGTTGTGCTGGTTGCGGGTTCCCCGACTCCCAACTTGGAAGCTCTGTACACGATGTCTATTGCGACACGTGCAGATTATGGTGGCAGCAAATGGCGGCAATTTCCCCAGCACATTCCCCAGCACTGCGACATGGCAACTCAAGGCGCAGGATGGCACGTACTACACTGTACCTTCTGCAGCTGAGACAGGCTCATGCTCGGGTGGCGACATGTAAGGCGATGCTGTGCGTGTGGGTTCGCATGTTGCACACATGCAATCGTGGGCGTATGTGTGCTGCATCATGTGACATTCCTTGTTGTCACACTCTTACGCTTGCTTGCGCTGATGTGATCTCACGCAGCACTGGGTACAGCTACCGCAATCCAAGCCCCAGCCCAACCACATATCTGGTGTCGGCATTCAGATTGTCGTGGACTATCAATGGGCTGGATGCAATCGACGCTGTTGGCCTGTACGGTGAGTCTCCTGTTGCTGGTGATGAAACCGTTAGGCGCTAGGGATGTGCTGTGGCCCAGTGATTTGACAGTTTTGTTGCGCTGACTTGCGGCTTGCGGTGCAGGTTCCATCCCTGCGCCCCCACCACCATCGCCGCTGCCTCCTTCCCCGCCCCTTCCACCTTCTCCATCACCACCTTCACCACTGCCGCCATCCCCTCCCTCACCTCTCCCACCTGAACCCCCATCACCCTCACCGCCATCGCCCCCGCCGCCTGAGCCCCCGCCCCCATCCCCGGAACCACCTTCACCACCATCCCCATTCCCGCCACCACCATCCCCTGAACCACCCTCGCCTCCACCCCCATCTCCTGAGCCTCCATCACCTCCACCACCTGACCCACCCTCACCGCCTGACCCCCCATCACCTCCTCTGGCCCCGTCCCCTCCCTTGCCCCCGCCACCCTCTCCCCTCCCGCCAGGTGCGCACAACGTGGTTGCTGCATGCTGTAGGTGTTGCAAGGTGCAGCTGGTAGGGCAAGAGCAATACAATATTACATGCTCTCACGTTGTCGTACACACTGGGTATGTACACCATTATGCACCCATGGCAGTGCACACGCACCAACGCCCGTCACGTTCTATCACCAACACCTTGCAGATCCTCCGAGTCCTGACCCACCCTCCCCTCCTGACCCCCCTTCACGCCCCTCCCCCGAGCCGCCTTCACCATCCCCTCCAGACCCCCCTTCCCCTGAGCCGCCTTCACCATCCCCTCCAGAGCCCCCCTCTCCTGAGCCGCCTTCACCATCCCCTCCGGACCCCCCTTCTCCTGAGCCGCCTTCACCATCCCCTCCAGACCCCCCCTCCCCTGAGCCACCTTCACCACCCCCTCCAGAGC
>QAXD01000175.1:371200-404269 GCA_004335575.1 Haematococcus sp. NG2
GCAGGGGTGGGGCGGGGCGGCAGCGACAGGGTCGGAGGCGGGGGTGGAGGGCTAGGAGAAGCCTTCTCAGGGTCGTGAGTCAGCTGCGGATGCACACCGCAAGCACACAACGTTGGTGATGCGTGGCACCCTGGTACGCCACGCACAGCTGTGTGACTCCAGCAAGAAACGAACGCAAGCATGCTGCACGGAGTTTCAGGTACACTCCACATAACATCTCATTGCACACCTCCTGCACTCCATCATAAACTGGATCACACCAGCTCATGCCCTGCACAGAAGGTACGGTGCTACACACCCCTGCAGCACACACATGACACATCCCACGCTGCCCTCACACCTGTGCGTAGATGACCGTCTTGCACCGCTGCATCTCGTCACTCGCACCCTTGCCGTACGCCTCCAGCATGGACGCGTCCTTGTTCACCTGCGGTACGGCAGCGGTACGGGGCAGGCAGTACAGCAGCAGTACAACATATGCAGTATGGCAGCAGCACAACGCAGGTGCAAGAGCAGGGGGACTGCAAGAGGGGCGCACAAGCACCGCCTGGCGGGTGTGTGCCGTGCGCGCCACGCGCTTGCAACGTGCGCACGCTGTGCCGATGCTCCAACCCCGACCATGCACGCACCGTCAAGCTTGCAGCGTCATAATCAAGCACACCAGACACCCGTGCAAATGGAGCACATGGCCCACGACAGCCCCACGCACCAGCGACACCAGGATGGGTGTGAGGGAGTTGCCTTCCAGGTCCAGCAGGCCCTTGGTGAACGCGGCAGCTGATGTCTGCACATGTGGTGCCCGCGTGTTGGCGTTTGTGTGTACGTTTATGTGTGTAGCAATGTTGGCGGTGCCCATGGGGTATGGTTGAAGTGGGCATTGCCCATGGTTACGCTGGTGGTCGGTGCGGCTGGAGCGTGAACAGGCACAGGAACTGGGCCGCTGGAGCGTGAACAGGCACAGAAACTGGAGCAGGGAGCAGGAGCAGGCGCGGCACATCCTATACGCAGCAGCACCAGTGGCACACCACGTTTGCATCAGTACTAGCTGTACAGCTTGTATTGCCCCACCTGCACCCGGCCCTCGTCTGAGGAGTAGATCTTGAGGTCGTGGCGGTACGTGGAGTGCAGGCGCAGCAGGCCACCGCCCGCGGGGCCGTGACGCGGGTACATGGTGGCACGGAACGCGGTGCCTGGGTAGGCCATCACGGTAGACCATGTGGTGTGATGTGCGTGGGGGCGTCCAAAACAGGATGTGTCAGAGGTGGTGCATGATCGCTGTGGTGAGTGGTGCATTGGGGTTGGGCGTGCAGTAGTAAACTGGACCGTGCACAGCTCACACAGGCAGGTGATAGATACACCATCAATATGCGTACATACACCATCAATATGCTATATACGTACAAAATGCAGTTAGGGGCAGTTACCCATCACAGCCAACATAACTACAGCAATGACTGATTTAACATAGAAACGTGTCGATCTTGACAAGGTCATACCGATGGAAACAGCGATGATAGCCACAAACAGGAACAGGAACAGCAACGAGCGCAACATCAAAATGACGCAGCTGCACCCCTCACCCAGGTCCTCCGCTTGCTTCCGCCCCGCATGCGTCAGCACGCCGCCCCACTTCACCACCAGCAGTGCCTCTTCCAGCGACGGGCCTGTACCGCTGCCCGCGCCCCCCTCCGTACCGCCCGCAGCAGTAGCGGGCATGCGGGTGGCCAGCGGTTGGGCTGATTCAGTTGGCGGCACATCAACCGCACCGCTGGTGGTTGGGGGAATGCCAGAGGGCCTGAAGGAGGGGATGGAGGTGACTGAGGTGTGGGGCTCGCGGCCCTTGACCCACCTGGCAGCCAAACACAGTCAAACACAGTTGGTCATGCACAGTCGATTGCAGCCAACACATCACCCAAGCACAACCGGAACGTTCAGCCGCAACCTGCAACCAACGCTCCGGACCGGCCTGTGCTCACACACCTGATGGGCTTCAGCTGTACCTTGCGGTTCACACCACTGAAGTGGCCACCCCCCTGCAAGTGCACGGTACATGGTGCACAGCGCATGGTGTTGGGGCCTGATGGTGCTATTGGCCAGCTGGCGCCACCAGCAGCAGCTGCTGCAGCGTGTAGCAATCTGCAGCACCCTGTCTGGCAGCTTGTGTCATTGTGCTGTGTCAGACTCCCCTCAGACTGACTGTGCTGCAGCAGGCGGCTGGGTTCATACACGCATGCCACACGTACAAAGGCTACAGCACCCTCAGCCCGTTGCGACGCTCTCACACGCTCTCACACGATCTCACACACCTGCTCCAGCACGGTGCGGATGATGCGGAACTTCTCACGCAGCTCATCCAGCGCGTCCTTGTCCTGCAGCAAGTACAGCAAGCAGTACAGCAGTACATCAGTGCTCGGTTTGTCGCGAGCACTTCTAGCAGGAGATACAAAATGGCAAGCACTACGATCAAGTCTGCGCATGAACATGCAGGGGTAGAGAATGTATGTAAAGCATCAGGCTTTGTCAGCATGCGAAACCTCCGCGTGTGCTCATCTTATCCTGCTAGCAGCATCACCTCATACCCCCTCACCTTGATCACACCCAGCACTGGGTCAATCACCACCGCCCCGTCAGTCGCCACCTCAGCACCGTTGACCACGGCTGTCTGACCAAGGAGCTGACCAACAAGGGCCGTGGGAGTGGGGGGCAGCGTTGGGGTGCTAGGCCGCGTGGGTACCCGGGACTCACTCTTCTCACTCTTTTCCACCGCCGCACCACCGCCGCTCTGCGACTGACTGGCGGATGCCTGTGACAGCGCCTGTGACGCCTTGTCAGCCAGAGCGCTGAGCTGCCGCACGACGTCCAGCAGCTGTGACAGGCCAGCCATCAGACAGCAGCCAGTCAGTCATACAGATGGTAAAACAGGCAGAGCCAGGCAGACGGTGGCACAGCGCAGTGAGGCTGCAACGGTGCGGCATGACCCCAGCGCAGCATACATACTCCATTCCCTGCAGCTGTGAACACAGCCATCCACCCCAGACCTAAGGCGCCAACCTAGACACAGATTCCTCAGAGAGTGTGGAGACCCAATGTTCACACAACGCTACACAACACCACCAACCAAGGCGCCGACCAATCCCCCCACCCGCACACCTCCTGCAGCTGAGGCGGCGTCTTGAGCTTGGCCTGCTTGCCCTTGGCGTCGCGGTGCTTGTCAAACAGCGCCAGCAGCGCAGGCTGGGGTTGTGCACAGGCAGTACACCAGCAAGCGGTACATCAGCAGGCAGGTCGCCAGCAGGGGGTACATCAAAGGGATGCAAGAGCAGAGGGGTGCGTTCTGGCAAGGGACGAAGTGGTGCGCTGGAACACTGAATGCTGCATGTCCAGCAGCCCAACGCGAGGCCATACAGTGCAACCAATACAACTTGTACAGTCCGACGACAACATCAGTGGTGCTACAAAGAGGCCATACCGCAGTGGGTGCGGTGACTATGCACCCGTAAGGCGCTCGGCCTCATTCAACGTCACTCCCCCCACCTGTGTGACCGTGACCTTGAGCTTCTGCTTGGGTGTGCGGTCGCCGTGGCGCACGACAGCCAGCACACAGCGCAGCTCCTCCTGCACGGCGCAGGGGTGTGGCACGGCATAACAGTTCAATAGTGTGGGCGGCAGGGCAGCAACGTTTCCAAGAACCGGCGAGATCTGCCCGCCACGTGTCAGGTGCGTGAAGGGTTCTGGAGTTCAGCCTGTCCCCAAGTGGGAGTGCAAGGCCACCTGGAGCACGGAAGCCTGCCCAGACACCCACTGCCCAACCAACTTGCACTTGCATACAAAAGTGTATGGTGCGGACTTGCGCGACCCCGCCCCTTCCCGCCCCCACCCCAGCCCGCACACAAACACAGACAGACACGCAGCGTTCCGGCACACGCTGTTACACGTCCACCCCAACCCCTCCATGCACAGGTACACACACAAGCACACAGCACACGTGCAGACACCTGCGGGTTGCCGTCCTCCTCCTCCTCGTCCTCCTCGCCCAACAGCGCCATGTCCTGGAGGGACGCGATCGCCTGGGTGCGCATACAACAGATATATCCTGAAACCTCATTGCAATCTACTAGCGCTCAGAGCATGCCGTCTACCATTTCCAAAACAGCCGCGCGCCCAACCACCTGCAACAGAGCACCCGCCCACCCACCAACAACTGACACCCACGGCCCCCACACCCACCTTCAGGCCGGTGGCAGCAGCACCCTTTTGGGGCGTGGCCCCGTACGCGTCCGCACCCGCACCCCCCGCCCCCGCCTCATCCGCCTCGCTCAGCAGCGGGATAGGTGGTGGCAGCAGCAGCGGCAGTGTGGTGAGCCGGTGTGGGGCCAGCGCGTTGAGGATGATGCTGCGGCGCAGGGGGTGGGGGTGGAAGCAACATCCACAAACATGTTGTGTGTGTTGTATCAGCATGGGAGGCAGGTTGTGATAATGGTTGCAAGGTTGTGTGGGTGAGGAGGTGGAGGTTCCAGGGACATGGGGGTTGGGCACAGCAGCGTCCTGCCAATAGAATGTGGTGCAAATAGAATGTGGTGAACTGGTGATACATGGCAGCAGGGGCGAATGGGTTGAGGAGCGTAAGCGCATTCATGCATGCGGTGCGTGGCGTTGCAACCAACAGCACAGCAGGGCAACACTGAGCCCCACATTTTGCTGGCACGCCCAGATATGGCCCAGAGCGCCGGTTCCAAGGGCCAGGCCTGGACTGTACCGGCACCATTGTCAACCTGGCAACATTGCATCTAGACGTGCGAGCAACGCGATGTGGATCAAGTGCAGAAGGTAGCAGCACATGGTTGCACACCTTCGCAGAATGCCCGCCGCGTCATCGTAGTACTTTTTGGAGTTTTTGACGAAGCTCCAGCCGTTGACGTCGCACACATATGAGCGGCCGCGCTCTGATCGCAGCAAGTCAAAGCCGCACACCTGCAGTGGGCATGTGCGTGTGCGTGTGGTTGCGTTACGCCAAACGCCAGTGGTTGGTGTGTGGATGGTTGCCATGAGGCAGAATCAGCACATCACTGCTTGACCTTGGCACACACAAATGTAAGACATGTTGTTGATCCGCTGGTGGTGTGGCGCGTCTGAGCGCCTGCCATAGCTAGTCGTTCAGGCGCGTAAGGGTGACCGAGTCAGCCCTGACCATCTGACACATGGCGACATCCAACAATTGATTGGCCCATCCACCCGCAACCACGCCGCACCTTTTGCCCAAATGCCAGGCACACCATGCGCGAGATCTCCTTCTCCTGGGGTGACAGCAGCACAGGGAAGCGCACCTCCTTGCCATCTGGCGCGCGCTGCACCTGCGGGCCGGGCACACCCATGTGCGAAGGAGGTGAGAAGATTGTATGGGCGGTTGGACAAAGATGGTGTGAAGGTTGAGCACACATTGGGGCTAAGGTGCTGCAAAGCTAGGTGAAAGGCGTCACATGCATGGGAGCGGTTTCTGGCGTGGCAAGCGGCGGTGTTGACAGCAACATCGGGGCAGGGGCCATCCGGGGCAGGGGCCCAGCAGCAGGGGCAGCAAATCTGTGGCGGTGCACAAGAGCAAAGGTGCCCGATGCTGCCGGCCTAGTGCTGGGGGTACATGCTGCCATGTGCGCAACCCTCACTGCACCCAACCGCTGTGACAAGCCGTCAACTAGTCAGTCAGGCTCCCACCTTGCCGTCCACCACAGGTGACTTGCGCGCCTCCGCATGCGCGTACCGCGGTCCCACGGTGTACACCTTGACATCCGTACCGCCTGCAGCATGATGAAGTACAACACAGCACAGTCCGCAGCGCAGCACAGCAACAGGGGTGCGGCGGTCTGGCTTCCTCCACCTGATCCACAGAACTTGTCCGAGACAGACATGATCACAATATGAAGTATGTTGCCAGGATGAGCAGCTGAGATGATCCACACACACGTGCGCTCCACCTTGCCACGTGCTCCCTCTCTCTCAGGTTGCCTCCTTCGAACCCACCGCCCCAACCCCCATTCCACCACCGCACTGCTGTGTCACACCCTCACATGCCAGTCACACGCCAGTCACACACCAGCCACACGTTGGTCACACGCCAGTCACATCACGAATCACACTGCATGTCACGCTGCGAGTCACGCCGCACCTGTGGTGAGGAACTCCTCGTAGATGTAGCTGCCGTCGCGGCGCACGGTGCCCGGGTGCGTGGGGTCGTAGTCCGCGCTCTTGTCGTCCACCTTGCGGAACAGACGCTTCACGCCGCCGCCCTGTGACAGTGCAGGGTGGACACGCCGCGGTGCAGCATTATAATCTGGTATAGATTTGTGGTTGGCCCGGGTGCCCTGTGGCATCAGCATGTTGCTGTTGACCACGAGTAGTGTGTCGGGTAGCTGCTGCCTCTGCAGTGTGTGCTTCTAACAGGGTGCTAGGTGCTGTAGTGGGGCGGCTCCCAGTATTCAGGGCTATTTCTCTGGGCATCTAGATGTTTGGCTAATGACTGTCAGGCTCCGGCATGCAGAAACATCTGTGAAACGCCGTGTTATTATATTATTATAATGGATTTGTGGTACTTGTGGTACAATCGCGCGGTCCAATGGCATGTGGCTCAGTGGTGCGGTGCAGAGGTGAAGTGCACTGGTGCGGTGCAGTACATGAAGATCAAAGCACAACCGTGTGGCACAGCTGCACCGCCCAGGCGTGGGCGCTGTGCAGCAGTTGCCGCAGGCCATACTACTGTGCGGCTGCCACACTGCTACTGGCTGTGCAGTGTGCACGCCACTCATTACATGCATATATACAAGATGCACAAGTCAAATACACATGGGATGAGCAGTCCCCTCTCATCTAACCTTGCCACCCCTTGCCCCAAACACGCAACATAGAACCTGAGCCCTGATGAACCCCACACCCTACACCCGCACCATGGAGTGGGGATAGTAGATGAAGATGTTGTGGTCCTCCCCCGACACTGGCTTCTCCACGAAAGGCTTGTGGATGCGCACGCCTGCAGGGGTGCAGCAGGGTGTGTGGGTGTGGGTGGGTAAGTGAGCAACAAGCGGAACTGCGGGAGCGAATACATCGGGGAGGGGCACCGCACGCAACATGGGATGCCACCTGGCAACGGCAGGCGGCGAGACCGTTTCCATGCAGCAACAAGGACTCAAAAGCCAGCAACAAGCACAAGAAGAGTGACCCCACAGACACAAAAAGGGTGACCACCGACCCACCGTTCAGCTCCACCCAGTCAATGTCCTCCACAAAGCCAGGTGGGTCCCCAACCCGCTGACCCCCCTCCACCACCACATAGCCCGGCTCCTTTGTACCGCCCCCATCTGTACCGCTACCCGTGGTACCGCCGGTACTGCTGGGGGCAGTTCCACCGCCTGGCACTGGCATCATGGCGGCAGGGGTGGTGTTTGGGCAGTAGCCGTCCCGTGACACCACGATGTGATGGGGCACAGGGATCGAGTTCTCCTGCGGAGGGCGCGTGGGGATGTTCTGGGTTGTGTGTGTTGGCAAGGGAAGGGGGGGGGGGCATGGGAGCTGTTTGTCAACCACCAACAGTGATCAGAGTCTTCAGATATATACCTTGGCACATGTGCAACACTGTGCGCCTAGTCAGGTGGATCACCCTCGACGTGCTCCCCACGCATGCAGTGTGAACCCCGGCAACGGATGATCCATCCAAATGGGCCGCATGGGCCGGAGCGTCAAGCATGAGGCTTCCCCATGAAGACCCCTGCCCCCTGGCCAAGCTCAGGTACCACGCCCTCCACCTGCTGGCCCTCCCACAACCATGCAGCCGATCATGTAACCCCGACAGCTGTATGCGGAACCAACCAATCAACACAACCAGCCTTTCACCCAACCAACCAACCAACTGAACAACCACCCACCACCAGCGTAGCGTACACCCGACGGCGGTCCAGCAGCATATCTTGCATGTTCACGTCATTCACGCAGAACGGGCGGCGCAGGGACACGTACTCCTGCACACAACAACGGTGCAGCAGCACAGCAGTACAGTGTGAGGCAGGACGGTACCGCAGTGCAAAGGTCCAGTGGTGTGGAGCATGGCACGAGCACGTGGGTTTTGCACACTTGGTGAAGCCGGCCCTGTGGGGCAGCCCCATTCCATCCCACGTTCTTGGTTCAGGATGCCACCACACGTTGCACCACCCCAGCATACCCTTACACTTCAGCAACCCACAGGTGGCACAAAAGGAATCTGTGCGCATCATGTCGCACACCTGCGCCTTCTTGAGCGGGAAGCCGTCCGAGTGCCATGACAGCAGGCAGTCACACTTGGGCCACTCCTCCACTGGCTTCTCCAGGATGACCTGGTGTGCAGTAGAGTGTGTCACACCCCACGCATGCAGCGCATGTGTGAGCTGCCATGTGTAACCTGTCTCATTGTGTATTTGGGGAAAGAGAGAGAGCAAGGAGCCAGCGCCAAGAAGCACAGGCGCCAAGACAGCTGACTGCTGCGCACCTGGTCGCCAAATGTGATGACCTCAAACTCATTGGAGGAGGTCATGCGGGACAAGATCTCATGCATTGGCTTGGAGCGCGCCTGTTGGCAGTACAGCGGTACGGAAGGGCAGGCAGTACGACAGGCCAGTCAGACATGTGCACAGTGTGAGGGAGGAGAGGAGTGGTGTGGCGTGTGTTGCTGGCTGGATCATTGATTGGTCAGAATGCAGGTGCGCCAACATCATGTGCAACCCCATGAAAGCGTGCGCCGTGAAGCAAACCCTGGTGTGCTCATGTTTCCCCTCAGCCAGACATCCACTCTGCCCAGCCCAGGGACAATTGATTGAGACCAAGACATGTGCTCACACCTTTTTGTCCATGGCACACACGCCGATGGAGATCTTTGCGGACGGCTCCGACCCCAGAGTTGTGTCAGGCGCCTGTGGTGAACAAACACATGCAGCACGTACAGCAGCGCCATCAGCTGCAAGTACAGATGCTGCAAAGCAGAGACGGTACAGGGGCACAGCGTAGGGGCAGTCGAGGAGGGGTGGGGCGCATGCAGCGCACAGTCACGTTGGTGGAGCAGGGAGCAGTCGCAGGCTGAAAATCGTCTTGTTAAGTATCATGCATGTCGTGTATTGCACATGGCGCATGCTGTGTGTTATGCATAGGCCTCCAGCTGTTGCTGGCCCACAGCTGCAGCTGCTGTTTGCAACATGGTGTGCACATCTGTGCCACATGTGTGCGCAGGCAGGGGAATGGTACTGTAAGCAGCAGCACTGGCCTGCTGAACATGGCATCGACTCAGCTAAGCACAAAAAGGTCCAGCATGCAGCAGTGCAGGGCCTACATGCACTTTCCTGCATGGACTCAGATGTGTGGAGCATGGTTCCGACCCAACACCCGGGACTCACGCTGTTGTTTCTCCGCATCACCACTGGGTAGTTACGGGACCGCCGTGCCAGCCCCCCACTGTAGTTTGCGTCGGGTTGTGGCATTTTGACAAGAGGCAAGACTGAACCCCCCTGTAGATCGATCGCTTGAGAAGATCAAGGCGTGTTCATCTGTGGGACAGATTGCAGGTAAAGCCAGCCGATGGGGGCTGTCAAGAGCTTTGTCCTACGATGCTCGCGGGCGCGTCTCCTGACGATGTTCTGATCATCACGCCTTGCGGCAATTCGCACTCAGAGCGTGGGCACATGTGTGGCACAACGAATATGCTCAACTGCATCGATGCGTTCTGCGCGTGGATGTAGCTATAATTATCAACAGTGGAAACATCATTTGGAGGATCCATCAATGCAGTGCTGTGCAGTTCGCCCCACAAGCAGTAGCAGCCCAGTGTCTGCGCACCGCAGCATCGCACAAGTAGTCCACCGATGGGTACGCGCCTGTGGATCACAATCACGCTGGTCACGAAGATTTGGCAACATGCAAGGTCTTGGCATGACAGACGACAGCTGACTGTGCTTGCAAGGGGCAGGTGGTGGGCAGTGGTGATGATTTCATGCATTCGTATAGGGTTGCTGCACAGCTGATGCTGCGCCAGTGGAGCAGCATAAACGGCGTTGTGCCATTTGCATCATGGTATCATGCTATATGCTCATATGCAGTGCACATACAGAATTCATGTCGTGTCCCACTCCATAAGGACGTACTGTTCATCATCTGTGTAAATTTGGAGGAAGATAGGAAGCAGGTCACATGCAACAAAGAGTATGTGTTGATGTCTGAACATGGGCATTTTAACGTGCTGGAGGAGCTGTGTGCATTGAACTGGTTGCTCATTTTGTGATGTCTGCCTCCACGTGGCGGCATCTGCTGAGGAGCGCCATCTGTGGGAGACAGGTGCGCGCATGTGTGGCCCCCTTGTTACCTCCCCTTATCACCTCCAGCCCCTTCAAAAGCAAGTACAAAGGTGAGGCTCACCATAATGAGCTGTGAGGACCGTGTGTCCCGCCAAGCTGTCATGTACGCAGGTGGTGGTAGTCGGAGGTCTGGGGCCAGCAGTTGTGCTGGCAGCAGTGGCAGCGCTGGCCCTGGGGCTTGGGGCGGGGTTGCTGGGGGCACAGCTGCACCAGGCCCAACTCACCATCAGGTCGGCTGTGCATCACATGCAATGAAACACTGGTAGCATGGGCACTTGGGCAGTAGAGTGCATCTCCCACACATGCGCATGCGTAACGTCTGCAATCTCTGCATCATGTCTGCATTGACCGCACACGAGCACGGGTGGCATGGTGGCATGGTGGCATGGAGGCATGCACATGCCCTGTGGGGGCCCAGGTGGTGCAGGGATTTGATCTTGCATGTAAGCTTGCTGAATGGGGCCGGGCGTGCTGAGCAACTTTGACCGTTATCTCCTAAACACAGGGGCACAGCCCTGAGCTGCTGCATGGGCGCATGACGTTGGAACACGCCGCATGCATGACCATGTACAGTGTACGTGGTTGTCATGGCTGCAGCCCTGCAAACGCTAAGGAACAGCGTTTGAGTGAATGCATGTGTGTGCACAAGCAAATATCCAGTCGTGTGTGTACATCATCTCGTGCCTGACAGGTACGACAATGCCCCTGCGGTGGCTGGTATGAATGACACAAGTTGCAGTACAAACATGGGCGACACACTTCATGCAGTCGGAGATGTTTGCGGCAGCAGCAGCAGTACCAGCTGCAACAGCAGCAGCAGCAGCAGCTGGGGCCTGCCTGTGGAGCGAGAGGTGGCTGTGTGGGTGGAGCAAGACATACGCGCTCCTGTAGGTGACTGGGTACAGCTTGACCCAAGCACGGCGCTGCAGCCAGCACGCGCGTAATGCATCAGGACTGCCACGTGCATGGTGCATGCCAGCATCACAAACTGGCACCGCCGTTGAAGGCATTTTAGTGACCATGGCTGGAGGGCAGCCTTTCTGTTGGTGATATCTGATATGTAACCACTGTATGTTTTAACTGCGGACAACAGGTGACAGTGTACTACCGGCTGGAGAACTTCATGCAGGGACACAAGCGGTACAAACAGTACATACCGTGTATCACATTTATGCTGTGAATTATGGTTTGCTTTATCTGTCAAGGCTGCAGCGCTGCACCATCAAAAGCATACATAAGACGCATGCAAGTCCTGCCGTGTGCAAGTGTCAGGAGACCACTAGTGCAGTTGTCCTAGCGCACCACCTGGGTGCATGTGAGGCTGAGTATCATGCATCCATGTGGTACAGCTCTTTTAGGGTTCAGGGTATTAGGGTTTACGGTTTAAGGGTTTTTTCATTTTTGCACTGCATGTGACCTGTTGCGCACAGGTATGTGAGGAGTGTGAGCTGGCCACAGGTGGCGGGGGAGGGGCGGCCTGATGAGCACCTGGAGGTGTGTGACCCACAGAGGTGAGATGAGCAGCGCCAGTCGCTGATACGTTGTCATCAGGTCTGGTCAGGAATGTGTGGCAGGTGCCCGCCGCAAGTGAATGGACAACTGTGCATCATAACTGTCCACTACAGCCAGCTCACTAGCAGTGTGGCAGCTGGTTTGGTGGGCACTGGAGGAAGTGGAAGTAGCAGTTTCTTTCTGCTTGATCAATGGGAGGTGGCCGTGTGCAGCGTAGCGAGCTGCACCTGCCGCACGCTCACATGCAGCGTCACAGCACATGCACAACAAGCTGCTGCGAACGGCCTCTTATGTTCCAAACAGATGATGAGGCATTTCACTACAAGTGATCCGTGGGCGCGCACAGCCTCACACTGCTCTCAGCGACAAAGTTGTTCTGCTTCACAGCAGCTTCACCCAACCGCAGCAAGCATATCTCCATTCTCGATGGACTCCTGATCGACTTGCTGCTCGGGCTGGGCGGGGTACCCAAACTGGCCAGACGTGGCTTGCCCATGCCACCCATCGTCACATCAAAACCTGATCACACGATCACCAGTGCATGGAATGATGTTATCCTGGAAGGAAAACTGGCTATACTGCGCATGTGCAGCTATGTGGATGGCTCGCCCAACGCATCCCTCCCTCTGCACGGTGCCATCCTGCCCTGTGGCCTGGTGGCTGCATCACTCTTCAACGACTCCTTCTCACTTTCTGTCAAGTGCCCTGGCGGCACAAGCAGCAGTGCCAGTCGCCACGCAGGCAGCACGCAGCTGCGTCTGGATGTGAGTTGTGTGTGTGTGCGCTCTGCGTTGTCCTCATCCATGCTTCCAACTGCCGCCTCACTTGCACAGCATTTCCTGAGCGATTGCCAAGCAGCCGAGCGAGGTGCATGAGATGGGAAGAATGGTTGCAAAGGGGATAGGCCGGGATGTGTGTGATCACAGGAGGCCGCTGCAGCGCCGCTGTCACATGGCGCAGCAGCCCTGTTTGGCAGCCCCCACCCCATCACCAATCTCAACGCGCAGCCGGCCACGCGCATGGGCGGCAGCGCGAATGGCACCATAGCAGAAAATCCGCGCCTGGTCAACTGGCTGCGTGTGGCCGCGCAGCCGACAGTTACCAAGGCCCTGGCCATCATCCACACCGACATCCAGGCTGGTACGGATGTGCTCGTGTCCTGCCATGCTTTGCACATGCATGACCTTGTCATGGGTGTTGCAGAGCATTTCGCTCGGCGGACAATCAAAACACTGCCCCCTGTCTAGCCCCTTGCTGCACACTTGATGCATAGCTGGGTCATGCTTGTGCCATGCTGCGCTGTAACTTCCATCGTACTTGCAGCGGGGCTGGTGAGGCTGTGGCAGCTCCCTGCACACATGAACACTCACACGTGGCAGCAACATCCACGCAGGCCGACGCAGAGGTTGACACACGGCCGCCCCTGTGTGTTTGCCATTGGATCATAATCGTCCCGTCCCACTGATGCCTGGCAGGTTGCGTGCTGTGTGTGCGTGTGGTGGACGCGTACCGCGGCACTACACGCTACGGCGGAGCCAAGTGGCTGCTGCTGGCAGGTCCCACCACCTGGTGGTCAGGTGAGCAGTTGGGCATAACATTGTCTTGTACAACACTCGTGTGGCTGACATCGACCCCACTCTTGGTTCTGATGTTAGGTGTTGCCGTCCCCTGTGGCTGCATGTGCACGCATGCGAGCCCCGGGCCCTGATCATGGGTCACCAGCATATGGACCACGGCAAACAATGCACATGTATGGTAACCCACTGGCTGCACCTGCTTGCAGGTGGCATGCGCAACCTGGTGCTACCATGCGTGCTGCTGGCATCTGGTGGCGCAGCACTGCTGGCAGCCCTAGCACTGCTGGTGTGGCACACGCTGCTGCTGCACCGCAGGAGGTGGTCACAGACATGAGGCACACTGTACTTCATCTGCAGCCGCGTACTGTGGCATGGCACGTGAGGCGTGAGTGGAAAGCGCAGAGCAGTGAGGGCACTGGCGGATGTATTGACAAACTGTATGCGACAGGTGTAACTCGTACTGTACAGGATGTCTCAGTCCTGAGACATCGTTCACCAGGTGTACTTCCACAGCCACAGCTGGGCAGCAGCGCAGTGCAGCACTGCGCCAGGAAAGGTATCTGATGCCTGTGGCACGCACGTTGCCAGCGTGACGCACACTTGAGTTTGTGGGCACCCCACTCACACACGCCCCACAGCAGCCTCAGAGTTTCGTACCTGGTGGCATCTCCTTCACAGCTCCTTCCCCTTCCTGTAAAAGGCGCTGCTGCAGTCATTTTTAGTGGTCGCACACTGGTGGCCAAATCCAGCACCCACATCCTGCATGGGGCGTGCACCACTAACGCTACGTCAGCCGCCGTCTGTGCAGCAGCTGCAACACCATGTTGACAGGCACACTGCACATACTGTGCCACACGAGCCTCAGTCGCATCACAGCATTTGTGCTGCACAGAGCACACAGTGCGGCTGGAGTGTTTGCCGGAGTTGCAATGTGTTACATCGGCTTGATGCACACACGAGATGCGCAATGCTGATCCTTGTTTGGGCTCAACATGTCACTGTTCAACATGCCAACAGGGCCCCTATGAACCCTATGAGGCACCCTTGAGAGACAGAGGCAGGTACCTAGTCTACCTACAGCCTGGCTGAGTGCACCATGATCACACAGTCAACACATGCAAGACCTTGATATGAAACTGTTCATGATGCATCATAATGCACGTTTTCTTCATCGCTGTGGTCGTACTGCTTTTATGAACCCACTGCGCCCCTCTGATCCTCGCCACCATCTGCTGTTCCCGCTGCATCAGCTGTTCCTGAGCTTCCTAAGGATGGTCCAGGCCCAACTTGGGGTGGTGCCGCGTGAGAACCAGCCTGGGGGACATCTGGTGAAGGTGCAGCCAGCGAGCCAGGTGCATGCCCAGCCACTCCCTCCGCCCCCTCTTCCAGAGCCGCAGCAGCCACACTTGCGTGCACCACATCCAAGGCAGAAGGGGCTAGGATGTCGCTGCTTGCTGCCACTACTGATTCCATCATGGGGGCATCAGTACCAACTGTATCTGCCACTGCGGCTGCCTCTGCTGCAGCTGCAGGTGGTACGGCGTGCAGGTCGTGTGTGCCCTGCCCAACACCTTGGACATCCAAGGTTGCAGCCGCTGCTGCTGCAGCACCTGCAGCTGCTGCCGCAGCTTGATCCCAGCCCCCAAATGTTTCGGGCCATGGGACAGGCGCTACCAGCAGTGCAGCTGCTGGCACCAAAGGAGCTGCAGGCTCAAGAGCAGCAGGGACGTTGGCTGGGGCAGCAGTGGGAACAGCAGTAGTGGTGGTGGGCGGTGGCGCGCGGTCGTCCACATACTCATCATCCACCAGCAGCAGCACGTCTGTCATGGGCAGCGCCTCCTGAAGCTCGGCGTGCACTGCTGCTGCCAGCCCACACTGCGCAGCACACCGCATGATTTTGTGTGCAAAAGTGAGGAATGCCGCAAGCATCACGCGCAAGCATACATAATGGGCAATGTGTTGCAGGCCGACAACATGATACCGTACACCACCCAGCGCACGCCAGCTGGACACAGGTTGCAAAACAGCACAGAAAGATGGCCACAGCAACAGGGAGCAGCGGATGCCATCAAACCAGACGCAACAGAACCTGCTGCGTCACAAAGCCCTTCGCTGCTTGCAGCAGGATTGGCTGTCGGTACCAATCCTCGGCCCCGATCCTCGGTCTCTTAAGCCCCAAATGATTGATGCTCACACCCTCCATCCACCCAGATGCACTACCCACCAGCTCCACATGGTGCGCCACATCTGTGTACAGCTTGAGCTCCAGGCCGGCCAGGAATGCGTGGCCAGTGAGCGCCATCAGCGCCTGCCTGCTGGCCAGGGCAGGACCTGTGAGGCAGAGGTGGGAGGGGCAGGAGGTCAGGAGCAGGCGGGCAGCGCAAGACAGGGACGCAAGCGTGCCATGGAGCACAAGCACGTGGTCGCAGCAGAGTGGCGTGTTGCTTGCTGCTTGGGGCACAGGGCAGGCAGGCAGCAGCAGCACTCCCAGGCGCAGGTGTACAGGAGGACCAATGGCAGCAGCCTGCCATCACGAGCCGCTGCTGCTTGGGCACCACTGCTGTGCGCACCTGGTGACAGGCTGAGGAGCCGCAGCTGTGTCAGGCCCAGCAGCTCCTGTGTGCACAGCCCATCCTCGTAGGGTGTGACCAGCGTGAGCTTGCGCAGCCGCCGCAGGGCACGCAGGCACCGCATGTCGGCAGGGTCGCTGCGGGCGGGCAGTAGCACATAGGTCAGGAGTGGGCTCACCGGACCGGTCTGTCACAGCCCACAGGCATTCCAGCAGTCACGTGGCAACGCAGAGTTACACCCATAATGAGGCATCCAGTAACTGCAGCCAGCTTCCGCATGCAAGACCCAGGTATGGACCGGGCCTGTTGCTATGCCTAGCAATGGACAGTGATGCTCTCCTGAGACCTACACGCAACCTCAGCACATCAGCCATGAACTAACAGGCGCCCAAGGCAACACCTCACCCACCTCATCAGCCGCCAATCTCGGTGCGTGTACGAGATCTCCAGCCATGACAGCGTGTTGCCCCACAGCGCAGCCACCTCGGACAGGTACACGCATGCCTCGCAGTTGTCCAGGTGCAGCCTGCATGCGAGTGCAGGTTACGTATGACTGCAATGAGAAAGGAAAGAACACCATCAAGACGTAGAGACGTAGAGGACTGAAGAGACCACAGAGAGATAACGTGATGGGAACAAGCTCCCGGTAATTGCGTAAGATTGCGCAAACACAGCGCCACATCCCACCAAAAGCAGCACAGAAGGGCATGCTGAGACAGGATGAGCTTATGAAACGAAGCAGACTGCAGTTGAGTGGCACATCAACCAGCGGCCACAACAAACACCAGTCAATTCATGCAACCGCGCACCACTCCAGATTGGGCGCGATGGCAAATGCGGCCAACGTGGGCAGGGAGCAGCTCTTGAGGTGGAGGTGGGACAGCTGCAGCAGCTGGGCATGGGCCCCACTCCCCGCGCTCCCACGCAGCTGCAACCCACTGCTGCCGGTGCCACTGCCGGCGCCGCCATCGCCAGCACCTTGAGGCGACACCAGTGGTAGAGGTGCAGCCAGGGGTGCAGCCGCGATGCTGATGCTCTGCAGTGTGAGGGCCGTGAGGGAGGGCGGCAGGCAGTGCAGGCCGAGGCGCACAGTGGGGTCGTCCGTGTTGGGTGCCAGGCTCAGCGACCGCAGCCGCGTGAGCAGCGACAGGTGGTGCAGCGCGCTCTGCACACACAACGCAGATCAAACCATGAAGTGAGTAACAATGAAATGAGTACACCCTGCAGCGAGTAACCTCCTGAACCCAGGAGCGCATGTGCGCACGCAAGCACGCTCTGTCAGCACCAGCGCCCATGTCAGGCCAGCAACTGTGCGCTGCCTGGTGAAACAAGCATGGCACGATCCATGCCAGCGCCTCACGTACAGCACGCACGCAGGTGGCAGCAGCCCACACATCTGCTGCACGACATGCCCTCATCACATGGCGCAGCCAGCTCACCGGGTGCTGAGCCGGCAGCGCCCCCTGGAAGTCCAGCGTGGTGAGACCCGTGAAGGTGCGCGCCATGAGCTGCAGTGCCGCAGGGGACAGACCCAGCTCAGGCCGTGATTGAGGCACGCCACCGTCCTCATCCTCCACCAGACCTGCAGTACAAGAAAGGGGCAAGCAATACAAGGCAGCACCGAGGCTGGATGCTGGTTCGGTTGGAGGCCAAAAAGGCTGGTGACTGCTCCAAAGCGGTGCTGTGCAGGCAAATGGACAGGGTGTGGCACACAGCTGGTTGCAGGATGCATAGCAGGTATGGTGACATTGAGCCAGCCTACAGCCTGCATGTGGGCGCACCTGGTGGGCTGACCTCCCTGAGCGTGAGGGATGTGAGGCCTCGCAGGCGCCGCAGCAGGGGCAGCACATGGCGCGGCCCCAGTGCTTGCACCAGGGCAGACGTGCGCGGCTCACGCACAGAGACGCGAGCAACTGCCGCTCCTGCCGCAGGCACCGCACCCAACGCCACTGGCGCTGCTCCTGTCCCTGGCAACACCCCTGGGGCGGCTGCTGCTGTTGCGGTTGCTGCGGTTGTTGTTGCTGCTGCTGCCGCCATCGCACCTGGCGCTTCTGCCATTGCTGCTGCTGCTTCTGAGATTGCTGCACCCGTTCCAGTGGCTGCTGCCGCTTCTGAACCTGCTGCCGCTTCTGCCATCGCTGCCTCCGCTGCTGCTGCTGCTGCTGCTGCCACTGCTCCTGCCGCTGCTGCTTGCATTGCTGCTGATAGTACTGCGCGGGAAGGCTCCCAGTCAGTAACACCAGCAACAGAGGCGCTGCTGGCAGCTGCCTGCTGGGCCTGGTCCACTGATGCACTTGCACTGCTGCCTGCCGATGCCACAGCAGAGCACCCTTCCTCAAAGCACAGGCTGCTGAGGGGAAGGATTGACCTCGTAGTGTGAGGGGGGGATGCAGGTCCAGGGGATGGCAGCGTGCTCATCGTACCACTTGGAGAAGGGTAGGAGGAGGAGGATGCGCTCATGTGGAGTGGGGAGGGCGGGGCGGTCACACCCTCTTTCTCGTCCACATCCCCTAGGTCTGACATATGAGACAGCTGGCACTGCAGGGAGCTCTGCACAGTGGACGGCACCACAACTGTGGGAGGCATGACAACTGAGGTCAAGCCCCCATTTAAGGGCTCACCCTCAACACTGAGGCCTTCTGCAACAGCAGAGTCAGCTGCTCCTGCAGCAGCTGCAGTTGCCGCAGCTGCTGGCGCACCCTGCACAAGCACTGGAGCTGGTGCACCACTGGGCAGGGCCGCTTCGATGCCACCTGCATCCTCTCCCTCGCCTTCATCGTCTGAACTCTCAGTCCCAGGAAACCCAGCTTCCACTGCAGCCGCATGTGAGCCTGGGTCATTGTGAGGGGCAGGCGCAAGTACAGCTGCTGCGGCAGCTGCTGTTGGCTGCAGTGTCAGGGGCACAACCGCCATAGCTTCCTCCTCTTCTGCATCCTCCTCCTCAAAGAGCTCTGTGGATTCTGCATCATCGTTCAGCGCCCAGCACACAGTCACAGACAGCTCTTTCACAGCATCACGCCCCAGCCGCCTCAGCTGCTTCAAGCTGCGGAAGTGCTCTGGGCTCTCCACAAACAGGTTCAATGACTGCAGCTGGATGCTGCAAGGTCCTGCAGGGATCTCTGGTACAGTGCCTGCTGTTTGTGCAGAAGGCGTGCCACTGGTATCGCATGGGGCAGGTTGTGATCCTTCTGTGCGCTGAGCCTCAGGCCCAGGCGCCATGTGCTCAGCTGTCATACTGCCACTGGAGCCAGAGGAACTTCTGGAAGCAGGTGGTGCTGCAGCATTGTTGCGTGTAGATGAGGGGGCTGGAGCTGCAGCAGCTGATGCCGGCTGCTCCACCATGTTCACCAGAGTGTGCATGTTGGCCTTCAGCGCAGACGTGCTGGGGCAGTGCAGAGATACTGACAGCTGGAGGGGGCCCCACAGCTGGGATGCCTCATCACGTGTGAGCTCCATCTTGAAGGAAAGGGCAGGGTTCCCATACATCTCTCTCAGGCGTGTGTCTTGCCCCGCAAGCTTGAGGCCAGTCAAGGAAGGCAGGGATGCTAGCAGGTCTTTGTGCCGCACAGCCATGCCACTGGGTGCGTTCCGGATCTCCAGATTCTGCAATGATCAAGGGCAGAGTTGCAAGCATGGGTGTTGCACTACGGCCACATATGCACGTCCCCACACAATCAGATCAGATGCGCACAGCCGCACACGTGCACAACACCATTGTTGCATCATAAAGAGCAGGTCTGCAGAAGCATAGTGAGGCACTGGCCACGGCACAAGCAGGCTGAACGTACCCTCAGGTTCCTCAAACTGCGCCACGCGCGGCCCAGCAAGACCACAACAAACTCGCCTCCGTTCATCAGCTGACTTGCAGTGCTCCTGCGCGTCCTCTGAACTGCTGCCTGCACGGTTGCCACATTGTTCATTGTGACCGCAGATGCTGCAGCAGCCCCACTGCTGCAAGACAGCAGGCTGGCCAGCATCAGCCGGTGGGGGTCCGAGTGGATCAAGGATGACGAGCTGTGATCTGTAGCGTCCGCAGCACCTGGTGCACCTGCCTCAGCTCCACCTGCAGCTGCTTGCATGGGCGCTGTATGATGGCTGCTGTTCTGGATCCTTGATGCTCCAGCAGCATCTGCGTTCTCTGCAGGCTCGGACGCGCTGGCGCTGCCATTTGAACTGGTGGCTCCATGTCCATGTGTTGCAGAAGGTGGTTGCTTGGCTGCAGCTGGCCGCCCACCAAACTGGCCAAGGGTGCCAAACAAGTCCATGAGCTCTGATTGCTGCAAATCGTCCGAGGCAAAGCACGTCTGCAGGTGTGTGCTGATGCTAGAGGCCAGTGCGATCTCCAGAGTCTGGATCTGGGTCAGGGCTGCGATGCTGGCCAGATTTGGCATCTCAAGGTGCCCCGTGTGATACGATGTGGTGTGGCTGGCGTCCTTATATTCAATGATTAGGTGCACCAGCTGCGACAAAGCTGCCAAAGGTGCCAGGGATACAGTCCCCGGCACCAGATCCACCAGCTCCAGCTTGCAGAGAAAAGGAAAGCGAGTGAGGTGCCTCATGGGGCACACGCGGTCATCCAGGTAGTGCAGGGTGAGGGCACGGATGTGTCCCTGCTGCAGCGCCCAGTGCTCTTGATCCCCATCATCGCCACCATGCAGCTGGCGCTCACCTGCAAAGAGTGATATGTACTGCTGGAATGTGTCCCCATCTGTCCCCATCAGCACCCGCACTGCTGAGCCTGGGACCCAGAAGTGCAAGTGGCTCCAGGAATTGAAGGAGCGAGTGAAACTCTTGACCAGCTGCTTGGACCGATGCACACTGCGTGTCATCGCCATGTACCTGTGCGCACGCAGAGACGATTGAGTGAGGTGCCAAGATCGGATAGCGAGCACTCCCATTTTCCCCTGCTACTACCATTCCCCCCTGCTCGATGTGCAGTCATGGTCACCACCCCTCGTGCTCCATTCCTGTGCACGCACATGTCTGTGACGGTGGCATCGGCAAAGGCCTTGCGCCATGCACGGCACACCAGCCGCGCCTGCTCAATGTCTGCATGCACCAGGTTCTGGGCCACCATTCGCAGCACCTCTGGCGGCAACTGGCTGATGCAGGTTGCGGGCCCTGCAGCCAAACATGACGAGAAAAGGGGCGTGTTGATTGCGGAGGGCCGCCCACAACGCAGTGCGCGCATGGCATGATGCGCTTCGGCTCATGCACGAGTGCAGGCTCATGCAGGAGCGGCCCCGTACCTTGCTGCTGCTCCTGCCGCTGCAGTTCCAGCACCACTGCAAGGACCGGCATGTGGGGTATGCACGCCAGCGGCCCAGTTGCACCTGTATGGAATTGCCAGATCAACAGGTTCGTGAATCGCTCCGTCAGACCCCTTGAGGATGTTGCACAAGCTGCGGCATTGCTCGGTGCGAAGGCACTGCAGCACACCTTCGGCAGGGGACATGAAAACCATCCTCTACAAAGCCTCCCTACATATCAACCTAGGAGTACTTAAACGTCACCCCATGCCGGGGAGCTGAGCAAGACGCCTGCTGCGAGTTCCACACTTCAAAGCTCTACATCTAGCACACAGATTTAGCAGATCTGAATCATGCACGCTCTCCGATTGCACATAGGCATGCAATAAGTCTCACATGAACTGTACCTGCACCAACTAACTGGCCCGCCGATTTGCACCTGCCTTCCTGGATTTCAATCATTAACACCTTGGCATTGGACCATTACGTGGGTGTGGTCCCCCACCATTAGCCACCTGCGCATACATCAAGTGGAGTCTAGCACAACAAAGCTGCAGACATGACGCTGGAGTTAGATGCCTGGCTAGAGAAAATAAAGAAGTGCGAGTATTTGGCAGAGGAGGAGCTGAAGGCGCTATGCGAATACGTAGGTGGTGGTGCGGTCGTGCATATTTATTTTAATGGCTGTCCGCAGCAGCCAGCATCGCCAAGCGCAGAGGCTGCGTTTGATCATGAGGCAGAAATGCAGCCAAGGGCCTTAACGCGTGTGGCTACAGGTTAAGGAGATTTTAGTGGAGGAGAGCAACGTGCAGCCTGTTAATGCGCCAGTCACGGTAAGCGCGCACGATCACCCCTCTTGGCAGCGCCACGGACCATTCTGATGTTTCTATTGCGAAAAGGATGCTTGCTATCCAAGGTCTCGTAAGATACAGGCAGAGCATGTGATGGGTCCATGCTTAAGTGGGTACATTTTCGCAGGTCTGTGGCGACATCCACGGGCAGTTCCATGACCTGCTGCGATTGTTTGAGACGGGTGGCGAGGTGCCCAACACCAACTACATTTTCATGGGCGACTTTGTGGACCGGGGCTACAACAGCCTGGAGGTCTTCACCCTGCTCATGCTGCTGAAGGCGCGGTACCCTGCTAATATCACGTTGCTGCGCGGGAATCATGAAAGCAGGCAGATTACGCAGGTGCGGGATGGCTGCATGGGCTTGCATGGAGCAGTCAACCATGGCGCATGGTTACTTCCATGGAGAGAATCGAGCGGCGTGCCACGCTGCTGCGACACGTCACGCAGGTTTACGGGTTCTACGACGAATGCCAGCGTAAATACGGGAACGCCAATGTGTGGCGGTACTGCACTGAGGTTTTTGACTACCTGACGCTGTCGGTGCGTGTGGCATGTGCAGCCGAGCTGTGCAGAATGAAGGAGTCTGTGGGGATGTTGCAATTGCACAGCACAGACGATGACAAGGACATATGCACCATGAGCCGCATGTACGTGCGTGCTTTGCAGGCGTTGATAGATGGCAAGGTGCTGTGTGTGCATGGGGGATTGTCACCAGACATCCGGACCCTGGACCAGGTGAGGAGTGCATGTGCTCTGCTGTAGTCACTCCAGCAACCATTGAAGCTGAGGTGCTCATGTAGCATGGACATCGCCAGCTGTTCAGTGGCGTCATGCGGCATGTAACATGGGTTGTGTTCCGCGTGTGGAATTGATGATGCTTGACGCTGAGATTAACCGCTGCGTGCGGCTGGGTGTGCAGATCCGCACCATCGACCGCGTGTGTGAGATCCCCCACGAAGGCCCGTTCTGTGACCTCATGTGGTCTGACCCAGAAGACATCGACACGTGGGCCATCAGCCCGCGTGGTGCTGGGTGGCTGTTTGGCCGCAAGGTGACCGCAGAGTTCAACCAGATCAATGGTACGTGCGGCGCAGTGTTCCTGTGCAGCTCCAGGGCTAGGGGGGATGGCAGGTACTGCAGGCACACTATCGGCTGGTGCACAACGGCCCACATCCTGCAGCCGGCAGTTTGAGCTCAGTGTTCACTCTTGATGTGGGCTGTGTGTCACGCAGGCCTAGAGCTCATTTGCCGGGCACACCAGCTGGTCCAGGAGGGGCTCAAGTACATGTTTGCGGAGAAGTCATTGGTCACGGTGTGGAGCGCACCCAACTACTGCTACCGCTGCGGCAACGTCGCGTCCATCCTCATCTTTGACGACAAGCTGCAGCGCGACGTGCGGTGCGTGGTACTAATGCGCTGCTGCCGCCATGAGATGTTCATCTTCTGGGCATGCTGCAATCAATATCAAGCACATCCTTGGTCCTGTGTACCTTTTGTGGTTCATGTTTGCATTGCAGGGGAAGGGTTGGCATGGGCAGGAATACATGTGCATGAACTGATCGCCTATTGGCACCTTTGGCTTGCCTTTCCTGCCGACAGGTACTTCACCGAGACGTCAGAGAACTCGGGCATGATGGCACCACGCACCCCTGCACGCTATTTTTGGTGATTGGCGCAGCGCACAGACATGTGCAGGCAGTGCACGGCAAAGTGTGTGCTGCCAGCTATGGATATGGCACAGCTGTGCAGCATGCATGCGTAAGCACCAGGCCACCAGTGTGCTGCACATCTGACGTGCAAAAGCTGTGCGCATGGTGGCGCACATCCGCACCACAAGCTGACATGGAGCAGGGGCCTGGCATGCACGGACTGTATGGCACAGCAGCATAAGGCGCACTGCATGAGGCGGGGACTGTGGATGGCAGCACACTGTGTCTGCAACCCCCACCTCATGGCACAGCTGGAGCGGTGGATTCTTCTGTGCGATAGCAATGACCCGGCCTAGTGGCGTGCAGCCCTTAACGGGGGCGCTGCAGCTCGCTGTGATGTGCTGCAGTAAACATAACCAGCCAGCAAATACAGCAGTGGAAGGTGCGCGGCTGTGTGCAGGCCGTATTCACCATGCAATGGACTGCAGGACTGAGTGAGAGCGCAGGTGCATGCTGCTGCATGCATGATGTGCTGGATCCAGCAGCGGCATGTAGTGGGCCGTACAGGCGGGGGCTCAGTGGGTGTGGGGGGACTGTGAAGCAACAAGGGCAGTAGCTGCCGGTGTGGAAATGGGGCTCACTGCCAGGTGTTTCAGATATCCCGCGTCTGCTTAGGTGGCAGCATGGAACTCAACATGACTTGTTTGTCTGATTTGCCCATTGTTTGGCGGCAGTGCTCAGAGCGCGCTCTGAGTCGGGGTGATGCAGGCCGCTATGTATTACTCGTTACCGTATGTTCAGAATCTTCAGATGCTCTTTCACCGCCACTGCATGCATGGTGTGGCGCAGGTGTGTGCACACTGTCCATACTTTGACCTGGTTTGACCATCATGGTTTGACCTTGGTGTCCACCATTCCTTCATGTGTGGTGACGTGTGATGGTGTGAGGTGCAGACGAGCTGGTTCTGTTTGCCACTCAGTCCTGACTAGGACGCTCAGTGAGATGTCAATTTAGGTGGAACTGGCGGACGTGCTGTCCTGAGTACTGTGCATCAATGAGTCATCGGTGCTATTCAGCTGGTTCGCCGCTGCATGGTTCTTTTGTGTTTGTGGGCACGTGCATGATCTGCTATCATAAATCGCATGAGGTTTGCCAGTATGTCGGTGCTGACAAGCAACGCGAAGAGCTAGGTGTAAGAAAGCATGGGCTCTCATGATGACCAAGTGCGCACAGGTTGAAATGTGGGCAGGTGGTTACAGTACTGGCTGACTCTGAAACAGCACTACTCCTACAATGCTCGTTCTATCAGCCTACATCTCTGACTCATGCACACAGTCTAGTTCATGTCTGCACAAGCTGCCACTGCACACACCCGCCATGCCTCATGCTGCCGCAGTGTCCGGCACGTGCACATTGCGCAGGAGGCGGAACGCAGGACCATACTGTAGGCCGGCCTGCCGCAACTGCTCGTACAGCTGCACAGTGTCACGAGGCACTGTAGCAGATGCACGTTGC
The DNA here is from genome assembly GCA_004335575.1 of Haematococcus sp. NG2. Lineage (NCBI taxonomy): Eukaryota > Viridiplantae > Chlorophyta > Chlorophyceae > Chlamydomonadales > Haematococcaceae > Haematococcus > Haematococcus sp. NG2. Next base: position 396,486 of record QAXD01000175.1, read on the forward strand.
GCGTCAATGCTGCGTTCTGCCATGCGGGCCACACGCCGCTCCTCTCGTGCACGCTCCTCCTGTGCAACGCAACCGTGAATACAGAAGAGACTGTCAGCAGGACAGAACAGCCCAAAGCCATGAGATGTACTCTCGTGGCCAATCCCTGACCACATGGCAGCATGCAGCTCGCCGATCCTATACTTGTGCACTCAGCGAGCAGCATGCACATTCCCATGCTCCATACCGGTAGGTGGGAGCTGCCATGCATCAGCTGTTCATCATCCCTGTTGCGTCCCAGCTGCTGCTGGCTGCACCAGCTCGCGTGTTTGACAACACCAGTGCTGCAGCACATCAGCTACCTCACAGCATAGCGCCCTGCAGCCCGTGGCACCACGCATGTGCCCTCGGCAGGTGTGAACAGCCAAGCACACACCTGGAAGATGGCGCGCAGCAGGTCCTGCAGGGGGCCTGGATCCTGGCCCAGCACCACCTCCCGCAGCTCACTGTCCGCCTCGATCAGCGCCAGCTTGGAGGGATCCGCGCGCAGGGCGGCCTGGAACGCGTGCGGGTCGCACGCGCTGCCGTCCTCTGTCAGGGCGAAGCCGGGGTCCAGAGGTGTCGCTGCCATGAGATGTTGTGCGCTGTGGCTGGGCAGATCTGTGAGAGGGAGCTAGGCCTGCTGCTGGTGGTTGGCCAGCCGGGCAAGCTCTGGTCTGTCCAAGATCTGACTAAACTGCAGGGAAATGGCACCTGCTGCAGCCAACGAAGGCCGGCGCACTGGTAAAGGGGGCACAAGGTGCACTTGTGCCAAGCTATGTGGCACTTGCGCTCCAACTGGCGCTCCAACTGTTGGACAGGACAAACTACTCGTAGGGCCAACCACGAAGTTAGATTGTTGGGAGCTGATGAGCTGGAGGTGCAGGGCAACGGGGCGCTGTCTGCGCACACGGCAGGCATGGCAGTGTCAGTGTACCGTACGTACATCGTGTGGCCACAGAGAGCACAAGGCCAAAGCGGATGTTCTTAGAGGCCGGCAAGGCACAGGCTGACTTGAACAAGCACAATGACGAAGGCAGGCGTGTTTGTGTCGGCTTTTGGTGTTTCCGGCGTGGCCGTGGATCAGTTTGTCCAGGCCACTTCTACACCACTTCAAGATTTAGAATTTGTTTGTGCAGCTGATGCTGCGGGAAAGGTATACGACCTAGGGCTTGCTGCCGGCACGGCAGGTTCGCAGCTGACGACGGAGGCTCTGGGATCCTACGCGCGTTGCTTGGCTCCAGGCGCGACGATCTATGTGTATGACCAGGTAGGTGCTGTCATTTATATAGGGTTGCGCTCCTGGGGACGAGCTTCATGTTTTGGTGCCCTAGGCACACCTTAGCACGGGCGTAGAGCCATTACGTTGACGTGGGGTTGTTGAAACACAGGATACCAGCCGCTCAGAGGCGCTTCTGAAGGACTTGCTGCTCAGCGGGTTCGTGGAGGGCAAAGTCGTGCCTTCTGCAAGCGGGCTGCTGGTAAGCTGCGGGACATGCATGCATGCATTGTTCATGCATCTGCGGCGTCATGCATCCAGAACATGCGCCATGTGCCCGCTCTGTTGCGTGTCTTGGGTCATGTGCAGCCCGCCTCTGGCCATTCTATTAAGCCTATCAGCATGCAACATACCTGTGCCCGCATCACAGGTCGCTGCCCAGCGGCCAAAGTGGGAGGTGGGCGCCAAGGCAGCTCTTTCCCTGAAGCGCCCTGCCGCACAGCCCGCTGCCGCACCAGCCGCAGCTGCTGCATGGAAGATCGGTGCAGATGATGAGGATGAGCTAGTGGATGAGGCCACTCTGCTCACTGAGGAGGACAAGGCGCGGCCTGCCGCTGCGCCTGCAGCTGAGGGTAAGCAGGTCTCGTGTATGGTGGGTAGGTGATGCGTGTGAGCAGGTGGGTGGGCGCAGCACACGCCTTAATATCACATGTCTTATGCTCATATCTCGTGTGAGATCTTTCCAGCCCTTGTGCCATGTACATGTGCGCGATGGGTTCTTGGAGGAGTTCCCTGGTCGCTGCGAAGTGCTACTCTGTCATGTGCATGCAGCTGCAACAGCAGCAGGCAGCACAGCTGGCTCACACAGCAGTAGCTACAAAGCCTGATGTATAGGCGACTTAGGCATGTGTATGATGTGTAGCCACCGGCATGCTGTCCATCCATTCTTGGCTAAGTCATGTTAACGATATGCTACAGCTGTAGATATGCTTACATACACCTGGCTGCTGTGCTGCCGTATTGCAGGCGGCGACTGCAGCACATCCCGTAAGGCGTGCAAGAACTGCACGTGTGGGCGTGCGGAGCAGGAGGCCGCGGGTGAGAAGGTGACACTGACACAGGAGATGCTGGACAACCCACAATCCAATTGCGGCAATGTGAGTGCAGGTTGTGCGGCTATGCACGCAGCTGACGTGGCCGCCCGTGCTTGCTACCACAAACTCTTGAGAACGAGTATCTTACTATGGTGCCAGTGCCAGAGCCCATCTCGGGCGCATGCAGGCCCCTGCACTGTTGCTTCGGTGTTTTGCAGCAGCAGCCTGTACCGCCTCCAGGCTGTTTGATGGTGGCGCTGTGCACAATCATGGGGCATGGGCAGCAGTAGAGATGCATTGTGGCCGTGCCATTGAATGCCACAGCTGCAGGGAAACTATGTCACGCAACACCGCTGCACACAGCAGGCGTGCAGTCATGGTTCTGCACTGCACTGGTGTCTGACTTGGCATCACTGCCTTGCTGCCACGTGCAGTGCTCGCTCGGGGATGCGTTCCGCTGCGCCGGCTGCCCCTACCGCGGCCTGCCCGCGTTTGAGCCCGGCAAAAAGATCACGCTGGCGGCTGACTTCCTCACCGCTGATGCGTGATTGCCTCTGCTTGCCCTCGTTTGCTGCACTGCGCCTGTGTACGGCAGTCGTTGGCTGGCAGCAGCTCATAATGATATGGGTATGTTGAATTGCGATGCTTCTCTTCTAGAGGGTGATGGTCAAAGTACCTGCGGCACGTGGTTTATCCGCCCTATTGTGGTAGTGGGAGGGGCGTGGGCAGGTGTTGCGTGCTCACGGTTTCCCATCCTCATGTCGCACAGCAGCAGGTGCAAGCATGACACTGTGTTTACAAAGTCAAGCAGGATGATTGTGGCGCATGTGTGCTGAAGGTACTGGTGTTGTGGTGTGTCAAGAGTTTGCTGCTTGCAGCTGCACCCTGTGGGGCTTCTTTGCAATTCAAGCTTCCCGCATGTCAACTGAGCATATGTGTGATGCGTTACATGTAACATATACCGTACCTAAGCATCCTCCTCCTGCCTAACTGTCTGTGCCTGAGTGTGTCCCGGCGCCAGCGCCAATGTGCTACAAGCCGCTTGGCCAGTGCGCCAAGTGAGGCACAGCGTCCGCGGCAGCGTGGCCAGCGCCAGACACAATGTCAGGACCCTGCGCCCTCCACGTGTACCGCCCCACTGCACACGCCCATGTCGAAGCGCCAAGGCTCAGGCCACTGAGTGCGCTGATGCAGAGCTGAATGTTGCAGCTGGGGGGCAGCAGCCCGCTGGACAGCAACTACAATGTGCCTGCAGCTGGCTGCGTGGAGTACAGGCACAAGGTGCGCAGGTGCCTTGTGTACCTGGCAGCCAGCCCAGGTCAAGGAGGCACTCGGAGCTGAGCGCGTCCAGGCGCGTGGATTGTGTGAGGTGCGCCAGCGCGGCCACCTCGCAGTTCAAATGCGTGCTTGGCTGTCAGCAGGCTGCCTGTCAAACAACACCGCCTCGTCCTCTGTCGCCCGGTACATAACTTCTTGCTCTATGATGCCTTCTGCTGCACCCTGCAGCTCTCGCGCATCTGTGCCTGAGCATGTCTTGATCTTGATGGCTGGCAGGTCAGGCTCATGGCAGGCGGTCAGCTGCATCCGCTGCATCTCAAACATCGCTAGAATGCCTGCCCAGCCATACCCAGCTGATCAGCATGGCTCACGATGTCACGCGAGGCCAACATGTGCTGACTTCATGATGCACCTACACCCTTCATGGTTGTGTGGTTCTTGCACATCAGAGCTGCCAGGTGTGCAATCTAACTTCAAATCTTTGGTGAAAGCCCATTGCTTGTCAAAACCACCTTCATCTCCTTTAGGTGCGCGGTCAAACAGTAAACCTGTGAGCCGATTGTACATCGGCAATACTTCAACAAAGCTGCAGTGCACCTGTTGAGCGGCAATGGCTTGATACATGGCTACAGATATATCATACAGGGACGACTAAGGGTTGGATCATAAATGGCTGTCCTGCTGGAGACGAGCAGAGGAGATATAGTAATAGATTTGCTTGTGGACGACTGCCCAGTCACCTGCAAGAACTTTCTGAAGCTTTGCAAGTAGGCGATCCAGACGAAGCCCTCCTTCGTTTCGTTCACAATAGGATGATAATCAAGGCTTTTGAAACGTTGCACCTTACTGCCCCGTGTAGGATCAAGTACTATAACAACTGCCTCTTTCACAATGTTCAGCGCAACTTCATCGTTCAGACTGGCGATCCCACGGGCACTGGCAAGGGAGGGTCCTCCATCTACGGGTGCGCCTGCAAGTCAAGCTGGTATCATGCATGGTGCATGGACCTTAGGAAAGCGCAGCATGCAGCCCACTGCAGCATGCACACTTGACACCTGCAAGGGCACCGCCCCTACGCCGACCACAGCAATGTATTAAGGAAGCTCATCTGGTAACGTTTTGCCTTGTGCATGTGCAGCTTGATGTACGGCGAACAGGCACGCTTCTTTGATGACGAGCTCCGGCCTGGGCTGAAGCACAAGACCAAGGGACTGGTGGGCATGGCTTCACCTGTGAACAATGCCAATGCGTCCCAGTTTTACATTACTACAGGTGTGTGTGGGGGGTCACAGCTAGGCATACGGCACGCACGTGCATGCACCTTTTGGCTGTGCATGTGAGCGCGGTAACTTCGGCAATGCCTTACTACTTGCCATGTCCACATGCTGGTAAAGGCATCAGGATCACATGGCTGTAGGATGTCCCTTATCCTCCGTTACAAGCTACTGTGTGCACATGCACATGGCTGCTATCGCTTGCAGGCGAGTCTTTGGCCAGTCTTGATGGCAAGCACACCATCTTTGGTCAGGTAATGCAGGGTGTAATCCACAGTTTGTCAGAGCAGGCGCATTATGGAGCCTGGTGTTCGTGGTTGGATCGATCTGTGAGCCAGGCTGCAGATAGTTGGAGCCGACCAGATGGGGCGGGTGCAGGCCGGGCACATATGCAAGCATGTCTGTACGCATCACATGGCTGAAGAAGTTGGATAGGGTGTGCAAGCTGCAGCTCATTATGTATGCTGAATGCTTGGCCATCACTAAAATGATGTACAGCACGCCACCGAGTACACTTGTATGTGTGCCACAGGTGGCGGAAGGCATGGATGTGCTGGAGTCCATCAACGAAGCCTTCTGCGACGAGTCTGGGCGGCCGTACCAGAACATCCGGTGCGCATGCTGGTTGGGCAGAGCACATCTGCATGTGTCTGCGATCTGTGCCCTGGTTGCTACTTGTCTCCGCACGTCACTTGTGAGTTGCTGGATCTTGTAGCGCTGTCTCTATCTCGTCATTGGTGCACAAGTTCGTCCTGAGGTTTGAGCGCCTGCCTGCCTGCTGTACTGCTGATATGGCCTGCAGCATCCGCCACACGCTCATCCTGGATGATCCATTTGAGGACCCTGCAGAACTGGAGCAGCTCATCCCACCGCAGTCACCTGAGCCGCAGTTTGAGCAGGTGCAGCTGTGCGGTGGGGTGGTGCATCTCAGGGTTGGTGTGGGATGCTGCGTTACAAGATTCAACACGTTGCATGCATATGGTTTGCGTGGGACCGACTTGGCGTTAGCTGAATCTGTGCCTGCCCACCTCCCTTCCCATCTTCCTCCTCTGTTGTGTGGCCCCTGTCTCATATTTCTCCACGGCAGCAACCACGCGTGGCTGTCTGCTGCCCCATGTCTTGCCGCAGGGTGACCGGCTGGAGGACGACTGGCGGCCGGCTGAGGACGTGCGCGATGCAGATGAGATTGAGGAGGAGACGCGCAAGGCAGAGGCGCACAACAGGGTACGTGCACGCGCGTGCACGGTACACCATTTTTCCAGCTGGGCTGTGGTGTGTGCTGTTGGGTGCTGCAGGGAGGCAGGCCTAACAATGTTGAGGCATCTGTGTGTGTTCGGGGTGTGCTGTGCGGCATATGTGCTGCACCCGTGGGCTCGGTTGTCGTCCTGCTTTGCTGCAGGCAACGCTTGCTGACAGTGCAACTCATTGCCCCTTTCATCTGCACCGTCTGCCTTGCTGCCTTGCTTGTTGTTGCTTCAGGCGGTGGTGCTGGAGATGATCGGTGACCTGCCAGAGGCAGATGTCAAGCCACCATCCAATGTGCTGTTCATCTGCAAGCTCAATCCTGTGACCACAGAGGTAAGGAAATCATGCACCGTGGGCTGGTCCAGTGCTGCTTGTGCACTTGGCGTGCTGTTTGTAATTGTTTTCTGAGCTGCGACAGCTGTGGTGTCCTGAGGTTGTCATGATTGTTTTCTGTTGGTCCACTCCACTCCCGCTCTAGGTCCACCCTTGTCTTGCTGCTCTTGGTGCTGGACTGTATGATGGCGTTCACCCCTGTCATGCGCTGTAGGAGGACCTGGAGATCATCTTCTCACGGTTTGGCCTCGTCACCGACTGCGCCATCATCCGTGACTGGAAGACTGGTGACTCGCTGTGCTATGGTGAGTCATCGCTGTGCCCCGGCGAGCATGCCAGCGGCGCCTGTAGCTTGCATGAACGCACATGTTGCCTGGAAAGGCACAAACAGCTGCACCCGCGCCACATTTGTGGAGCACATGCGCCATGCTCATCCCCACGCCCTGTGCTACAGGCTTCATCGGCTTTGACAACGAGGCCGCATGTGAGGAGGCGTACTTCAAGATGAACAACGTGCTGATTGACGACCGCCGCATCAAGGTGGACTTCTCGCAGTCGGTCGCGCACTTGTGGAAACAATTCAAGAAGTGGGTGTGCCCTGGTTCGTGGTATGGAGATGGTGGCTGCTGTGTGTGCTGGGATGCAGGTACAGTACTTGGCAGCTGGCAAGCCCCAGGCCATGCAGATAGTGATGGGCATCGTCATGGCGAAGCACATGGCCGCACAGCATGCTGTGAGCTGCATACCACATGCTCGCACCTGTTATTTGCTCACCTACATTGAACAGCCTCCATGCCTATCTGCTGCCATTCGAGTGCTGCCAGGCTGCAAGCGGCGTGTTTGTCCACCTGCTGTAATTCATCCAGTGTATCAGACAGCCTTGGCTGCCGGCATCATGCGCTCTCGTGCGGCTCCAAGTTTGTTACCGCGTGCGTGTGCTGGTGTGATGCGGTGTGCAGGGGTGGCAAGAAGGGCGATGCAGCGATGGGCATGGAGGCGGACACTCACCAGCGCCAGGAGCGGTCGCGCAACCGGCTGGAGATGAAGGGGCAGACGTACGGGTCAGGCGCCCGTGGTGGGGCCTTTGGGGGCCGGCCCAGCCACGGGCTGCTGTTGGATGAGGAGGAGACGGCCGAGGAACATGCAGGGGGGAGGGGTGGTGGAGGTGGGGGCAGGGGCGGGCCAAGGGATGGTCCAGCACCCCCACGTGGGCCACCTGTAGCCGCAGTCAGCTCAGGGCCAGGGCCGGTGCGAGGTGGGCCACCACCGGGCCCTCCAGCAGCAGGTGGTCGGGAGCGGGGCGGGGAGGCGCGCGGTGAGGGG
>QAXD01000175.1:409944-484836 GCA_004335575.1 Haematococcus sp. NG2
CACCCACCCACCCACACACACACACTCCCCCTCAGGTGTGGTGCACCCTGCGCCACAAGCGCACGCTCTTCACACTCACCACACCCTCCGCCAAGTTCTCGGCCAGCAACGACGCCGCGCTGCGCCTGGCCTCCAGTGGCACGGCCGACCGCGTCATGTCCCCCGCCATGCTGCAAGCCATGGGAGGGGCCATGGGGGCTGCTGGCATGGCAGGTCTCATGGGTGGCACTGGCCGCATGGGGGGTGGTGTGCAAGGGGCAGGCGCAGGTGGGGCGGATGTGGCTGTGTCTGCCTGGGGCCGGGAGGCAGCGGGCAGGGTGGGTGCAGGGGCAGCGGCGGGGGGTGGTGCCAACGCACCTGGCCTGGGCAGCCCCCAGCAGCTGCTGCCCAGCTTCTCCGGCACCGGCTTCAGCATGAGCGGGCTGGTGGAGGAAGACGAAGGGCCCAGCGTGTGCGTGGTTCCGGAGCTGGACCTGGCGGGGTGCCGTGCGTCGCGCGCCGAAGACAAGGCGGCGGTGCTGGCGGCATGGCAGGCGGAGATTGCATCGCCCAAGGCGCTGGTGGGTGGCACATGTGGGGGTGTCTCAGCATCGGGATCGTGAGGCGTGCATGGGAAACCTGGCCGATGTCCTCTGTTGGACTGAGGTTGGTTGGGGAGCTGTGAGAGGGTGGTTGAGTGTGTGGAAGGGAAGGTGGGAGCGTGTACATATGCGGGGCGGCAGTGGCGCGTGCCATATGTCCTTAAGACAGAGTGAGAGTGCGAGAGAGGCAGAGGGGGAGGGGGAGACTCCTACAGAGGCCAGCGCCAGCATCACCCCTTGTCCACCCTCACCACCGTCATTTGACTGGCCCCCGACACCTCCACCACCTCTCACATGCAGGTCCCCAGCTTGGCGGCCCTGGCCACTGACCTGCGTGATGCCATACGGGCGGCACACGACCGTGAGGCCAACCGCCACACTCTGGTAGGTGTACTGCAGGCGGTACAGCCGCTCAGGAGCAGTACAGCACACTTGACTGCTCACGATGGGGCGGTGCTTGATGGCGATGGCCTGATACACCCACTCCTGCAGCGAGCAGACCCCTTGAGCTGCAGGATGGCGATTTCATGATGTTCTGCCGGAGGCTATGTGTGGACTGCCCACTGCAGTGACTGTTTTGCCTGCGCACCGCTGCTGGCCATGCGCTGCTGCACACGGGCACACTTCTTGTACTGCCCCGCCTGCAGATCACTGAGCTGTACAAGGTGCTGCGTGCGTGCTCGCGCGCGTGGCGGGCGGATGCATTGCCGGGTGAAGCAGCCCTGTGGAGCGACGTGGAGCTGGTGCGGCGCGGCCTCAACGTGAGTGTGTGGGGGAGGGGGTCACTGCCAGCCCACGGTCTGGTCACATGCTCCCAACCCCACCCCCACCCCCCCGCTTGTAATTAGCTCACCCTCTGATGACAGCCACGGCGCCACTCCATGTCAGGTTCAGTCAGAATCAGTCAGTATAGGTGCATGCACGTGTTTTCTGTGCACATGTCTCTGCCGACCAGCACCCCTTCTCCTGACCTTCTTGCACGCTCCCTTATGTTTCATGTCCCACAGCCATGTGCGTGTGCGCGTCATCATGGCTGCAGGCACTGGCTGAGGCCCACTTCCCAGCGGGGCTGGCGCGCAGCAAGGCGGTGGCGGCAGTCGCGGGCCGTGATGCAGAGCTGGAGGCATGGCAGCTGCTGCTGCTGACAGCAAGTACGTGCAAACCCTAACCTAAACCCTAAACCCTAACCCTAAACCCTAAAAGACGTGCATGCCGTGAGCTCGTGCCACACATGTCTAACTCCGTGCTTCTGTGACATTGGGAGGGCCCGGGTCCGTCTGCCCTTGGTATGCTGTCATGACGGATGCGGGTGCTGGGTGCACGGATCCACTTAGCTTGCTGTCATGATGGACGCTGGTGCTGCATGCATGGATCCGCTCAGCCTGTCCTGGACGCACTCGAACAGCACAACCTCCGAGCCGAACCCAAGACATGCACCCAACACACGAGCGCATCGCTGCCATGCGACGTATCGCTGCCATGCGCCATACCCAGATGAGCTGGACAAGAGCCGCGCGGACGACGCGTGGGGCGCGGAACTGCGGCGGTACGCGGACCACGCACACAAGTCCTTTGCCAAGCGCTTCTCCACCTCGTGAGTGTGATGCTCACTCTGTGCTGCGTGTGATGTACAGCTTGTGATGTACCGCTTGCGGTGTACTGCTGGAGGGCTGGAGCGTGAACGCGGTTGGCGGGCAAGGGGCCAGGAAGCTGGGGTGCATCAGTGCATGTAGTGCTGTTTTGAGATGTCGCCTTGCTGTGGCACAGCTCAAGCCGATCATCACATCACGTCACGAGGGCTGCCTGCCTGGCCCGCATGGTTTCACAAGTCCTGGCAGCTGCTTGGTAAGGCACTGGCTTGACCCACCCTGGCTGCGCTGCTGTGTTACACAGGTATGTGGATGGCCTGCTGCGCTCTGCCGGCACGTTTGATGACATGAAGGTGCTCAAGTCGTACGTGTACAGCCAGTGCCGCAACCGCCTGGTTTCGGAGCGGCCGGACCTCCTGGACCTGGAGGATGACCCTGAGGGGGAGGCGAACGGATCACATGGGGATACGAACGGACCATCCCGTGTAGGGGCGGCGCGCAACAGCGCTGGGCGCAGCAGCAGGCATGGCATCCGTGCACGGTCCACAGACGATGGAGATGAGTGAGTGAGTGAGTGAGTGAGTGAGTGAGTGAATCAGTGAGTCAGTGGCACGCATGGATGCATTGGGAGTTGGGATCAAATCTAGACACAGGAGTGTGATGTCAGGAGCGTATGAAGTTTGGCATTTCTGCAGTTATGCCATGTGCATAGATAACAGAGTCACCTTGGGTCTACAATGCGAGGGCCAACCAGTGCTTGAGGCACCATGCACTGCATGCAGTTACAGTTAGTTGTGGGATGTGATGTCCTGTAGTTTGTGCACCAAACCAGTTCAAGCCATGAGGTTCATTCCCATGTAACTGCTGTGAGCAGCACATGGTGGACAGCTGCAGTCCACACATGTGCACCACTGCCGGCAGATCGCACCGTGCGGCAAGTAGTTGGCCCTGGATCCCCCAACGTGGTCCCCCAACTTGCTGCACTGTCCAAAATTGAGGGTGTCATGACTGCGTGCCTACCAGTTTGCATACTTACACATGCTCACATGATGACCAATGACTGTCATGTGACAGTGCAGTCTCCTCCCACTCTCAATTCCATCATTCTGCTGGCACCTACAATATGTTCTTAGTCCTCTTACACAAAGCCGCTTACACCAGCCTACGGCTAGCAAAGACCACTCAACTGAACAACCGGCTGTCCTCTCTGATGCTCAACCCTCAGCATATGCTCGCAGCATCCCCAACCACTCCATCAGCATGCGCCACAGGTGTGGATGCACATGCAAGGCAGCCATAGCCACACATGGCTCAGGCATACGCAGCGCCTGATGCTTGCTGACTGCCGGTCGGCACACCGGACATGGCCGCCTTGAAGCCGCGCGCATCCGCCGCCCTGTGGTCACGACACGACAGGGCATTGCCATGATAGGTTCTGTGAGGTTTAGTGAAGAAAGTGTGTGGAAGGGACGGTACCTGTTGCAGACTGTGTGAGATGAGTAGCTGTGAGTGAGCTGCACGCGGTGTCACGCATGGGATTGGGAAGTCGCACAGCCTAGCACAGCTGCTATCATCTACCACCAGCTTCAGTGTGAACCTCAGCCCCCGCTTCACACTGAGAATCAGGACGCGGCTCCCAGCTTGCTGACACACCCCACCCACCTGATGCGAGCAAGCACCTCTGATGCTGCGCGCTGCGCCATGAACTTCTCCTGGTCGTATCTGCAGTACAGGCAACACACCAGCCGCGTCACGTGGTTTGAGAGGGGCGTTGTACTGCATCCACCGCCACCCATAATGCGCGCAGTACACATTGTTATACACGCATGTGGTGCATACATGGCACCACACACAGCAGGTCAGCACATCAATGGCAGTGATGGCATAGGTGGGCACAGGGCAGGATGTCGGAAACTGGAAACCCTGTAACAATTCAAGTCAAGGGCACGGGAAAGTCCCCTTCAGCAGTGCACAGTGAGCAGCACACACCAGCGTGGCACACCCACCCTAGGAGCAGCTCCCAAGACTCCCCTGGGTACCTGCAACAGCAGCACAAACAAAGAGCACATCCATGAGACTGACTGGTGCAAGAGAAGATTCTCAAACCCAGGCTCCAAGTAGGTGTCCATAGATATGATACCTCGTGACTACTCGTGATACGACACCATGATCACGCCCGGACACGCGTACGGCACACATTCAAGCCGAAAGAAGGTCAGACGCATGGCATCTGGCCTTATTCAAGTCCACTTGGTAAAGACTAAGACTGTACTGCCACTGTACTGCCACTGCACGCGCAAGTGTGTCATCACAGGCCCAGGTGCCCACCCACATGTCCACAAGGGGCACGGCCACCGACTCCACCATCCACCTCCCGTGACGCTCATCCTCCTTGATGTGCAGCTCCCTGGCAGTTGGGTGGCAGTTGGTGTGGCGTGGTGGTTGGCAGTTGCATGTGAGAGTAGGTTGGTTTATTTAAGGGTTTGTTTACAGGGTTTATTTACAGGGTTGGTTTATGATCACATCCTAAGGTGCCCTGCTGTACCAAACAGAGCTCCCAGTTCAGCGCAGGCAGCAACTTGACCCCACACAAACATCAAGGGCACCACAAACACGCGCGCGCTAACATCATCCCCTGTTTCTGTGATACAGGGGTTTGATTTGTCACTGGCACAAGATTCATCTCCGTTGGTCAGCCAACACACCAATCAAGCCCTCACACAACATCACCAACCCACGTCACGACATCTCAACCAACACGCGACACTGCACGCACCAGTAGCCGCTCGCGTCGTCGCTCAGGTCCAGCCGGCGTGCAGCTGCAAGGTAGGTCTGGTACACAGATGGGCCAACAATCTGGGAACAGGTGGGTGAAGAGGAGAGTGGGAGCACACAAGTGACCGTCCACTGGTGAATCAGGCATAAGATGGCATGTTCTCATGGGTGGTGCTGAATGCTTGGAGTCAGCCAGGTGGAAGCCGTGCAGAAAGCGTCACATGCTATGGATGTACATGTTATACTGAGCACAAATGCTACACAAAGGTAAAGCTGTACCTGTGCAAACTGCATGGTAGGTTTCCCCACCCATGCCAAGGCAAGGGCTGGGGTCTCACCTCAAAGAACGTGAGGCCCCCCACATAGCGCAGGTAGTGGCGGCGGCGCTCTGTCAGCAGGAAGTTGTGGTTAGCTCCTGCCAGCACCTGGCAGTTGGGTTGTGGGGTTGGTTGGTTGGTTGCTTATCTACATGACCTGTACCGCCTAAAGTTCACATGTACAGTACAGCAGTAGTGCATCACATATGCTGCACATGTACCGCACATGTACCACACATGTACTGCACCTGCCAGGGCACCTCATCCAGGTAAGCCTCTGGCTCCTCCCTCAGGCCCAGCTCACGCATCATGGCTGCAAAGAAGGTGGAGTGCTTCTTGTGCAGCCGGCCGCCACCATACTCCTCAGACAGCACCTGAAGGGGCCCCGCAGGGCAATGATTACAGGCACAATGCCCCGCGTCAGCAAGGCCAGGGCACTGCAATCCACGGGCACGGACGGTGTGACCAATGGGCGCAGCACGCAAGCATGCGAACACATGGGGGGCACACCCCAGCGAGTGCAAACACCTCCTGGCAGTGCATGGAGGGAATGTTGCAATCCACCTTGAAGATCATGCACATGACTTCGTTGGCTGCACCACCGCACACGCGGCTCTGGCGGCTGGCCTCCACCAGCCCATCCAAAGATGCGATGGCCAGCAACTGCCTGCGCATGGTTTACCATCAGGAGTTGTCTTTTGCATCAAGCAAGCAGGAAAACACGGCATCAACCCAGCCATGCATTCACAAATGATCTATGTGTTCAGCTCATCATATCCAATCTCACTGTAACCCTTCGCACAACGCACTGCCCAACCTGGGACCAGCTTTGGCGAATAGATTCACTGACTCAAATGATGGGCTGTGCACATCCAAAGACTGTCTGTGATGTACTGCCTCACCTGTATCCTTCAGTACCCATCTCTTCAGAGATGTACCGCCCCACATCTGACAGGGGGGGTGCCACATCAGCCTTGTACCGCGCCTGTAGTGCCTCTTTGATCTGGCCGGGGCTCATCTGCAGCACAGGTCAGGGCCACGCGTGAGTCCAGTAATTGTAGTTGCCTGTTCGGGCACTGAATACAGGGTCAACATGCAACTGTTCCTGTGTGCGCAAGCAGTCTTAGACAGCAGCGACAGTGCCGAATGCCGGCCTTGTTCAAGAACCATAACATCCTGCTTAGTCTGTATAGCATACTGCTTAGTTTTCCCTACATGCAATCATGTGCGCAGGCAGCTGGTGAAGCATCAACTGTGCTGGTTGTAACTTTGATACAATGAGGAACAAGAGGCGCAGATGCACATCAGAAGGATGATGCAGGCCGGCAAGCATGTGAGGAAGGCAAGAACGGGGAGTCAGCGAATTGACCACCTGTGTGCAGCCTTGATGGTGCACTCACCGCCTTGATGCCCTTGATGGCGTCACCCCCAAACTGCTCCCCCTCCCACGCGGTCCACGCCGCCTCAATCGCGTCACGCAGCCGCGCGAGGTGGTGGGAGCGGTCGTTGGTGTAGTTGTCCAGCGCGTCAAACCTGTGATGTTGGGAGGCAGGACAGGATTTTGGGAGGTAGTGCAGGAGGAATATGAAGGGAAATGTGGGCAGACATACCAGCCATTGGCGGTACGCTTGCAGGCTACAAAAGGAATGCAAGCGAACTGGCAGGAGGCGCAGCTCAGGCCCACGTGGGTGTACCTAACAATGTCCAGCTGACACAGTTCACTCACCAGAAGAGGTTGAGGCGGTTGATGCGGTACAGTATGCGCTGCAGGTACAGGTGTGACGCGTCAGACGCCGACAGGCCCTCGTACACACAGCTGGCGGCAGCCGTGGGGTCGGAAGGCGCAACTGGGGTGAGTGAGGTGTTCGCAGCTGATGAGGCGGCAGCAGCAGTTAGGGCAGCAGCTTTTTCAGTTGACGCCGTAGGCACCGGCTCGAGATCCAGTGAGAGAGAGGACGAGGGGCTCTCATTCCCACTCTCACTCCCCAGATCCAGTGAGTTGAGGGTGCGACCATGGATGCGCAGCGCGGCAGTAGCAGCTGCAGCAGCAGCCAGCGGCCCGCCCTCCCCACGCACCACAGACGGCAAGTGGCCTAGCCCTGGGGCTGCAAAAGCTGGGCCGTAGGCCGCCACCATGGCTGCCGCAGTTGCCATGTCCACCACATCAGCCTGTGAGGCATAGGGTGCCATGGAGGAGCAACAACATGTGTACATGTGAAAAGAGTAGGCAGCCAGGGCCTCATGCATGTTTTTGGCGCTGCAGGCATGTGCGAGTCACCCGTGAAGGCTGACAGTTGGAGAGGCGGCAACTTGGTGCTGTCGCACAAGCAGGCATGACAGGTGGTTGCACCAGCACACTGCAGGCGGGCGCGCAACGCGCACCAGCTGCCTCCCACATGCCACATGCAAAGGTGCAGGGCATGCAACTCGACACACTCCTTTTCACACTTCAGGTCATGCGTGCTCCGCCAGCAGACACTGCACTTCACCAGCAAACACCGCAGGACCCTGGCAACAGCAGTAGCTGTTGTCGAAACAGACGCTGATGATGGCTTCCCACACTCCCCGCGCACCAGTGCCACAGTCTTGGGGTCCCTCAGGGGGGAGCGCGGCTCCACACGCGCGTCCAGGTCAGGTGTGGCGATGAGGGCCATCAGGGCAGCCTCAGCAGATGCTAGGTCACAAGGGCTGAGTGGGGGTGTTGGGGGTGAGGAGGGCAGGGGTGCCGTGGAGCGGTGTGGCGGATTGGCAGCGGGCTGCGGGCACGTCCAAGCACAGCCACACACGTTTGAGACTCGAGCAAGCCCTCCTGCCACCCTCACGCAGACCAACTAAACAGCACTGCATGCTCCTGCAATGAATGATCTGTCCTGTGTTCTGCTTGACACTTCCGGACGTGCATGTCAGCGTCCTTGCCATCTGCGAGCTGATAGATCCTGCCTGCATACAATGGAGCTCGGAGCCAGCACAGCCCACGCGCTCAAGGCTCACACAAGCTGCTCTGGAGCTTGACACCAACATGCCAATTACCCCTCTCACCTGAGGGCTGAGACTGCCACCCCCCACAGGCTCAGGGTACACAGGGCGCTCAGAGCCATTAGTGATAGGTGTGGAGTAAGGGCTTCCACGCGCACGCACGCCTCTGTGCTGCCCATGCGTCTGCAGCACCACAGGCTCACAACCGGGTGCTGCATGGCGCAGCCGCCCCTGCCTTGTGTTGCAGTAGTGAGCAACTGCCACAGGAGTGCAGGCTGGGCCTGCTGCGGCCGTCAACCCTCGACATGAGGGCGCAAGCATCATGATCACGCTATCAACGTCAAAAAGCTGCGAACTTCTGAAACTGCGAGACTGATGAGTACGCGAAAACCGGCACTGGTCTTTTCCGCTTATTACACACCGAAACTATGCATGAATTCATCCACGATGCGCTCAAATAACGAGGCGCCACGAGTGCGCGATGCAAAGGAGTGATTGGGGGGCATGACATCATGATCACCAGCAGCACGAAAACACCAGCAGATACGCTGTTAGTGCCTTCCTGCGCTGCGTGTGGTGATCCCCAGGTTTGTTCGCAACCACCCCAAACACTCCACTCGATGCAAACAAGCACGAGCCAGCGTTCGGGTTTAGCACCTAGCCAAAGAAAAGCGTTTGGAATGAGCGGTGCAGCTGTGGTGGCGCCGCTTGTGGACTGCGGACGCCCAGTTGGGCCCGCCACAACCCACCAGCACATCAGCAGCAACCTGCTGGTCAAAGCTGTGCCCAGCAGCAATGGCACTGCCAATGGAGTGGTGACAGTGCAAGACCTGGCAGCGCCAATCAAGCAGTGAGTATGCGCTGCATCCTTTCCTGAGGGAGAAGCAGCACACACAGAAAGGGATACGAACGGTCCACCATCTTGGTCTGCGGCCGCATGCAGCACGCTGACATCACCGCGCAATCACCCTGCATTTTTGCACATCATCACGTATAGCATTGAAGCAGGTCCATACATGAGGAGCTTCCAGTTGGCTGTTGCTGGGGTGCCTGCTAGCGGCAACCGTGTGCCCAAGGTTGGCCACGTTGAGCGGCACTGCTGCGATTTGACATCAGACGCACCAGTGCAATCATGCGCCCATAATCCACCACGCTTCGTGCCCTTGCAGCCGTTCTGCAGCCCCATCTGGGCCTGTGGAGGATGCTGAGGGGCAGGAGGTGTGTGCGTACCCACCTGACCAGGTGTGTGGATCAGGTGTATCAACTAGTGGCGATGGCTTGGCAGTGGTGGCCTGCCTGCTTCGACCTGACCTGCAAACAGTGCCTCTTCAAGTGGGAGTTGCGTTTCTTCCAGGACGGCGTGTGCCGCATGATGAGCTGGCGGGTGATGCCCCATGAGCAGCCGTGCACTGTGCTGGTGCACGGCAGCTCATGTGGCACCACCCGGGTTGTTTTGCAGTTAATCCGGTTTTGTTTTAGGCAATTAGGCTACAGTGAGTAAGGTTTAGGGGTTGAGGCTTTCAGGTTCAGGGTTCAGGTTTTGGTTCTGCAGGGTTCATGGGGCTCAGGGTTGAGTCAGAGGGGCGGCTGCTCAGAGTCGTACAGCGCTGTGTTTTAAGCAAGGGTGACTCTTGAGTGTATGGGCCGTGGTTGGTGTGGGTGTGTGCGTGCGTGGTCACAGGTGTTCTGCTGCCCGGAGGAGTCCCTGTTCTACTCCCAGTGCCTGCAGAAGGTGCTGCGTGGTGGCACTGGTGCTTCGTTCGCTGCACCTGGCACCTGGTAAGTGTGTGTGCCTGACAGCACGGCAGTGCATAAGCCTTCTCTTGGGAACTCTGGTTGCTGTGCTGCTGTGTGGGTGACATGAACACAGAGCGCTTGGCTGGTATCACGATTTTGGCAACACCGCCTCTGTGCAGCCTACAGCCAATACAACGTGTCTGACCGCCTGTCTAGCTTTTCATGTCTGTCTGCGTGTCTGACTGTGCATATGCCTGTACGTCCGCCCTGTGTTGCTGCAGGCAGGGCAGCAGGTCAGTCGTACTGGAGTTTGGCGCAGGTGACGGCACACCCGTCATTGACGCGCTGCTCAAGGTGCGCCTGCAGTGCGAGGTGCAGCACAAGGGTGAACACCACGTTACTTTTGGACCGTTTGGTCTATTTTTCTGAACATCTGGATGTTTGGCTAATGACTGTTAGGCTCCGGCATGCAGAAACATCTGTGAAACGCCGTGTCACGGTATTATACTGATATTAGTTTGGTCTGGACACAGCGCACCCGTTGTGCCACTGTGCAGTGCAAGGTACCACGGCCCATGTGTGGCTTATGACACCCGAGGCTAGCACACATGCTCGTGACTTGCTTTGATGCCGTCCTGCTGCAGACTGGGCGGCACTTCAAGGGCGTGGTCCACGGGTTTGAGCTGAACCCACGTGCCGCACGTGTGGCCGCGGGTCGCGCAGCGGCCATGGGCCTGTCGGACCGCTACCACGTGAGTCATCACTCACCACATGAGCTGTGCTGAGCCCCGTGGGCATGTATCATCACATCCTCATGCTCCCAGCGGCTGGGGCTCCGTCCCAGGCCTGGCTGCTGCCTGCGCCTGCTCCTCCCACCCCACATGTTGTTTTGTGCAACTCTGCCATGGCAACTCAAGAACTCATGCACGCAGCACCAGCTGCGTCGCTGACCTCTCCGCCTGCAACCCGCGTGCCATGACCTTTCGTCATGTACTACCACCCCTTGGTTGCACCTTGCAGGTCCACTCCAGCTGCTTCTTCGAGGGTGCTGAGGCACTGCGTGACCAGGCGGAGTGGCTTGTGGCCAACCCACCCTACCTGCCTGCACCTGATAACAACCTATTGATGGTGGGTAGCGCAGGGCTGCTGCAAGGCTGAGTGGAATGGCAGGCTTGGGGGCGCTGGCTGGATGTTGGCCGCAGTATTCCCTTAGCCTCTGCCTGGGCCTCTGTATTGAAACCCACCACAATAGCCGCAAAGCCGCTGGCTGCCGGGCATAGCAAGATCTGCTGCCTTGCAGCACTCGGGGACACAGGTCTGTAGCTGTGCGACACTTGAGGCTGCCTTGTGCTGCCGCCATGGCTGCAGCCGGAGCTGCATGGTGGGCTGGATGGGTCCCAGCTCACCAACGCGCTGCTGTCCCTGGGGCTGCCCAACGCCATGCTGCTGGTGTCGTCCTACTCAAACCCTGTGGGCACCATTGAGCATGCGCGCGCGTGTGGTTACAGGTGTGCCAGAAGAGTGTGGGGACCCACCAAGTGCACCAACTGGCAGCGGTGCACTGCCAGCCATGTTGTTAAGTTATTGTGTCTGTCATTCCCAGAGAGAGGGACAGAACACTGCACGCAGCTGATGCTGCTGAGTGGCTGCATGTTTTCTTGACGACCCCATCGGCATGTGTGCATACTCCTCTAATGCAGTGTGACGGACTTCCTGGTCACACCCCTGCCTTTCGGCTACTACTCATCGGAACCCAAAGTGAAGAACTGGATCAAGTGAGTCATGTCTGAGAAGGCGCTGAGCGAGGTCCTCGCATCTCATCACCAGCCTTTGTATCATGGCTTTGGTGCTGCTCAGCCAGCACCCACCTGCATCCGCTAATAATGGCAGTCATCCACATCATAAATGGCTCGTACGCCACAGACCCAACGCCAGCCAGTGCTTGTGCTGCAGGATGGACTTGCACCTACTGCTACCGCTTGTGCTGAAGAGGTGCATGCTGAACTTCATCACTTTTGTCGTTTTGTGTGTGTACACTTGTGTGGTGTGCAGGGGGATGAAGGAGCAGGGCACAGCGTTCTACTCGGAGCGTGGTGCATCAGAGTGGTACCTGCTGGCTGGGGTGCTGTTCCAGCGCAATGCACCCGCCATCCCAACGTACCAGCCGGTGCCAGCAGGTGCTGCGGCTGTGGCTGCAGTGGCTGTGGATGGA
This sequence comes from Haematococcus sp. NG2, assembly GCA_004335575.1. Classification (NCBI taxonomy): domain Eukaryota; kingdom Viridiplantae; phylum Chlorophyta; class Chlorophyceae; order Chlamydomonadales; family Haematococcaceae; genus Haematococcus; species Haematococcus sp. NG2. The sequence continues at coordinate 422,132 of QAXD01000175.1, forward strand.
AGCAGGCAGCAGGGTGGCAAGGGTGGTGATGGTGTAGCATTGACTGCCTCCTCAGTGCCAGCTGATGCAGGTGATGAGCTCCTGCGCGTGCTCACATCCCTGGGCTGAGGCTGATGGGACTGAGCCTAAACATACACCACAAACAAATGTCATGCAGTAAGGCACGATTACGTGGCATGTGTGGCGGTGTGGCTGAGGTCGGTGGCAATTGCTGTGCACCATTGCATTATGTTTTATGTATGTGGTTGTAGGCTGCCCAACATGCCTGGCTACAGCATATGATATATCAAGTTGTGATGGACTGTTTTACTCGGGGTGGGGTGTTGTTGACCGGGGAACAATGAGCAGGGTTCTAACTTGGTAATGTGGCGAGGACGTTGATCAGTCCTGAGTTGCTCTTCCTTGCTTGTGTTTGCGTCATGGATTGGAATATATGGCTTATAGACGTGAGGATATTGGTGTTTATTTGCAGATGTCATAATGCAGGTACCAATGTCACTGTTGCAGGACAGCTGGACAGGTGATGACAGCCATGCAGTATATGGGCTTTGTACTGGGCTGCTCTTATTATACGCACCAAGTGAATTAAGGGTTTTTAGGAGTATGTAAATTGATATATTCTAAGAGCATGCTGTGAGTGGCATCAACATGACATGTTGCAGAACAGGTGGAGACAGCCATGCAGTACATACTGGTGGGCTGCCTAAACGCACCAAATCAAAGACCACCTAATTCTGAAATGAAATATCAATGTATACTTCAAGCGCCATCCAGCAAGTAGAATGTAAGATGGCAGTACTACAACAAGTGGCACGATCATTCCTATATATGATATGTCGCAACAACAGTAAATCTAGTGACCTTGCTTAGCCAGGGTCTTCCGTGACAGTATGATTATGGACAGTCAGGGTGAGGGCATATTACTCCTGCACAATGCTTAGCAACCAATCTCAACATCATGAATCGTAAAACTAAGTACAAGTACTACGAAGCCTGACGATCAAAACTTGACTCTGGTGTGGCCACGAGGCAAACTGCGACTACTTGAAGTTTAATGCCTTGAAAAAATCAAATTGAGCAGTGAATGGAGAGAATGCGCCATGCTGTGAAATTTTGAAATCAGCTGCGTGGTCATTTAAACGAACCCGGACTCATTATGGCCTCGCAGCAAACAGGCAGTGTGAAGGGGTATTTTCCCAGCTTGACGAACAAATCGGCTGCTGGCTCCCTGCAGCGGTTGGGCAGCTTGTCGCAGGTGTGGTGGGGCACTTGGTCAAAACTGATGTGGATGCTGGGTGCTTGACAATAGCTGTTGTGCATGCCCCTGATTAGCGGGCTGCAGGTGCACAGCATGCATGTCATGACCGCATGCAAAGCGCAGGTTCTGCACCATGGTGACAGTTGCTCCCAGCCGCCTAATGGTCTGGATCAGCGAGGTAAGATGCTGTGTTGCAGCAGCTGATGCTTGTAGGCACCTGTGGGGACACGTGTACCAGTGCAAATGATGTGTTGCGTGCCAGCTGTAGGCCTGCACCCTGCGGCACGGGGTGCAGCGGAGGGCAGGCCTGCACATGCTAATGCAAAAAATGCTGCATGCCACATGCGTGATCCCGTGTGGCGTGTTGCAGAGCTCGCCGGTGGTGCTGGTGCACTGCCAGCAGCAGACTCGGCCGCGCAGATGCTGGCTGAGCACACAGCCATGCTGTACCCTCCCCCTCCCCCTCACTCATTCACACCCTCTCAGCCACCTGATTCAGGTCCACAGTCACAGCCACAGCCACAAGCATATCCCCAGCTCCCACCAGTAGCAGGGTTGCATGGGTTGCATGGGATGCACGGGCATGGTGGCGCGTGGCCTGGACCTCACTCCAGTGCCTTCCCTCTGCCACCACCAACCTACTACCCGCTACTCCCACATGGACAGATGCCACACTCCTACCCACCACCGCCAGCAAACGGCACGGGAGCAGAAGCAACACAGTCAGCGCTGCAACCCCAGCACCCATACACCTACGCACCAGGCTACCCCCACATGCCACCCCCCTGGGGCTGTGGGGCTGATGGTCATGGCGGTGAGCATGGGGCCCCTGCACTACCCCTATACCACCTGCCTCCTCCCTACCTGTACCATCCCCACCCGCACGCACTGACTCAACCCATCACACAACCAGCAGCAAGTGGTGCACAACCTGCGGCCACACAGCAGCAGCAGCAGCAGCAGGAAGCCGCGTCTGAGCAGGCGCCTGTGCCTGTCGCGGCCCAGGCACCTGAGGCGGTGGCCGCGTTGCAGGCGCAGCCAGCCGTGCCGCAGCTGCACCCCACACCCTCTCACCTGCACCTCACCGCGTCACAAGCGGGTCTGAGCGCGGCACCGCACCCACCATGCACGCAGCAGGCATCTGGTCCCCCACCCTCCCAGCCACCCGCATCACACCAGGAAGGCCGACCACAGGCCCAGGGTCAGGCTCAGGGCCAGGCGGCCAGCAGCCACATGCCTGCACAGCCCACAGTGGCCCTGAACCCAGACACCAAGGTGGCGGTGGACCTGTGCCCATACGATGAGGTGTCACGGCGTGCAGCACATGCCTCGGGCGCAGGCGCCATGTTCCGCGTCACCCTGCAGTGAGTGCTGCGCGTGGCTGCTTGACTCGCGCATCGCGGCCTATCCTTGATCCTTCAGATCTCAACCGCGTGGTTGTACATCACCACAGCCAGCCAGTTGCTGTGTGGCTGCCTTGTTGCCTTCTTCCCATGTGCCCTGCAGCACTCACAACTTCTCAATGACTGCGTGGGCAGAACACATTTCATGTTTTACCTTGTGGCCACCGCTCGCAGGATGAAAAAGTCTGTAAAGTCGCTGCTGGAGCACTACGCTTCCAAGTGGTTTGGTGCCGGCCCGCTGGCAAGCACGGCGCAGTCGGGCGGCGGGGCAGCATGCACAGGGCAGATGGTGCTGCACAGCGCTCCGGCAGAGCAGGGGGGCGGCCTGATGTGGGGACCCGTCATCAAGAAGGCCATCAAGGTGAGGGGGTTGGGAAGGGCCGCTGCGCACAGCCTCAGTGATTCAAAGCCAGACCTTTCTCTGTTTCTGCCTTGAAACAGAAGGGTGACTGCCCTGACCCGCCTGCACACCCTGTGAGTACTACATGCTGCACCAGCCCTGCACACCACCTGCGTGCACCTGGCACACGACAAGCGGTTTCTAGGGTGGGCTTGTGTACCGCCTGTGTTGTGCAGATGATGGATGTGGCAGTGGCCCTGGGCAGCACCACGGGCATCAAGCTGTTCTACCAGCTGCAGCTCAGCCCCTCGCAGCTGGCAGCACTGGGCATGCAGCAGCAGCAGCAGCAGCATTCGGACGGGGTGCTGTCGGCAGCAGAGTCGCAGCCTGGTGCAGCCCCAGCACCAGAGCAGTGCGCCCCAGACGTGCAAGGTTCACAGGGGATGCAAAGTGCACAGGCGCATGCTTGGCAGCCGGCCGTACCGGCCGCAGGCCCGCTGCCACAACAGGGTCTGACTGCTGGGGATGGTGGGGTGTTTGTGGATGAGCTGGAGCTGGCTGCTGCCAGGTTTGCTGAGGAGCAGGGGCTGAGCCCGTGGCTGGGACGGCACATGGAGCCCTCTGTAGGGGATGCGGCCGCTGCAGCTCCTGAGCTCGGGAGTGCAGCAGGTGACATCGGCCTGGACGCAGATGGGGCTGACATCATGGCCATCGCTGCAGCAGTGGCTGAGGAGCTGCTGAGGGAGGAGGAGGCAGGGGGTGCTGCAGCAGGGCACCACACAGCACCACCATCATCAGGGCCAGCAGCAGGTGACACGCAGTCACAGAGCATGGTGCGCAGCTCAGCTGATGGCACTGCAGCTGCCGCACAGCCTGGTGTGTCCGGCGCCCATGCTGCACCGAATGCAGCTGCCGAGGCACTTCAACCAGCACGCATGCACTTGGCAGGCGTGCATGAAGAAGGGCCGAGTGGGGCTGTGGGTTCTGATCAGCAGCTCCACTTACCAGCTCTCACGGAGGCTGCTGGCAGCACAGTGGGACATCCTGTCCTGGCCAATGCAGCAGGCCATCAAGCCATGCACGCGCAGCTGCCGCCGCCGCAGCACCCCTACCCAGATGTGGCCACGCGTGCAGCAGCAGACCACCCGCAGCATGGCAGGGCAGAGCGCAGGTCAGGGGACGGGAGCGGCTGCCGCCACGCTCTCAACTCGGCCGGCGCTCACCCCTTGCCGCTGCCCTCCTGTCCTGCGACATCAGGGGGCCTGCTGCTCGTCCCAGGGCTCGGCCCCGTCCCACCCCACCCTGATGCCACACCAGCACAAGCCGCACCTGGCTGCAGCCGGCTGGCCAGTGAGTTGGATCGGGTGGTGCTGACGGACCCCCACACAGGGCTGCAGCCCATGCTGATGAGTGCACAGGCAGCAGGGCCCACTGCGGAGCGGCGACCGGGGTGTGGCCCAGGGGGCGCGTGGCGCGCAGACGCAGTTGGGCTGCAGCCGCGCCAGTTGTCGGTGCAGCTGCAGCTGGTGGCGGAGCCCACACCCGTCAGGGGCCCGGCTGGAGCATCCAACACTCATAGTGGGGGAGGGCAGCAAGGTGCTCCAGCGGCAGTGGATGGGCTGTCAGGGGTGATGCTGCCAGGCAGTGGGCAGCTAGCGGGGCCCACAGGTCATGTCATGTTGCCAGCAGCTGGCACGGAGGCACAGGGCGCATGGGGCCACGCCCAACCTGCACATGCCGCATGGGCCCAGCAGCCGCTGCCACACCACGTGCTGTGCCACAGCAACGCCTTGATGCCCCCCCCACCGCTACCCGCCCACACGCTAGCGCGCTCAGCTACAGCAGCAGCTGCCCAGCAGCCACGCGCAGGCCTGGAGGGCGCCGCGCAAGAGGCAGCTGCCATGCAAGCTAGCCAGGAGGCACAGGCTGCGCTGTCCACGTCCAGCCACCCAATGGCTGCACAAGGTGGAGCAGTCCAGCCACAACCCTGCGGCCTGCACTTCACACAGCAGCCAGCGCAAGCACCGCACCAGGTGGGGCGGGCATGTGGCACTCGGAGTCATGGCCATGAAACAGAGGCAGGAGCGGAGGTGGTAGCAGGGTCACAAACACTGCAGCCGCAGGCAGGGCCACAGCAGGATGATCACGCCGCAGATGTGCGGCAAGCAGGTGGTGATGTGCACATGGAGGAGGCGAGTGGGTGTGGGGCAGTGAGCGGGCCGGGTGTGTTGGACGCCCAGCCTGGTGTTGCTGGTGAGGGTCATGAGGCACAGGCACGGGGAGATGCCGGCGCCGGCCCCAGCAGTATGCAGGGGCAGGTGCAAGGAGGTCCGGGCGTGTCGGGGCATGGGCCGCAGGTGCAGCCACCGGCGGCCCGGCTCCCTCGGCACTCCGCACGTAGTAGTGCGTCTGGGGCCGTGCTGGCACTGCCTCGCTCACCTCCCGCCCCGTACATGTTTGCCCGGGCCGCATCAGCAGCAGCCGCACCGCCTGACGCGGCATCTCCCGACACGCCCGACACGCCCACCCCGGGCAAAGTGGTGCGGGTGCGGCCCGCACGGTGCGTGGGGGTGTCGCCACTCACACCTGCCAAGCGCGCGCTGAGCCCCAGTGGGAAGGCGTCTGTGGTGAGGTGAGTCGCATGATGCTGGCACATGGCAGCACACCTGGCAAGGGCTGGTGTGCAGCAGCACCAGGGACGCACATTCCTTGCTACGTTGACAGGCTGCACCCAGTTGCAGCGCGGACCGTTGGCCTGCCTTGTCGCCCTAGCCTGCTGTGTCTTGCCAGCCCCACACTCACGCACTCTTCCATGCCTAACCCCTCGGCGGGTGCCAGGATAACGCCCTGTGCCTCGTTCCCTTCACAGGAACCTGGAGCAGGCGCTGGCACCTCCAGGTCCTGGGCCTGCAGGCACATCCTCAGGGCCACCAGCTGCCCATGTGTTCCCTGTGCCTCGCGTACCCCCGCGGACGCAGCGGCCACAGGCGGCAGGGGCGCAGCCGGGCAGTGAGGCTGACGCGGGTGCTGCGTCATCCAGAGGTGCACAGCCTGGGGAACACGCGGCCCACCTGGCTGAGCCCATGGTTGGTCTGACAGGGCCGGCAGCGGGTCTGACTGGGGCCGGCTGTGGGTCAGACGCAGAGGTTGTTGCGCAGGATGGGGCAGTACGTGCGGCGGGGAATCTGTTGCGTGCAGCATCAGGCACACAGCAGCCCAGTGCAGGCACGCAGGGTGCGACTGCTGCTGTGCACCACGCACCTGGCGCTCCCATGCCGTGTGCGGCCGCGGCAACTGCCTCCGTCCCTGCTGCCTTGCCTGGCGCTGCACACCCACTCCCGAAAGAGAACGCCTCTGCAGGGAGGAACGCAGGCTGCGGCAGTGCGGGGCCGGCTGCACCCGGTGCTGCAACAAGTGCAGCCCAAGGCCAGGCGCTGGCAGCGGCACAGCAGGTGCAACAGCCAGCAGCAGGCAGCAAGCCCAGTAGCCCGACCTCCTCTCAAGCAACACACCCAGCCGCACCTCATGGACACTTGCACCCGCAGCCGCTGACAAACCACATGTACCCACCCTACCCCTACCCACCCATGCCGTACACTATGCCCTCAGCGCCCCCTGGCATGCCACCTTCAGGCCCAAGCAGCACCAGCAGCCAGGCAGCAGGAACTGCAACAGGCGGCCAGCCAAACCAAGCCAGCGGCATGCCCCTGCCGCCGTACCTGTACCCTTATTACTACCCGCCCTATGGCTACCCCCCCTACTACCCACCACCCGGAGGTGCAGGTGCAGGTGCAGGGGGCAGCAGTGCCACAGCCCCTGTGGGCGCACCCCCTCTCCCCCCACACATGCACCACCCCCACCCCTACTGGCCCCACCCCTCCTACCTGCTGCCTCCCATGCACCCCCCACCCCCACAGCCCGCAGCAGCACCTTCCGCGGCGCCCGCACCTACAGGACAGGTGCCGGGGCAGGGTCCGGGGCCAGGGGGGGCAGGTGGGGCAGGGGCAGGAGGATCGGGTCCCTATGCAGGCAGCCAGGCGGGAGGGAGGAGCCAGGCGACTGGGGCCACCCAGGCTGATGCGCCATCCGCTGGGCCACGCAACTCCGTCACCATGCATGATGCAGAGCGACCCACGAGCTCGGGGCAGGGCAGTGGGGGCGCGGGGTGCACGAACACCGCGGCTAGGCAGCACGCACAGCAGCCAAGGCCCAGCACAGCAGCGCCTGCCCAGCCGTCAGTCACCAAGTCCGCGCCGGCTCCGCTGCAGGCTGCACCATCCAGCACTTTGCACGCTGCATCAGGCTGCCAGCCGCAAGGGGGTGCTGCTGTGCCGGGCCCTGCACCTGGATTACCTGTTGCACCTGCGCCACATGTTTTGGCGGTGGCCCAACAACAGGGTGCGGACGGTCATGGGGCCCACAAGCCCTCCGCCTCCCATCCTCACCCCGTTATGCCACACCCGCAGCTTCAGCTGGGAAGAGGGCCAGCTGTTGCTGTGGGGGTGGAGATGTGCGGCAGCTTGCAGCAGTCATCGCTGGCGGACGACGGCGCAGGGCCGTCTGTGACCATGGGTGGGGAGGGGGTGCATGGCGCACCAAGCTTGCAGCAGGAGCAGGGGGGCAGTGTGGTGATGGGCGACGGGGAAGAAGCGTGCAGCCGGCACGCGCACAGCAGCGCGACCGCGACGGGCAGCGTGGCGCAGCCCCGGGGCGCAGCGGCCGCACACACCCGCCCCTCGCCTTCGCTCCTGGTGGCATCCGACGATTCACCCACAAAACACATCCCAGCAGCACTTGCAGCGCTGCCCGTGCCCCAACCACCGCCACTTGCGCAGCCACCTGACCTGCAGCCGCACACCAGGCAGCAGGCCACCACCACCATCCCCCTGCAGCAGCACAGGCCACTACTGACTGCACAACCACTGGATCCCCTCCATCAGGCCCTGGGCAGCAAAGGGCCACTGCTGTCTGTACCACGTGCCGCACCCACCAGCCCACAAAGCCTCACTGCACTCGCACCAGCAGCAGTGGCAGGTGCCAAGCAGGTGCCAGCAAGTGCTCCTGCCAGCACAGACCGCGCCAGTGCCATGGCCCGCACGCTTGAGCTGCTCGACCCTGCACCCCCCGGCCGGGTTGGTGCCGGCAGTGCTGCCCATGAGGGGCCTGCTGGTGCAGGGTCCCTAACAGTAGCAGGGGCTGCTCCCAGGCCAGCGGCACCACAGGAGCCATGCACAGCCGCACCTGGTGCTGCTGGTGCTCCATGCAGTGGCGGCACAGAGGATCAGGGTCAGGTGCAGCGGCCCTTAGCACCTGTGGCTGTGGAGGCACCTGCTCAAGCAGCAGCAGCACCCCCACTCGTGCCAGCGCCAGGGGCTGGGCAAGAAGCAGAGGATGCGGCCCAGCTGCCTGTGCCCCCACCTGCAGAATCAGCGCGTGAGGCTGCTGCAGCAGCTGCCCCTGCTGCTGCACCTGCATCTGAGCAGCATGGTGAGCCATCGGCAGCGCGTGCGGCTGGCCCGGCACCATCGTCTACAAGCTCTGGCCCTGTCAGGTCGTCAGGTAAGTCATGTGCTGCAGTACTTGTCCTGCACTCCTGCTGTTCACCTGTGACACGATGCATCTGCACATATAATGGATGGACACCCGCAACGAGTCGCTCGCCAACAGTTGGTGGTGCTGCAGAAGCATGACGTGTTGCTGGTGCACCTCACCCCCGTCACAGGCCTGCTTCGCGCCACGGCCAACCCCATGCTGCGGGTGGCTCGCACCCAGAAGGCCACAGGGCCAGCTACTGCCACCACTGGCGCCCCCCCGGAGCCTAGCGCATCAGGTGCAGCAGTGCCCGCTGGCACAGCACCTGCCATGTCTGCACCTGCGGGTACTCAGGCTGCAGCAGCTGCTGCCCCCCAGCGTGGTGCTGTGCAAGAGGCAGGGGTCCAGGGCCCAGCGTACCCAGATGCCCTGGCGGCGGCAATGGCCATGGCGGCCGCGGCCGCTGCAGCCGAAGCAGCAGCTGCCGCAACGAAGAAGCCGGCACGCAAGCCCCGGGCAACACGCTCCAAGACGGCTTCAGAGGCCTCCGCACCCAGCGCGGCAGGTGCTGCACAGGACGGCAGCCCGGTACCCAGTGCAGCCACCACCGAGTCGGCGGCACCTGCGCCAACACGCAAGCGCGGCTCACGGCCTCGCAAGCCCAGCGCGGCAGCCGCTGCTGCACATCCGGAACAGCAAGCACAGGGGCAGGGGGATGCGGCCCAAGCGCCGGCATCAGATGCAGCAGCGCAGACGAAGCCGGCAGCGCCAGGGCGGCGGGGGCGGGGGGCAGCACCTCGTGGCGGCGCTGCCGCTGCTGCACCAGCAACAGGGGCCGCTGCGGCCCAGGCAGTCGGTCCTGCCGCACCCCAGCATGCAGCAGGGCAGCAGCACGATGAGGAGGCAACCCCAGGGATTGGCACTGTTGGGGAGAATGACGGCCCCGGCATCGAACACCCTGCGGTCTGCTTGTGGGAGGAAGGGCTGGAGGGAGAGGAGGGGACAGCAGGGGCTGGGCCACCCAGCAGCCAGACTGTGGCACATGTGGGCAGCAAGCGCAGTGCCAGCCAGGCGCACCTGCCGTGGACCGCCAAGCTGGCCATGCACTCGGCAAAGGCGCAGCGCACAGCGAGTGAAGTGGACGCACACACTGCCAGCCACCTGTACCAGGAGCAGGAGCAGGCGCAGGCGCACCCCCAGCATGCCCCAGCAGCGGGTGAGCTGTCGGCAGGTGCCACCGGTGCTGCTGCCCTGCTGCAAGCACCTGCCCCATCCGCAGCACTGGCACCAGCAGACCCACAAGGCATGGGCGCAGGTGTCAAGGCCTGTGGCAGCACCGCGGCGACTGCAGCCCCTGCCGGTAGGCCCACCACGCGTGCTGCCATCCCATCCTTCCTGCGTGCTGCAGCCGCGTGTGGCCGGGGCAGAGGCCGTGGCGCAGCTGGTGCTGGTCCGTCACAAGTGACGGGCGGCATGACCGCAGCGGCAGCAGGGCAGCAGGGCCCCCCTCAACCCCCGCCCCCACAACCCCCCGGAACCACAGCACCTGCACAGCAACAAGCCACGGCCGCAGCCGCAGCTGCAGCTGACGCACTTGCGATGCCACCCCCATCCACCCTCGCCCAGCCTCCTGCTGCCGCAGACAGGGCCCACACGAACTTTGTGCCCCTGGACCCTGCCCCTGCGTGGGACATGAGTCTGGGTTTTGGAGGCAACAGCCTGTTCAACTTCCAGGACTCGAGGGATCCGTGGCTGGCCCCTTGGGTCGCCAGGGTCCTGGACAATGGGAACAGCCACCTGGGGCTGCCCCTGGCTGCCAGCGCTCCTGTGCCCCTCAGCCAGCACCCAGGTGCACCTGTGGCAGCAGCGGGTGCGCGGCAGGGCGCAGGAGCACAGGAGCAGCAGCCTCAGGAGGGTGCAGGTGTGCGGGGCAGCGGCTCAGGCGGTGAGGCAGCTGCTGCGGCTGCCGACGCACCCACTGACTTCCGCGGCATCCTGAGCCGCACCACAGGTGGGGGTTCCAGTCGGGACAGTGGACTGGTGGGGGAGGGTCCAGCCGGCCTCCAGGTCACCACTCGGCGCGAGGGGCAGGCTCAGCAGCAGCAGCAGCAGCTGCCCAACACGCCCATGCAGCTGTCCTCCCTCTTCCATGACTTCTCCCTGGATGGGATGCCCTCAGGGGCAGCCATACGTGGCCTGGCAGGGGTGGAGCAGCTGCCCTCAGCCGCAGGGGGTGACCCACACGGCCCATCTCAGCAACCACCTGTACCCGCACTAAACTCAGCATCAGTAGCAGCAGCAGCAGCGGGGGCGGCGGCTGCGGCGGCAAGGGTGCGGGTGCCCAAGCAGCGACAGAGCCGTGCCAAGGGGGGCACTGCTGCCGGCACTGCTGGTGCTGCCATCACGGGGACCGCAGGCGCAGGTGCAGCCGCAGGCGCAGCACCATCGAAGGCAGGTGGGGGCCGCAACCGAGCGCGGAAAGCTGTTGCAGGAGCTGCAGCGGCTGCGGCAGGGGGTGATGCGGCAGCGCAGGTGCAGGCCGCAGCCCCTGCGGCTGCCCCCACCACGAACCATGCACGTGTGATGCCGCAGGAGGTGGCAGCGTCCACACCTGGGGGCCAGGGCACGCTGGCTGGGGCAGGGGTGGGTGCCTTGCTGGGTGGGCTAGGGGAGGACGGGCTGGCTGCTGTGGTGGATGACGCGTATGGGGATGAGGACCTGCACTCACTCTTTGGGTCGGGCAACTCACTCTTTGGCGCCCCTGCCACCGGCCCTGCCACAGTCACTGCGGGGGACACAAGCGCAGTGCAGCCAGCGATCACGGCGGTTGCAGCAGCTGGCACAGCGGCCGGGGCAGGGGCTGCTGTTGGCGCGACCACAATGGACGATCGGCCCTTTGGGGTGCTGTTTGGAGGGCGGCAGAGCTGATGCTGGGTGTGGAAGTGAGGAGTTGCAACGCCATGGCTTGGCATAGTCCACCTCATCAGGGTCTTGCAGGTGCGCAGCATGCAGGAGGTTGTTGTCGCGCAGCACTTTCTGTGTGCTGGAGTTGAACCTCTGTGGCTGCAGGGTGTACGATATTATTGCGGGTGCAGGGCTATGAACGAGCTTGTTGGCTGGGCTAGGGGCTGAAGTGCTGCTGTGCACTGTGATCGGTTTGCCAATGCTTGTGATGAAAGTGAGAGGCCTCCTGTTTGTATGTGTGTTGTACATTGTCTGCCAACCAGCAGGATTGATGGCTGCAAGTCCTTTGTGGCCTGCTGTGTGTATGTTTCATTGAACATGCCTGATGTTTCATCAGCCGGCGATTTCAAGCAATGCCACATGTCATGTGGTAGATTTCCATACATTCATTTACATGTGACTGTGATGCATGCTCCGCTTATCACCAAATGCTTCCTGTTTTGAACGTTTCTGGATCCTTGGCCGTTGATCTAGGACCTCTGTGGCAGAGTCAGGTCACATCAAGTGCGACTGATAGTGCCATGTGTTGTTTAGCGCTGGCTTCACACAAGCATGGGCAATGAGCTGGCTCTGTAGCTGCAGCCCCTGGTACTGGCACTGATGCCCTTTTTGGTGATGCGGCTGTTCCTCAACCCACCATGTAACAACAACTGGTTTCATTCTTTATACTATGGTCAAACCAGCTGAGTTACACTAGGTGTTGCAAGCCTTCTTCTCATGCCAGTCTGCGCTTGTCTGACGTCACGCATCACATCACAAGCAAGGGTAGAGGGCAGCCCATCACAGTTGAAGAAAAGACTGGCACGCTACCGCAGCTGCAATAAGTACTGTGAATATAGCACAGCATACCATGCCACTGATCGCGTCACTCCTCCATTCACGAGAAACAACGTCTCACACGCTCTCACAAGCCACACAAAAACGAAAGTCCAGCATGAAGCGCCAACACAGGTGGGCCCCCACCAAGGGGATCAAGCAAGCCGGCCCCCAAAGGGATACAGCACAGCCGCCGTCAGAGTCCCACCCGTGCCCCCTCCTGCCCCGTTGCCTTTGCAGGCACATGCACATGCTGTCAGACAGCGTGACAAGCCAGGCACACACCACGCATCCCCCTCACCCATCCATGGTCTGGATGAGGAAGCAGCGATGATGCTGCACTGGCTGCACGCTGCATCACACGGGCATGGCGCACATGTGCATGTACAGCAAAGAGCAGCCAGGGCGTCCCAGGGGGGCGCCCCATGCCCCATCCCACCTCCACCTTGCTCCGCAGGCACACCCAACTGCACTGCGGCACAGCCACCGATGTGCACGCAGCTGCAGCAGGGGCCTGCAAGCGTGTCCTTGCCCACATAACCATCCTGCGGGCCGCGCAGCCTCACACCCCCACACCAACACCCGTTGAAACCCCACCTGCACACACAGCCTGATGGCGCACGCTGCTAAGCGCACGCCGCAGTGCGTGTTCTAGGGAGTAGAAACAAGGGGCGGGTGTGGCATGTACCACCCAGCTGTCGTCTCTCAGCTGTTCCTCAAGATAGCTTCGCGAGCGCGGACCACATGTGCACTCAGGCCGCAGTTCAGGGGATCAGCAGCCTCCTAGCCAAGTGATGGATGATCACAAGCCAGGTAGCACGCTGTCCTGCCCAAACGCCATCCCAGGCGCACATGCAGAGCCTGCACCTCGAGAGCTTAGCAAGAAGAACAATCTTAGAGCCTTGAGCAGCTGGGGTGCTGCGCGGGGTGCCGCAGGTGGCTTAGCCTCAGCAGCCCTTCTTCTTGGAGTCCAGGCCACTGCGGCGGGTCACACTCAGGATGGTGAACTCTTCTGCGATTGTGGGGTGGATGCCGATGGTGTCGTCAAAGTGGGCCTTGGTGGCCCCGGCCTTGAGTGCGATGGCAATCCCCTGTGAGCGGTCAAGTGTACGCCGAGTCGAATGAATAGACATCGAGATGTGGGGTGTGAGAGTGTAAGCAAGAAGCGCAAACAGAATGCACAGCAAGGTGAGGAAAAGCATCGAAGGACCATGCGGGGTAGACAAACTGGCACTGCTGGTGCGGTTCAGAAGGAGCAGAGGGGTAGTGGGCAGCCTGAGCACCACACCTAAAATAGAAGCGCATATGCCATGCTGCACACCAGAACACTGGGCGCTGAGCCGCTGCACCTCACCTGGATGATTTCACCGGCTTGGGGCCCCAGGTAGTGCACACCCACCACGCGCTCATCATCCTTCAGGTGGGTGATGACCTGGGAGAAGAAGGTCAGTGAGAGAGGTGCCATGGGGTGCTGCGTGAGTGGTGCAGTCTTGTGGAGAGTGCTTGCATTGGTGCATATGCAGATGCATGGGGCATGTGGCTGAAGGGCCTCATCGCAGAGCTGCAAGAGCAGCTTGCAGAACATGCTGAGGAACTGGAAGTGGTCAGACCGGGGCAGGCAGGGTAGGGGCACGACAAGGCAACGCGGGTACTGCTCAGCTGTGCACGCTGTGAAGCCAAGCCGTGCCAGCCACCAGACTGCTCAGCACCGGGCCCACTTCAAGCATTGTCAGCACAGCCAAGCACAGAGCTGGCAAGCACACACGCAGTCGCACGCCACCATACACATAGGGCATGATGCTAAGTGCGTGTGTGTGTGCATCCATGCACCGCCCCACACCGCAGCCGCGGGTGCAGCTGCTCTGTGCGCGCACCTTGCAGAACACCTCATTGTCGCCGCGCACCGGCTCACCCCCGTGCCCCTCCTCGTGGTTCAGCGTCCACTCCAGCGGCTTCAGGTGGGACAGGTACACCTCGATGTTCTCCTCACCGTACCGCTGCACAGGCACGTGCATGAGGCAGTACAGGCATCATGCCAGGCAGTACAACAGGCCACAAGGACGGCGGGCAGCAGGCCGTGGTCAGCGCACAGCTGCCACGTGTGCAAGCCAGCAGCGCTTCAGGCTGTCACGTTCAAACGTTCACTCCCAAGCATCACACGCACATTCCAAGCACCATGGCCACAGCTACCAGCGTTACCAGCATACCAGCATGCAGCTCCGCCCACATTTCTGCGGTGTTCCCCACCTTGGCTGCCTCCTCCTCTGACAGCCCCACGCAGCCATACTCCAGCGGTGTGAACACCACAGTGGGCACCGCATCATAGTCCATCTGCTCCTTGGCGCCCTTGTACCTGTGGCGAGGTGGATAAGGGCACTTATATTGATTTCGTACATGCTCATACTTGCACCTGTCCTGAGATTGGAGATGGGGGGGGGGGGGGGGGGCAAGCAATGGATCAGCACACCAGCAGCATCCAGGATGTGGCGACAGCAACATCCAGTGATAGATGAGCACTGCCAGGCCGGCATGCCCTTCAACAAACAACAAACAGCAGGCAAAATGACATACCAGCAGGCTGGCAAGCACACACTCACAGGCGGCGCACGAGGCGGACGCCAGCCTTGATGGCGACGGGGGTCAGCTCCTGGCGCCCCTCCAGCACATCACCTGCAACCATGGGTGATGTGCAGAAGTGATGGCACACCACTCACACATCACTTGGCGTGAGCCTGAACTCTCCCGGGCAACGCAGGCGATGATGGCAGTGCGGGTGCCACAGCCAGTAGGCACATGTGTACCCTCGACCAAAAACCACTGAAGCTCCTACAACTCTGAATACGGCATAACACCCGCTTGCATCATTGCACTGTCGCCACATCAGCACAGGGGCCCCAACGCACACACGCACCCAGCGCGTAGATGTTGGGCACGTTGGTCTGCTCATTCACCGCGGGGATCTTGCCGGTCCTGGCAGCAGCGCGTTGGGGCACAGGGGCACAGGTGGCAGCCTAGGTCAGCACGGCGGGAACATTACCACAGTACCTGGTGGAAACAGGCCTAGTTTTGTCGTTCGCATATGCAGCAACCCATCCCACTTACTCTTGGCTGCACGTCAGGTGCTGCAAGCATTTCATATGTCCCTAAACTAGAAATTCCCCACATGTTCCATGCTTGTCTCACCCTCAAGCGCAGTTCAGCACCACAACATAGGTCAAACCTAAACTCTGGCACGGTAGCACAGGTGTTCACTCACTTGGTGTCATACTTGACACCTGCTGCCTCCAAGCCAAGGTCCAGGGTAACCGCATCACGGCCCACAGCCAGTAGCACAGTGTCATACTCCTGGTCCGCGTCAAACCCAAACTCACAATGCTTGTAGTACGCCTGCAGCATGATCATACACGTCATCGCACAAGGCGAAACTAAGCACGGAGCACACTGTGCCACCCAGAGCAGAAGGTGAAGTGGACCAGAAGCCATGCCCCTTGCGTGCACTAACACGAGCGCCTGAACCCGCCATCCTGACATCCAGACGCTCCCCAATCACACACTCAGAGCGTATTGTGCATGACAGATGTGTGTGTCCCAACCCAATCTTGCCCTGTTTGCATGGAGGGAGCGTGCGAAAGGGCTGTGCTCTTGTGCTGCTGCACACCTTGATGCGCCCCGACTCTGCACGCTCAAACTTGGTGGGCACACAGCCGCGCACAAACACGACGCCCTTCTTCTCCATGTACGCGCTCACACCCTCCGCCATCTCCTGCACGCCGCAACAGGGGTGGGTTGATGGTATAAGGATGAGGCAAGCATCGGCTGAGTGGCAGCATGCCATGCAGGATGGTGATTTACGGTGACTACAGGCAGGACACGGTCATCGCAGCAGGGCTGCAATAGTGGGGGAAGCTTGAGGGATTCATCATCCAACACGCCGGTTGGATCCCAACCTCATGGCGATAATTACAATGTGACGTGCTTCATCTGCAGAACAGCATGAGCCCCAACAAGCACATGAACAGCCACAACCTGCGACCGGGTCCACAGGCAGCCTCCCCAAACATGCGCACATGCGCGCGCAGTCCCACCTGGTCAAAGCCACGCAGGAAGATGGAGCGCACCATGACGTGCACCTCGCTCCCCAACGCGTGCAGCAGGCCCGCACACTCCAGCGCAATGTACGAGCTGCGCACAGGGACCAGAAGCACAGCCGCAAGCAACGATCAGGTCAGCCTGAACGCACAGCTTCACAGATGCCGCAACACAGCAGCTGACAGAAAGGGAACCCAGTTGCTGACAGCCAACCCATGTACAGCAGCACCTCACAAGGCCTGTGGCCAGCTAAGCTGGGCACAGCGTGTCGTCACTCACGCGCCAACCACAAGCGTCTTCTTGGGCGGGGTAGGCAGGGAGAACAGGTCATCAGACGTGATGCACAGCTCCTTGTCGCCTGCACCAGGATGCACCAGTCAACCACACGCCTGGAGCCATGCTCCACATGATGGAACTGCCAGACGTGAAGCCCAGGATACAAGATACAAGCTGCATGCTGCAGGCAGACTGGTTCAATGCGCAGTACCCCAGATGTTAAGAAGGCGCCCCCTGGGCTAAGAATGGATCCACATTGGATACTGTTCCACGTGGCTCAGAAGCCGACCGGCAGCAGGAACAGCTGCACTCACCAGGCACCCCCAGGTAGCGTGGGCGGCCGCCGACAGCAATGATGATCGTCTCCGCCGTCAGTGTCACCTTCTCACCATTGCGCTTGGTGCCTTCAACTGCGGCGTGCACACCGCGGGCGCGGACTTGGAATTACAGGTAGCATTTATTGTATGGCTGGCAATTGACGTGCATACCAGAGTGCATGCGAGGAGTGCATGCAATGTACCAGCAGTATACCAGGGGCTTAGGTGGTGGGCATCGGCAATCAGGCACGAGCACCCACCACCACTGTGCTTCGGCTCACTGTGGGCTGTGTGAATCGCGCACCCTGTGCACTGCGCACGGGCTCCTAACACCCTCCCATGCACCACACGAGCACCTAACATGGTAGTGTCTGACGCCGCAGATACATGCTCGTGCAGCACATTGTAATCGCTCTCGCTCCTACCCGTGTGTGCATCAGTAAGGCGGCCGCGTGCATTGATATACTCCACACTCTTTTCACGCAGGGCCACCTTGTAGCCCCAGTTGAGTGAACCAATGTGGTCCTGCGAGCACAGCATGATGGGAGCAGGAGCCCAGCTCAAGCTGGCACAATCAGCACGCTGCAGGCACGTGGTCCTGCAAGCCCCGCAGCCACGTACTTGGGCAGCCGCTGGTACTAGCTGATAGGCCGTCGGGTCACTTGCCTGCTGTCAGCCTCAGCCACCCTGCCTGCTGCCTGTGCTGTGCCGTGTTCAACGACAGCCTGCAGCTCTCGCCACACCTGCCACGTCACTGCTGCAGCCGCCATGACTGGTGCACACCGCCCCATGGCCACACACCTGCACCGCCCCCACCAGCGTCTCCCACTTGTGCTGGATGCCCTTCTCCGGCAGGTCCCACCCAAATGCGCGCGCGTCAGACAAGGACTCCCCAAGCAGTCCGGCATTGTGCATGAGCTTCTTGGGGATGCCTGCGGTGCATTTACAGCACACAGCATGCCGATGGACACCCCCTGTGTTTACATCATGAAGTTGTTTGGGTCCTAGGCTGAGCTCAGCTTCATCAGGCTTGGTGCATCCCATGTGCAGGCGCAGCTGGAAGGCGCCTTTGCTGAAGGGCTGCCAAGTGCTGTGCACCAGCCACGCATGGTGCAAGTGGCAGCGGGGCTGAACATGGGTGTGGGAAAAGGCTTGGGCCCTGTTTGGCACAGTACTCACAGCCAACGTTGACGCATGTGCCTGCATGAGCACGAGGACAGGGGAAGGCCACAGTGTGTCAGATAGGCTCCAGATAGGCTCATCATATGCTCAGACTGTGCCTGCGACAGCAAGCTGCAGCCAACAGAACTGCAGCCTACTCACCACCAAGGCCCCAGCTGGTGCCCTGCAACCATTGTGGACACAAGAGAAGAGGAGTAAGTGTGCATGGGCATACCAGTCACACCAGGCGAGGGTGCATGGGCTCCATGCACTGTCTGTCGACCCCCGACAGCTGTGCAAGCTGCGTTCGCGAAAAGCCTGCTTTACGCTGCACGGCAACACCCTACTGGCCCGGCACTTTTGGGAGCTGAGGCTTGATGAAGCCCTTGCTACGCACCTGCGGGGATGGCGTCACGAAGTCCAGCAGCGCCACCTTCTTGCCCAGCGCGCCTGTGTGCAGGATCCCGCGCTTCCTGTCTCTCTGGAATATCTCATAAGCGCTCATAAGGAACCTTCCTGCACGTACCAGCTTCTTTGGCCGCCGCAAGACCACCAGATCCACCGCCTATCACGACCAAATCATACTGGTATCCATGTGCCGGAGGGGCCCCATTGGCCTCCGGCTCAAGCATGCTCTGCATAGTGAAAGCTGCTTACGCTGCCCAATTGAGCATCCGATCCAGCACGAGTGCCTACTGTCGGAGGGCGAGAGGCAACTAAGGCCAACTGTTCAACTGCCAACATCACTCTAACTTAGCGAGTTTCGCTTATGGCTTTGACCTTCGCTGCGCTTTGCTGCGCTTTTTCTAGACCTGCTTGTGCCGGCTGGCAGCTGTTGTTTGGCAGTTGTGTGAGACAGCCTCCTGTTACATCACTCTGATCAATAGCACACAAGTTGCACATCTACACACTTGGCAGGTGCAGCATGGCCAAGTTTGGCATGCTTGCCTGAATTGAGTCAACTGCCAGCCTGCCCCGTACGCCAGCAACCAAGGAAAGCGTGCTGATGTGCACCATTGCAGTGGCCGGAGTTAGCGCCTCCCCATCCATGCTCAGCAGTGTCATGCTCTCAAGCTTGGGGCACAAGCCAGCCAGCACACCTATGCCGCCTGGCCCGAGGTGGGAGCGCGGCAGCCGCAGCGACCGCAACATTGGCAGTACGGCGCCCGCACCCGCCAGGTGCACAACAGGCAGCGTGCAGCGGCTCTCTGCACCGCTGCCTGGGGCAAGGCCAGCCGCTGCAGGAGCAGCAGGAGGTGGGACTGCCGCTGCATGTATGTGGCCCCCTGGTGCTGCAACCGCTGGGTGACCCTCCTCGTTCCCCACACCTCCAGCTATGCCAACCGCAGGCCCAACGAGCTGTGCTCCGCCAGCTGCAACTGCTCCCGTGGTGCCATCGCCGCCCGGGAAGACCAGCGTCAGGTGCTCCAGGGAGGCGGCTGGCAGTGCATGCAGCAGCGCGTGAGCGGTGGGCCAGGTGGGGGGCATGGCCCAAGCAGCTCCACGCACGTACAGCGTCAGGTGGACGGACTTCAGTCGTGTAAGCTGCGAGACGGGAGAGAAATCCAGTGGCGGCTGCACACGTGCCAGCGTTGCAGCGTGGCCCAATGACAGGTACTCCAACGCGCTCATCCCTCCAAGTGCCCGCAGTGCATTGTTGCACAGCTCTAAGTGCACCCCATGAATGTGAAGGATGCGCAAACGAGGCAGGGATTGCGCAATCACCAACAGTCCTGCTGAGCTGAGGCGGCCTGAGAGAGCAGTCATGGGCCAGGAAGGCTGACTCGGCACAGGTGCTCCATCCTCGGTAGAAAAAGCAGGTGATGAGCAGGTATCACATCTTCCGGCTGCACCAAGAGCAACTTGTCCATGCGCTGCCATGGAGGTTGCTGTCAGTTGCGGAGCTTTCCCGATGGCCAGTTGCTGCAGTTGCGGAAGCAGCTGTATCGACTGCAGGAACGCTGCCTCACATGGGGATTGCGTAAGGTCCACAGGTTCTGCTCCGCTGCCCTCAGTGCCCGCCATACCAGCAGGTGCAGTTCCAGTTCCATAGGCCACAGGCAGAGGGAAGCTCAGGTTGCGAATGCCAGGTGTTGTGGCGGCCAGTGCAGCCACCACAAGTCCAAAACCCTTCAGCAAGCCTGACATGCCGGTTAGCTGCACTGCTGCCAGGCCTTGCATACGTGGCATGTAGGCATTGAAAAACACCGCTAGCTGGCTTGCTGGTATGCAGCATTTGCCAGCGCCGTCATCAATCCGCAGGACACGCAACCTGCAAGGAAGTGCAGTGGGGCAGAACAGTTGGCCGATTCTGCCATGTGTGCAGTGTGCACTGCATGCTTCTGACTTAAAAAATTTCTAGCATGCAGTGCAGGCTTGGGTTTCACGCAGTTGGACTTGCACGGAAAGCACAAGCACACAGCTCTAAGCACCTGGGCATTTCAAAAGTGTCTGCAAGTGCTGCAAGCGTCGGTGTCTGCTGCCAGCACATCAGCCGCCGAACATCGCGCTCTCCCAATGTGATGCGTGTGCGGCTTGCAAGGTAGGCCCAGCGTAGGGAATGGCTGGCACGCAGAGACCCCTCCATGTGGCTGATGCGCGTGCGACATGCAGCCATATGCACATGCTCCCACAGGCTCTGGGGAAGGCCTGGCCAGCTGGTGGGCTCGGCATATGCACACCGGGAATCAGGCTGAGGCTGGTGATAGAAGGCAGCCTCGCAAGCTTGCACACAACCTTGCTGTTGCATGCATGCTTGCAACTCCAATGCTTGCATGGCCGGGCAGCTGCGGCAAGCAGCGTCTAGGGGATTGCCGGACTAAAATAGAAGCACCAGTGAGCAAAACGTGCGCCTCTATGTCAATTTGATTGCGTCACACGGCGCTCTGTGATGCAATGAACATGGGGCGTTTCGCTGGCGTCCAAGCCCACGTAGCTTCTGCTTTATTGTGTAGTCTGGCTGGCTAGGGCGCACCGACTTCGCACTGGGCCATGATGGTTTTGTAAAGATATGTTTTTGTACTCATAGCACACGGCCTACTTTTGCTGTTAATGGAGGCTACAGAAGATGCCGCAGGAGCAGGGCAGGTGCAGATCTCTTTCCCATCAAAGCAGCACGACCGCCTGAACCTGACGCGCTAAGTGCTTGCTTGACGTTGCATATGCATGTTGATGCCTTTTGTACATGGCGATCTGGGTGTTGTATGGGACAGTGCCCATGCGCACGCTGATTGTGCCATGTATGCAGGCGCCCATGACGGACACAGCTGCAGCTGCAGCAACGGATGCTGCGGCAACTGCGCATGCTCCTTCTGCGCCAGCACCCACCTCTGTGCCGGTGGAGGCAGGCTCTGAGCCTGCCCATGCACATGAGCCAGGGCATGCATCCTCACACACACCTCATGTGGAAACCCCTGCAGCTGTGGTAGCGCCTGCACCTGCCGCTGGTGCTGCTGAGCCAGCAGCCGCACCTGCTGCAGGCTCGGGTGTGCCCCTCACAGCCGCCCCTGTGCAGGCCGCACCCTCACTGCAACCACCCACCTCGTCAGCCCCCCTTGCAGCACCAGCTGCTGCCGCGCTGTCCGCCCTGCTGGGGTCGTCGGGCGGCGCCGCACCTGGCCATGCCGGTGTGTACACCGACGTGGCCATCTTGCAAGCAGCAGTTGCCAGCCTGCAGGCAGCAGTGGCTGCAGCTGCTGCCCAGCCCGCGCCTGCAGATGCGACAACGGCATCAGCAGCGCCTGCTCTGCCACCCATCATCCCAGCTGCCTTCACAAATCAGCCCACAGCCTCTGTAGCAGCATCTGTTGCTGCGGCCGCTATCGCGGCTGCTGCAGCAGCTATGGGTAGCCCACCTGCTGCAGCCGCGCTCCCAGCTGCAAACGCTGCCACTGCTGCTACAGCAGCACCCGCTCTTCCCACTGCAGCGCCGCCCTCGCCTCCTCCCAACGCAGCACCCCCTGTGCCTGCGGCTGTGGTGGAGCTTGCATCCCGCTTGAAAGCCCGACCCCTTGCAAAGGCAACAGCTCCTGTTACCTCAACACCTGCTACCTCAACACCTGCTGCTGCTGCCACAAACCCTCTTGCTCCCACTACATGTGCACCAGCGTCAGGTGATGGCACCCCGTCAGGCACTGCACGCGCTGACAGCTCAGCGCCCACTGCGGTTGATGCAGCTGCTGATGCAGCAGCGGATGTCCCCACCACAGCTGATGCTGACGCTGATGGCGGTGCTGCCGACACAACCGGTCAGTCTGGCGAGGTGGCCTCCGTGTTTGATGTGGTGATGGCTGACATGGAAGAGCACCTGGATTACGGGGATGGGGATGGTGACGGCTATGGGGAGCCGCAGGCAGAGGAGGAGAAGGAGGGTGGGGATGACGCGGGGCAGGGTGCAGGGGAGGAGGGGGACGCAGGAGGGCCCAGTGAGGTCGATGGCCTGGGATACATGCTGGTGGATGAGGCAGCCCCAGCTGCTGGGGATGCTGGGAAAGCAGAGGCAGGAGCTGCCAAGAGCAGTGAGAACCAGGGAGGGGCAAAAGAGCAGCCCAAGCCGCAGGCAGCTGGTGCTGGCACCCGGCTTGCCCAGGCTGCCCTGGCCCAAAAGGCTGGGAAAGGTGCTGCACAGAAGGGGGGCCAGCCACCTCAGCAGCAGCAGCAGCAGCAGGCTGGGGGCAAGCGCGCCGCAGAGGGCGGCCAACAGCAGGGTGAGGGCCAGAAAAAGCAGAAGCAGGAGCAGAAACCGCAAGGTAATGGTGTTGGGCATGAACATGTCGCTGTCCATTGCTGCAGCATGAGCGTGTGTGTGTGTGTGTGTGTGTGTAAAAGAGAGTGTGGTGTTGTGAGCATGTATTGCGAGGTTGTGCTGTCATGCTCTGATGGTGTCGTGAACAGCATGGGGCGCTCAGCACTGTACCGCCATTGTACTGCAGGCCGCATCAACGTGTCCGTGACCATCAGTGGGCCTTCACTGAGCACCCGCTCCGTCCGTCTGCCCGACAACCTCCCCCGCAACTCCCCCCTGCTCCAGGGCCTTGACAAGAGCAAGGGCCCCAAGGTGGTGTTCACCAACATGGCCAGCCTCGCGTTTCCCAGGCAGCTGTTCAGGTGCGGCGTGGGGATCATTGATGCAGTTGCAGAAGTACCACAACCTGATCCTGCAGGTTTGCAACACAACAGGCGTGCATGTGCGCACCACCCTGAGCCCCTTAAAGGGGCCTGAACAGCTGCCTGCCCTGGAGCACAGCTGCATGATGCGGCAATCACATGTGTGTATGTTGCCCTGGGCCTGCAGGAGCAGTGTGGCGGGGTGCCGCGCGGGCCCAGAGGCAGAGCAGGATGTGCGCAAGGTGATTGTGCGCGAGCCGCTCAAGCTTGCAGATGGCAGCAAAGCAGGAGCGGAGCATGTGGAAGCCACACTCACAGTTGAGCCAGATGGCAGTGGGGAGCAGGGTGCGGGTGGAGGGCAGGGTACTGCAGAGGTGGAGGCAGCCCAGGATGGCCCAGACAACAACAAGGTGGGTGAGCAGGAGGGCGGGGAGCAGGACGCAGCTGGTGGGGCTCAGACGGCGGAGGAAGCTCCTGCTGTCAGCAAGCCTGGGGAGAAGGTGGAGGGAGGGAAGCCGGGTGGGGGTGCTGGGGCCAAGGGCGGTAATGCAGGCGGCAAGGGAGGCAAGGGGCGGAAGGGTGGCAACAAGCAAGGTGGCGGTGGCAACAAGCAAGGGGGCGGCGGCGGCAACAAACAGGGTGGTGGCGTTGGCAACAAGCAGGGCGCCGGCGGCGGCAGCAAGCAGGCTGGAGCCGCGGCGCCAAAGATTCAGGTGCGCAGGGTGCAGGTGGTGTCATCGGGAGCCTGTGCGCAGAGCCTTGCCCACATGTTCTTCTTAAGGATACTGTATTGCCATGCTGCATGTCATCCACGCTGTCATGCGTGCACTATCATTCGTTTGCTCCCTGGTGTGGTCTCCTTCCGGCCTGCTGCAAGCCCTGGTGCTCGTACTGCTAACGTACCGCCTCCCGCAGGTGCAGCTGTCTGTCGGCCTGCCTGACGCGCTGTACATCGCACGCCTGACTGGGCGCGCTGTGCGGGACCCGTGTGTGGCGGCTGACGTTGTGTTGTATGAGGAGGGCCTCCGGCGCGTGGAGCAGTTCTTTGATGAGCAGGGGCTGCGCGAGCTCATGGCGTTCCACAGGTGCGTGGGGTGCAGCCTTGCTGCTGGACCTGTACTTGGCTGTTGGACCTGCACTAGGCTGGCTTGCCTCATGATCCGGCTTGCACAACGGCATGAGGTGCAGGCGCACGTCACGTGTGAAGCTCGCAGTGTAAAACTGGCAGCTGCTTGCGTGGCGATTGATCGTGGCGTCGCACCTCCCGTGCTGTAACCTTGATTTTGTGCTGCTTCAGCTTCACAGCTGTCCACCCCATGTTGCATGCGATGCAGTGCGCTGCGTGCCAACCAGATCACCGAGTTCGGACGCATCGACTTGGACACCATCCGCAACAAGCAGAGCTGGCTGCTCAACAACTGCCGCAACGCCGACCGCAGCCATGGCAGCAGCTGGCCGGACATCGGGTTCTCACGCACACAGGTGTGTGCACGTCCGTCAGTGTGTGCGCTGTTATCACTTTTGCAACTGTTGATACAGATGGAGGCAGATGTACAGGTGGGTCACTGCAGTTTGTCAATAGGGGATGTGCTGTTTGTTTCTCTGGAGCATGTCTGCATTTAACGCAGGGCTGTGCAGGCCGCACCCTGCCCTGGTAGAGCCCTCCCCATGACACAGGTCTTTGACCATGCTGTTCCTGCGCCCATGGCCACCCTGCAGACACTGGGGTGCTACAGGCTGGAGGGCCTCATTGTGGACCGGAAGCTGCATGACATGCTGCAGGCGGTGCCGGCCGGCAAGCGGTGCGCGTGCCCTGGCCACTGTCATGGGCTGCGGCCCAGCTGCTTGCTGCGGCTTGTTTTGTGCTGCGCACACGAAGAGATGGGTTGACCAGTTGTGTGCTTACATCCGTGTCTGGCTCTGCAAAGTCGGGCTGTGTGCCCCTCAGGCACTTTCATCCAGGGAGGGAAGACTGACCACGTCCTGGCTTGTGGTTGACGTGGCTGTGTGCCTGCAGCAAGTACCTCATCTTCACGTTCGGGCAGGCCGATTACAACCATATCAAGGATGGCGCGGATCAGTTCTTCCGCCTGCTGCTGCACAAGTTCACGCCGCCAGGTGTGTGCATGGTGATACTATGTGGCCACCATAAATTGGCCATCCCAGCCTCACAGCGCATGGTAGAGCACCAGAGGTCTGCCTGGTGCTTCTTGAGGCAGCACATTTCAGCAATTGATGTGCAGCCATTTGTCTGTCACATGCCCCACACTGCATGTGGTCCTGTTTCCTTACTCATGCCTCAGCCTCCATCGCCCTCTTCCTGGGCTCATACTGCCTGTCTTGCTGCCTGCAACGCTGCAGACCTGATGCAGGACATGCTGCGTCGTGGGCTGCCCCCCGGCGTCCAGGTCAGGGGCAACGTGAAGGTGCAGCAGGGCGGGGACGTGGCGGTGAATTTCGGAGGTGTGTGTGGGTGAACCTTGCTGTGCATTTGTGATTGTGCACGTTGGGCCTGGGTGCAAGGGCGGGGTGCCCCCTATCGCAAACTGCACACGCACTGCGCTCGTCTGGTGCTGTCGTCCACATGGTCTACCAGTGAACTGCTGCGAATGGCGGAGGGGTGTGTTGCTTGCTGCTGCACAGGCCGCCCCGGCAGCTCCAAGTCCCTGGATGCGCGCAAGCCCGCGCTCGGTGTTGGCCCGGCCCCACACGCCGCCCTGCCCCTGCCTGGGCCTGGGCTAGTGCCAGGCCCTGGGCCGGCTGGCCCCATGGTGCGGGCAGGGCCCCAGGCCATGCGCGGGGGGCCGCCGCCCAGGGAGCCCGTGCCCATAATGATGGCTGGCCGCGATGGGCGGGGGGATGGGTACAGGGACGTGATGGGGCCCGGTCCGCATGGCCCCATGCAGCCTAGGCCACGTGGGCCTGTGCCACCACACCGCGCACCCCAGGAGCCGATGCCCTTCATGAGCCACGCAGGGGGCAGCATGCCCCCAGTTGGGTTTGGCGGTGGCCCGGGCGGCAGGGTGCCCTTCAACGATCCCGCACCACCGCCCATGCCTATGACCAGGAACGGCCCTGGGCCGCTGGGCCCCATGGTGCGCAAGGCCCCGATCATGCACACTCATGGTGGTGGTGATTTATACCTGGATGGCCGCCATACAGCACCAGATGAGCCACGTGGGCGGGACAGCCGCGGCCATGGGCGGTACGAGGAGCTGCCACAGGGGCAGTACGGCGGCAGCGGGCAGTACAGGGACACCCGGCCGGATAACTATGGCCGCGACGGCCGTGACACCGGGCGGAGCGGTGGGGGCAGCGGCAGCTACATGGAACCTCCTCACAGCAGGGTGCCTGCAGGTGATGGGAGGGGTGGGGACCCATATGGCCGTGACCGTGACCGTGCGCGGGAGCGGGAGCGCGGCAGGGACTGGGACAGGGACCGTGACAGGGACAGGGAGAGGGAGAGGGACAGAGAGGGTCACGGCCGTGGCCCATCATATCCGGAGCACCGGGGTGCAGCTGGCGGCTCCAGCGCGCAGGGCGGTGGCAGTGGCGCGCGAGATGCGCGCTGGGGCGGCAGCAGCGCAAGCGGCGGCTACCAAGACAGGGGCCGCCCCGACGAGCGCACATACCGGGATGAGGGCCGCGGGGGCAGTGGGGGCGGCCATGACAGGCTGGCAGGCAGCAAGCGGCCAGCATCCGGACCGGCCGGGCCGCCCTATCCCAACGACCGCAACGTGCGTGGCCCAGGCGGCAGGAGCTCTTCCGACATGGCACCTCCCCCACCACCTCCCCCGGCCCACCACCAGCACCAGCAGGGCGGGTACAGGCAGCAGGGGATGATGGGCCCGGCTGGACCTGGGCCCCAGGGGCCCATGCAGCCGCAGCCATCTCCCATGCAGCAGGGCGGCCCTATGCAGCCTGGCGCCATGCAGCCCGTGCAGGGGCCGCAGGGCATGCTGCAGCAGGGCGCTGGTATGATGGGCACAGGGATGCCGGGGGGTGCGATTACGGTGGTGCCTGCTGGTGCGGGCCTCCCGGGCAGTGCGGTGGTGATCAACGCGGGCGCCCTCGGGGACGTGCTGGGTACGTTGATGGGGGCTGCCAACCCCATGGCCATGCAGCAGCAGATGCAGCAGCAGGTGCTGCAACAGGTGCTGCAGCAGATGCCCAACCCGGAGGCTGCGATCGCCATGGCCGTGCAGCAGACTGCGCTGCAGGAGCAGCAGATGCTTGCGCAGCAGCGGGTGCAGCAGGGCATGGGCATGCAGCAGCAGGGACTGGGGATGCAGGGCATGGGCGGCATGCAGCAGCAGCCGCCAATGGGGATGCAGCAGCAGCCGATGGGTGGACTGCAGCAGCAGCAGGTCATGCAGCAGCAGCCCTTGGGTCTGCAGCAGCCCATGGGGGGCAGCATGGAGCAGGCACCCCAGCGTGCCCCCATCAATCAGAGCTCCATGGGCCAGGTGGGTGGGGGGCAGGGGGGCCTTGGACAGCGGCAGGGTGGGGGCGGCCGCAACAACGTCCCCATCACCTCATCCAACAACAGGCCAGGTGGGCATGGCCAAAAGCCGCAGGGCGCACCTGGCGGACAGCAGTCGCTGCAGGGCTCAGGGTTTGGCGGGGCGAGGCCAGGTGGGCACGCACCCCCGACGCGACTGCGGCTGCAGAGCTCCGGCAGCAGCGCCCCCGCACCCTGGCGCGCGACCCTGCCTGCGGGCGCGGCGCAAGCGACGCCGGAGGACGCGCGTGCCGTGGGGCAGTATGCGGTGGCTGTGGCAGATGGGGTGGCGGCCACGCGGCAAGTGGGCGTGTCCAGTGCGGCGTATGCGCAGGCGCTCGTGGACGCGTGCGTGCAGGTGCGCAGGCCCTGCAGCATGCCACCTGTGTTGCCGCTTGCACCGTTGTCGGCCGGCAGTCACGGTTGAGCCTGCTCAGCACCTTGAGACTGCGGCCTTTGTCATCAAGAGGTTACTGCTGCACAGCTGAGGATTCCTTGGCGCTGTGCATCCACACCGTCCTGCTGTGCTGCTGTGCCGCAGATCGCGGACTCCGCGGTGCGCTCCGGCCGGGCTGTGCCGTCTGCGCGTGAGGTGCTGGCCAGCGCAGCCGAGCGCGTGGGCGTCAGCGGCGCGGCCAGTGTGTGCGTGGCATTTGTGGACACTACGCGCGGCATGCTGAACGTCGCCAGCGTGGGTGCATGCGGTTTCGTGCTGCTGCGGCCAAACGTGCTGTCAGGTGCGCACATCGGCGTTGTCAACATGATGGTCCTGGACCTGCGGTGGTGTTGGAACACCATTATATGATACATTGGTTTAGCTGGTCTGTTGGGAAACACTGCCCTCTCAGCGCCACACATACTGCTTCTGCCACCTTTTGCAAAGTGGTGGAGCCGATCTGTTCGATAACAGCACAGTGGTCGTGCAAGTGCGCCCAACGCGCTCGTGGATGCACACCATGCACCCGCACACTCACTCGCATACACTCGCATGCCTTGCGCCGCAGGTGAGGTGGAGCCCTGCTCTGCGTGGCGGCCGTTCACCGATGCCGCCTCACGTGGCCGCCACCTGTCATCCCGCGACCTGGTGCCGCTGGTGGGCGGGTTGGCGCCTGGGCTGGCGGCGGAGGAGGTGCTGCCTCTCACGGTGCGCGCTTGAACAGGCTGGTAGGCCATTGTGCTGAGTTTATGTGCATTTGCCTTAGCGTTGCAGTTTTGAGTGCAGTGAGCGATGTAACAGCTGGCCCAGTGTGTGTGTGTGTGTTTGAGAGGGGGGGGGGGGCTGCCATGTGCACGGCACCTGTGGGACGGCGGTGGGGCGCTGAGTTCTAACCCTGTAGTTTGGCGTGCTTTTCTGAGCCTCCTCCGAGAAGAGAGCCTCCATTTGTGACCGACAAAGTACAGGGTTGGCTTTTGGCTCTTAAGGCGGATGTGCACGAAGCACCAGCAGCAACCAGCATACAATAACAGTGTTGTGTGGCACTGACTGTGCGCAGCCTGGGGACATCCTGGTGCTTGGCACCCATGGCGTGTTTGACATGGTGTGGCTGCACGGGGCCCCCTCCACCAACCTCCGACGGTGCGTGTCTCCCTGCTGGTCCTGTTGCTGCGGGCCTGCTGATATGACAGCCGACTTCAGCACAGCATGACTCAGGGGCTGGTGTAGCGGTTATCAGACTCGGCCAAGTGCACTGCCTTTGTTTCTCCCCAGCGTCTCTTGTGGACCTTATGTGCTGCTATTTCGAACTGCCATTGCTGCAGGGAGCTGTACACGCTGGGCTACATGGAGCGGGTGGACCCTGGGCTGGTGTCTGGCCAAATCACCAACCTAGCCGCCTCCATGGGCGCAAGTGCGTGACTGCCCATGTGCATGCATGCATGTCAGCCATGCTGTAAACGCTCAATTGCTGACAACAGGGTTGTGTCTCCTGCACTGCCCTGCCTTACCACTAGCTGCCGCAGCGGGTCGCGTATATGTTGTGATCACGCGCCTGCCTGTGTCCGCGCTCGCGTGCAGGCGGCATGCCGGGTACACCCCTTGCGCAGCAGCTGGCCAAGGAGGGGCGTGGCCTGACGCCCATGCAAGATGTTGGAGACAACAGCGCCATCGTGGCGTACGTGCTGGAAGCGTGATGTGTGGGTGTGTAGGTTTGGGATCACGTGCGATGAGTTGTGTGTGCGCTGTGGGCTGTCCAGCAGTCAGCATAAGTGAAAAAGTTCAACCAAAATGGCAGCACAAAGGAGCACCAGACTGGACAGCATCTGGAGCAGCAGGGTCCCTGGGTACTGCACAGGCCAGCACCTTGGATTGCGTAGGCGCATGGCAGCAGGAGTTGGCTGCACTCTTGGGCATGTGCTTCCTTGCACGGGGGCTTGAAGAAGCGGCGACTATATCCAAAGTTGAGCTGCTTTGGCTGGCTCTGAAGCACCATGGACTCAGCACAGGCGACGCACGAGCTGTCTTCCACTTCAGGGCTGTGCCTGCTGGACCCCTGTCTCGCTTCCCTTGTTGCAGCTTCTCATGCGGGCAATAGCTTCAGTTGCGATCTGGGTCATCTGGCTGTGAGTTGGCTTGGGGTTGAAGCTATTGGTGTTGGGACTGGGTTGATGAGTCATGGTGCAGCTGACTTTCACACAACACAGCATCCATCATCAGTTCAAGACTCCTGCCCACATTAATCCAGGGTTGGCTCATGAATCATGCGCGGCTGGCTGTGGTGGGTTTTGAATACTCCCTCAGTCCCGGCATGCTCTTCATGGCGAGGCCTATTTCTTGCATAGCTAAGGGCTGAGCCTGTATCTGCACTTGTAATCTACAAGCAGAGGGCACACCCTGTCCCACTGAGCATGTTGATGCTTGTTGGGCGACACAAGATATGAATAACGGCTGTCGACTCTGGATCCACCTGATGGCAGGCAGCCCTGCATTTCAGCTCAGTTGACGAGCCCAACATGGTGTGCTGCGGGTTCCCTTACCAAGCTGCAAGCCCCTGCTGACAGACGAACCAATTCAACCAGTTGTCGAGTCCTCTGTCAGCCTGACTGACCACAAGCTGCTGCAGCAGTGGACGTGCTGCCTGTCCATGAAGCACACACAAGAGTCATTCTTCCAGCAGTCCAAACCCATCAGCTATTGTTACAGAAGCGGATCCAACCTTCATCCATTCATCAATGGTGGTCCAGTACCGCTTGTGGGGCAAGCACAAGTGGAAAGCTCAAGTGTTCTTGAACTGTTGAAGCATTCGTACCAACTACATTATGATTGTCAGGGCATGCAAACAAGCATGTGAGCAAGCATCATGTATGCATCATTCCCGGACGAAACCTCTATGCTACCAGGCTCTGTTGTAGAATGTGTGCATGTTCTGTGTTTCACACCTAATGACACCAACATTGACAGCTACAAAAAAATACTTGCAACCTGCATGGCCGTATGCAGGGTCCATGTGTAAAGACTAAATGCAGATAATGGTACAGTCAACGGTAAGATCCACTACAATCTTTTGGTGTGTGCTCATATGTGCACAAAGTGTACCTCACATCACACCCAGCATGGCATCCATGCACTCTATCCATGCATAAAGCCATGTTCTTGCAAACTCAGCAGGTGTGCACTGCATGGACAGCCCTTCAGATGCGTTGCCGCTCTCTCCCTGGAAGGCAAGCATACTGCAGCAACGCATCATCCGCGCGCATGCCTGCGGCATGGTCATGCGCCTGCCCAGTCAAGACCTCTGTTGACTGTTGACTGCCCTTCTGCAGGCCCAGCTCCAAGAATAGGTTTATGTAGAGGTCGTTGAGCCACATGACATCGTTCGCTGCCCGCACAGCTGCACCATGCTGTGTCGCAGCCGTGTCTCTAGCAGATGCATAGCACTGGGCCCAGCGGAGAAGGCTCTGATTGTCGAGGCTTGGCTCAACTCGCTGGGCAGCGTCCCTTGCTCCATCGCGTGGGCTCACCGTGTCTGCACAAGGAATAGCTGAGAAGCCCCGTGCAGATTGCAAGTCCCGAGAGGGCCTCACCACGCCTCCGCTTGTTGACAGCGGGAGCTTGGAGCGGAGGTTCACCATGTTCGTTGCAGCGAACCCTGCCGAAATCGAGTGGTGATGGCATGAGAATACTCACAGGCAGAACATGTATGCATATCCAGAACCAACGCACATCGTACCATGAAGACCAAGTGGTCCAGGAAACCCCTTCACAATTGTTTTGGCATCCCCAACGCTGTTTTTGAAGCTCTTGCATGCAGCAGTGGCGGGCAGGTCAGGAGAGGAAGCGCCTGCAGGTCACAGAGTAGGGGAAGTGAACAAGATGGCACTTGTCTGCGCTACCACGCTCCTGGATGGTTTTAGAGCACGATTTTCAACACGATCTGGACGATAGGCAACGCACCTGCCGCGCCTCTGCACACAGCACGGGCCACAGTGCACAGGCCCATACGCCCCAGCTGCAGCAGACGTGCATAGCTGCTCATCCCTGGGCTCCTCTGCACGTTTGTCTTTTGGTGCTGCGTGGGTAAATCACAGCTTCACGGCAGCTGCTTTGAACCCTGTGCCGACGTAGTTGTTGTTCAGCTGAGCTGTGGGCCGTCAGTGTGCTGTTGTGCTGAAGTATTTGGCAGGGTGGTGCACGCACACCGTCTGGCCAGTAATCACACCCTCACGGCAGCCTGCTTGTGAGGCCTGCCGCAGCAGGCTCAGTTCGTCACAAAACACATCGTGCAAGGGCAGCCGCCCGCAGATGTGCCGCAAGTGCATGCATCTGGCACCCTCCTGTCATGATGCGGCTTCGCGGGTGCAACGAAACACCTCACAGCCCTCAGCTGTCATGGTGACAGCTGCACACAGGTGCATGGGATACCTAAACTTACACTGGCGCCCAGAGGGCCAAGAAGCAACAGAAAACAAACCCCACA
This sequence comes from Haematococcus sp. NG2, assembly GCA_004335575.1. Classification (NCBI taxonomy): domain Eukaryota; kingdom Viridiplantae; phylum Chlorophyta; class Chlorophyceae; order Chlamydomonadales; family Haematococcaceae; genus Haematococcus; species Haematococcus sp. NG2. Next base: position 454,808 of record QAXD01000175.1, read on the forward strand.
ATGTGCTCCAACAGCAATCACATGAGGGATCATAGAAACATACACCTGCAAGAACCAGCCAATAAACTGTGCCAAACTTACTCTGCCAATTGAGCATGTCCTGGTTGCAGTTCTCTAACCACTGTAACAGGGCCATCGCAGACCTTTGTCACAGTTCCCAAGACAAGATGCAGGGCCCAGGTAACAAGGCCAAATGTGCTGGGGAGTTTGGCCTTCCAGGCTAGACACCTAAAGTAGATGCTCAACCTGCCCCCGCGCCTTTCATCGCCGCCCTGTTTACCTCCTACAAACGTTGCTGGGAGCTATGGCAGCATAGCTGTGCATGCAGTACCCAGCAGGCCCCAATCAATAAACATAGATATTGCAATGTAGCTATACCCCAGCCTCTGGAGTTACCTAAATGCCGGACACGCCGAAAGCATAACCAATGCCATAGGTGGCAGCCATGGCCAGCCACCCACCAATGACCACGCGAATCGCACCAACAGCCACACGCGCCCCACCCAGTGCAGCACCAGTCAGGCCAAAGGCAGCCAAGCCAATGGTGGCTGCAGCGCACACGGCAATGAGACGCGTCCTGCAGGCGTGTGTGTGTGTGTGTGTAGAGAGAGAGAACAGTGGCAGCCAGGGATTTGGTGGCGGCTCATGTAGTGTGATCAAGCCAGCATGGAAGGGAGCGGCGCCCGCGGCTGACAACCACATGGGGCAAGTGATGCATGCTACTCAAAACTCTTGAGGCACATGTGCTGTACAATGGCCCCGGTCAGCGATGTGCCGCAGCCGGTGTTGATGTGCATCAGTGACTGCAACATGACAGAATGATGGATCACACCGTGCAGCCTGCGTGTCGGCTGCGATGCATCAAGGTGTGCACACGGCGCACTCACTGCCAGTCAGCGATGAAGGCGCCAGCCGCAAGGGGGATGATAGCACCCAGGGTGAATGCCAGGCAGCTCACCACGGCAGCCTGTGCATGTGCATGTGCATGTACAACTATGTATCAAGGAGCAGCATGCGATGCGCGTCAAACACCAACAACTGATGCGGGTCCACAGCTGCTGGCTGCGCCCCAGAGCTGTCAACCTCCTGAGGTTCCCGCAGTGGATGCAAACCATTGCCCTGCGCCTGTGCTGACCTCAACATGCATAAACCACCAGCGTGGTCCCACAAGCGCACAAGCATTGGCGCATACAGTTGCGCATGCACCTGCAGTGGGTTGGCCATGTCGTCCATGTCGATGCCCAGCTCGTCGCGCGCGTGTGCGCGGATCACGTCCTTGGCCGTCAGCTCAGCAGCCACCTGTGCCGCCAGCGCGGGGGACAGGCCGCTGCGGGGCGACACGGCAGATGGCCAGTAGGCAAGCAATCAGACAAGCAATCAGACCAGCAATCAGACAGCCAGGCTGTTGCACGGCCTCTTGCATTGTGAGCGCAGGCATATATGCGTGCATCGCATGCTTGCGTCTCCCCGGAGAGGCCAGGTAGAGGGCACATGCGGCAGCTGCTGCTGGTGTCCCAGCATCCCAGCATCCCTCACATGTCGTTGCACTTGCAATCGTTGCGGGCGGTACGAATCAGATGGGGATCCCTCAGCTGCATGGCATGCGTGGCATCTCTCATCTAGGATCAGTTCGCTGGTCTGCAGACATCGGCCAATGTCAATGATCCCACCCCGCGGCTCACCGGTTCACGTAGATCTGTGTCAGCTCCTCCAGCTCATGCTTCTGTGCCTCTGGCCCACGTGCCTGCAGCCATCAGGGTGCCCCACCACCACCCATCACAACAGCAGCAGCGGCGCTCCCAGGCTTCAACATTTGCCACCCCGTAACGCCTGGCTGCATGTTGGCGCCTGTTTACAGCCACAACCACGGTCAGCCCGCAACGCACACGCCCCCCACCTGCATCTGCCGCTCCTTCTCAATGTCCGCCTCCTCTGTGTCGCGCTGGCTGGCCACACTGATGTACTCGCCAGCCGCCATGCTCAGCGCACCCGCGATCCAGCCCGCCAGCCCCGCCAGCCGCATGGTGTTCAGCGCGTCCGACCCGCCAGCCACACTGTCTCACGCATGCATGCACACAAGCACCCGTGAGGCAAGCCCGGGGCGCAGAGGCCGAGTGTGGGGCAAGGGGGCGTGGGGAGCGTGAGCAAATGCACAGCAGGGTACCCAGGATCACTAGATGCAGCTTGTGCTCCCCCTTGGCTGCTGCGCAGTAGGACTGGACCTCTCACACGCGCTGAGCCGCTGAACTGACTGCTGCTCATCTTGGATTCATGCTCACAGCGATGGTGCACGAAGCGCAGCACCTGCTAGCGATGTGCCCTGTATGCATGTCAACGCACCCTAGCATGATGGAGGCCACGCTGACCAGGCCGTCGTTTGCGCCCAGGATGAACGCGCGCAACCACGGCTGTGTGCGCACACACGCAGCAACCACATGGTGTGTTTGCCTCGGGCGGTTGGAACCACGCGGCACAGCTGGGGCCATGCACTTGGGCACATCAGGAGCTGCAGACCAGCATGAGACTGGCAGGCAGGCAAGCAGACAGGCAGTAGATAATGCACTGTCTGCTGCATAGGACCCATCGCAGCTGGTGCAGGCATGCATCCCCATGCTGCCCACTCACTGCACGATGCGAGTAGTGGACGTGCTCATCCAGCTCATGAGAGCCTTGCACATCCTCGGAGCACTGGTGATTGTGCAGGTGCGGGTGTGTGTGAGAGCAGGGCGCGTGCATGTGTGCGTTGTCATGGCCCCCGCTCTGCATGCACAACAATCAACACCAGCATGCTGGCATGACATGAGAGGTCATGGTGGTAGTGTCATGCCAACGAACAGGCTGCGAACTTGGCTGTGATTAACACACGCAGCACCACAAGCACGCCCCAAGACGTCGTCATGCGCGTACGCAGAGTGTGCATTTACTGCATCCACGTCGACCATCAGAGCAGCGCCATTAAGTTCAACTCACGCGCCGCAGCAGAGGCTCTTGCGCCTCTGGGTCCATGTTAGAGGTGCCAGGCATTCCGGCTTGATGGTTTCACGGAATTTACTGATGCAGCACAAGACGGGCACTGCTGTCTACCTTTTTTAAATGTGTGCGACACAGTTGGGAGATTTGCAAACCAACTCGACACCGCTTTGCGTGTGGCACCCTGTGACAGCCACACTCCAGAGGTCTCTGAGCTCACAGGTTTATATATCGTGTGCCGAATGGCCTAACCACGTTCATCGTTTCTGCCGATTGTCGGGAGCATGTTGGAGTTGTACGGACCACGCCACAGGCAACTTTTTAATAGCAAAGCACAATCATTCACACACGGTGAAGTTACTGCTCAAGTGATCACCCGCCCCAAATCGCCCTGCAACAGGAGTGCCTGCAGGATGACCAGCCATCACCAAGAAGCTGGATGAGAACGACCAATTCAGAGAGATGATAAAATTTTTGTTTTAGTTTCACCATCTGGACTCTAGTCGTGGACGATTAGGGCGGAATGGAGTGCATCAACAAGCTTCTGGGCCTGGACCGGGCATATAATGCGGCGGTTGGCCAAGCAATTCATGCCGCAGAACAAGGGCTGGTCCCAGACTTCGTGCTGCGTGCGGGAATCCGCTACTTGCTGTCCTTACGCAAAGCTCAGGCAAGATCGTATGCTCAATTGGCTTGAACGACGAGTGTGTGCATGGCATCTGTCATCATGGCAGTGCAGTGTGTGTGGCTCCGCATGGGTGCTGAGTGGTGCAAGCACAGACTGGTGCGGGCCAAGCAGCAGCCATTGCCATTGCTGGTGTGTGCAGTTGGTGTGCGTGATTACTCGACTGATGCTGATTTTCAAGTTTTGTATGCACTCAGGTTACAGGCATGCCTGGACGTGCTTGCAGGTGCCCAAGACGTTGACCGCCCTGCATGATGCCAAGATGGCGTTTGTGAATGAGGTCCGCACACTGCCTGTGGCTGTCCACACAGCGGAGGCAAACGAGCAGCACTACGAGGTACAGGTTGGGTGTGTGCTTGTCTGGACTTTTGCCAGCATGGGGCACACTTTATGATAATGTGGTGCAGCTCCAGCTGATGTTGTCGCGTGATTCCCGACATTCATCTGCTCTTCTTTGGAAGTGTGGCAGCAGCGTGCTTGACTCCCCTGCCACATGACACCTGCACAGCGCCACCTTGGGGCGGGGACAATGGCCACTTAAGCCTAGTCACAGCTGCATTTGACCAGGTATGGCCCCCTCATCATCTCCACCTCACTCTCACTCCTAGGTGCCCACCGAATACTACCTGCTGTGCCTCGGCAAGCACCTCAAGTACAGCAGCTGCCTGTACAAGAGCCCCAAGGACAGCCTGGACCAGGCGGAGGCAAACATGCTGGGTGGGTGCCGGGGTGGGAGCCAGGGCGTGACGGTGTGGGACAGCGGCAGGTTGCATCCTGTGCCTTGTGGTGCCAGTGCACCACTGCGATTGCAGCAGCGTACTCTAAGGTGGTCTTACTTACAGTACACCTTGAGCAGTGCAGCCAGGCACCCACTGGCACTGAGTCCACCGTGGCACTCCGGGTCATGCCACTCGTTCGCATCCCAAACATGCATGTCTGCAGCACAGACACACCCCACAAGCAGCAATCCCTGACGCTTTCAAAAGCACACGTGGCAGCCAACCTGTACTCATGGTAACTGCTTCGTGTTGCTTCTGTACTGCAGCCACGTACTGCCAGCGAGCTGAGCTGGCAGATGGTCAGGACATTCTGGAGCTGGGGTGTGGCTGGGGCTCCTTCTCACTCTTTGCCGCCGCGGCCTACCCCAAGTCGCGCATTACAGCTGTGTCAAACTCACGCACACAGGTAGCTGATGTGCGCCTGTGTCAAGCACTGGCCCTGTTCTGGGTGATGTGGACAGACATGCTTAGTTTAAGGCCTCACTACCTGGGTCAAGTCTGTGAAGTCTTGCATGCCCTTGTGGGTCATGTGCCTCACTCTTGCCTCGCTCCTGCATGGCTTGCTGCGGCGACATACACATGGTGCATAATCTGCGAGCGCTCCGTTGTGTGCACGTGTGCACAGCGCGAGTTCATCATGGGGCAGGCAGCCGCACGTGGGCTGACAAACCTCACGGTCATCACAGCCAACATGGTTGACTTTGCGCCCCCTGCCACATACGACCGCATCGTATCGATCGAGATGTTCGAGCACATGAAGAACTACCAGGTAGGTAACCTAGATGTGTGCGTGTGCACGCGCGCGCTCGCGTGCACTTGCGCACTTGCACACCATCTAGTGCTGGATGCCTGGGACAACGTTGCCCGGCCTCCATGGGTTACCGCGTACTCCATGGGTTGCTGCATATCGTAAGCTTGCACGCCCCACATTCATACCACTTTGCATGCCTGCTGAAGCTCTGGGGTGCACACGTCCGCTGTAATGCAGGAGCTCATGCGCCGCATATCCACATGGCTCAAGCCGGGCGGCAAGCTGTTTGTGCACATCTTTGTGCACAAAAGCATGCCATATCATTTCGAGGTGCGCGCAACAGGTGCTTTGAGGATGTACGGCTCAGGCCTTGTGCAAAGGCCGCATTGCACGGCAAGCAATCAACAGCAGCTGAACAGATGCAAGGCACGAGCAAACAGCCCAGCCCATGACCACTACCACGTGGTGTAACTCTGTGCGTGTACTGCCTGCATTGCTGCAGTACAAGGACAAGTCTGACTGGATGTCCAAGTACTTTTTCACGGGCGGCACCATGCCGTCACAGGACCTGCTGCTGTACTTCCAGGAGCACCTGGCCATCCAGGGCCACTGGTGCGCTGTGATGTGCATGGGATTGTAGGGCATGTTCTTTGCTAGGGTGTGTGGGCGCTAGAGGTCATTCTGCAAAGTACAAACATGCTGTGCGACGTGTTTTATTACTGATGCGCTTGCGTGGAGTGTGTTTCATCCCTGCCTGCTCCTGGCCTCATGTCCGTCAAGTGCACGTATGCTTGCATGCACTGTGGCTGTCTCATGCTCAGGTACGTCAACGGCTGCCACTACAGCCGCACCTTAGAGGACTGGCTGGTGAAGCACGACAAGGAGCGTGCGCGTGTGCTGCCTACCCTGGAGAAGGCGTACGGCAGCAAAGCTGCAGGGTGGACGTGGTACAACAGGTGTGGTGTGACACGTGGACTGCACTTTGGACAGCCGTTCTGGTGTGTGTAAAAGCATGTGAGGTTGAGTGATGCTCTTGGACAAATCGACCCATGATTGGACATGGTATGTGCTCAAAGTGATGGCGGTTCAGAATGAAGAAAATATGTGATTGATCAGCTGCTGCGCTGCTTCTCTGCCTGGTCCCCAAGCAGGTGGCGCATGTTCTACATCGCCTGCTCAGAGCTATTCCGGTATGATGGCGGTGACGAGTGGGGCGTGGGCCACTACCTGTTTGTCAAGAAGTGAGCTGATCCTGATGGGTGATCAAACGTCCGTCCAAGGCAGGATTCTGGCCATGGATGCTCCAGGGAGCCAGCCATCCCACCTACTAGCTGTTGGAGGATGTAATGTCACTATGTCTAAGATGTGCGGGCTGTCATTGTGCCTGTGATGAGGTGCACATTGTAAGCCCAAGCAAACAACCCATTCGACCCATTAAGAGCTGTTACTCACTCCAGCCTTGGGGTTTGCCCATGCCACCCTGTTCATCCACTCAAATCAGTTCTGTCTTGATGCGTCTCAAGTGTCTCACACCTGGCTTGCAAGACAGAATCAAAAGATCAGATGAGTTTCATGTTCAGGCTCCAGAGCATCACAGTTCAACACCAGCAGGCCACTGCCACCCCTCATTGCTGTCAGTGTTGTGCTGTGCGTGCGTGGAACCTTCAACAGCCCCTCTCCCCCTGCTGCTGGAGGTCATGGCGGGGGTGCGGGGTTTGCGCTGGCATGCGGGGTTTGTGGCACTGCAGGCCGCACTCATGCATGCGTTTGCTGCAACAGTGCAGGAGGACAAAACCAGGCAGGGTTAGACACCACCACCTGTGGCCTGGACGCACTCCCTGGACGCGGCTCCGAGGCTCCAGCAGATGGCCGTGGTAGGGCAGTGCCTGGCAGCCAGCAAGCGCAAGCCGTGAGTATGCGACTGTGCTGGAAGTGCTGTGTACGTGGCAGGAGGTGCACGCAGCGTCTGCGTTGGCCAGTCAGCCCAGCACTGCATCCCAGTGGATGGATGGACGGATGGTATGTTTGGATGGCCCTTGACCGCGCACATGGTCAAGGGCCGCGGCATTCATTGAGGGAGAGGACCAGCGGTGCCAGGGCAGTGCTGCTCCCCCAACCATCATCCTGGTAGACAGTGTCCGGTGCTGTGCCCTTGCATGGGCTGAAAACCCTACTCCAGCACTCCTCTTTTCACAGCCCTCGATTCAAAACTTAATGACTGCCCGCTGTTGCTGTGCCTGTTCGCGTCGTTAAAGGCCGCACCACCAGGTCTGAAAGTGCATTGCGCCGATTTCACTGTGTTCTTTTAGAAGGTGATCGGATAATTGTTCTAACATTGCTGCTGATGCATTTGAACGCGCCTACCTGCAGAACATCTCAGATCACCAGAGCTCTTTCCTAACAAAACGTGTGTGCAGTGTGCAACCTGCGTTGTGGGTGCATCAAGGGGGCGCAGGTGAGCAGCAGATCGACACAGCAGCAGCGGCCTGCATGGGGTGCGTGGCACATGGCGCGCTGCCCTCTTCTTCAGACACCACATGCACATGCGCATGCGGCCAGACCTCGCACCCCATGCGGCCTCACTGCTTCTCGCCTGGCTGCACACTGCTGACACAGGTGCCAGCATGCCCATCACCATGGATAGGGCGGTCGACGCAATCTACGAGCTTGCTAAGGACACAACAGATAGCAAGGAGCGGCAGGAGCTGGGCAAACTGCTGTCTTTTGTGACCGGACTTCCTGCTGAGAGGCTTGACCATTTGTCTGAGGAGGACCCAAGTAACGCCATTGTGGCAGTCCGCCGCGCAGATATGGCAGGTCAGTCGAGCATGGGCACCTGTCGTCAGCCTTGCTTGACTGCCCCTCACCAGCCCTAATAATATTTGTGGCCACCCTTTCATACATGTACATGTTGCCTATGCATCACCACTCTATGCTCATGCAGTTCATCAAGCCCCCACACTCACGGCACCTGTCTAATGTGTGCCCCACTGTCCAATTGTGCACCCACAGCGGCCGAAGCCGCGCAGGCGAGCAAGGCGCAATCAGGTGTGTGTGGGAGTGCATGGGGGTGTGTGATGTTGCAACAGCGGGATACAGCAGCAGCCTCAGAAATGACAGTCAGTAATGGGCCATGGGCCATGGATCACAACGTGGCATGCCACTGGTTGCCAAGCTTCCCATGGATACATCCGCCCATCCACTGCTCTCTACCTCCCTTGACCTGCGCTCTTCACACTGAAAACCTTCCTGACGTGTGCCAATGCCACCCCACACTCTGCCATGGTGCGGCCTTTAGGGGTGCGCACGCGGGTGGGCTTGGCCCTGCACCCATCATGCAAGCATGGTGCTGTGGCAGCTGCGGTTCAGGTGGTGGCGTTTGTGCCACACAGCAGTCAAATCTCAGTTGCCAGTCCCAGTTACGCACGAGCATGTCAGATGCACGCCTGCACGCACCCACACCCTACAGGCGCAGGTTGCTCCACATGTAACCGGAAACAAGACGTAAAAACGATGCTGGGCGAGCTGGGTGCAACCTCGAAGGAAATCATGGTGAGGTGTGAACGGAGTTTGGGCCGGGGGCAGAGGGGCCAGCGCTCTATGGCTGTGAATAGTTGTTGTGCATAGCAGGGGCATGGAGCTTGGCTCAAAGGGCACCCATGCAGGGCTGGAATGCAACACTGCTGTGTGCAGGCCCTGCTGAAGTTGCCCGCTTTTGGTCTCGCTGTGGACGCGGGCCTCATCACTAGGGAGATTCTGAAAGAGCAACTCCGGGACGTGCGCTCGCAAGTGAAGACGACCACCAAGATACAACTCGCAAATCAGGTGACGCACCAGCAGGGCACAGTTGCTATGCTTCTGCCGTTGCCCACCTTTCAGTATGTGTGTATGTCTCTGTTGCATGCAGGGCCTCATCCTATGCGACGACATCATCGCTCAGAGCCAGAACATCTCCACACTGTACCCTGGGTTCTGGTGAGTCAGCGTGGTGAACATTCTGGAGTGTTTGGCAGCTGCAAAACGTCCTTGTTGTTGTCGTTGTGTCCCCAGCTCTCTCGGTTGTGTTGTGTGCTGGAGGGAGGTGGGCACGGCTGCGGGGCGGTGGTCTGCTGCTTGCAGGAGCGCACACACTGTGTTACACTGGATGTGTGTGCAGGAAGGGCCACGTGGTCTGCGTGAAGGTATGCAGCACGTGATGCATCCATGTGCTATATGCAAGTGTGTACTGGTGTAACAGGCGTGAGAGCATGACTGGAGTCCGCTGGGCCCTGCGCCGGGCAACATACCAATTGGCAGGGCGCGGGCTTCCTTCCCTTTTCCTCCTTGCCTTCCCATTGGCTCTTGGTCCGTGTGCGTGTCGAATGTAGGCATACAGCCACCAAGCACAAGGCGCGGCAGAAGCCAAGGCGGCAGCACAGAAGGAGGCGGATGTGTCAAAAAGTGTGCACACCAAGTTTGTGTGCCCCTCACTCATCCAGGTGTGTACCGCCCGGGGGGTGGGGGGGGGTGGGGGCATCGGTTCTGTTTGCATCAGTTATGCTCACGGAAGCATGGGGCAATCTTGTTTGATGGCAGCATACATGGTGGCAGATAGCGCAGTTTGGGTCGTTCCTCAGTGACGGGCATGCATCCAATGCTGTATGGATCTATGCGCTGCCATCCTTCCCTCTGCTGTTCTCAAGACTGCCCAGGAGTGATGGTCAGTCAATGTGCTACCATGCAGCATCGTGGTTGACTAGCGCCGTCCGTGTAATGATGATGATGGGCCAGCATGCTCCGTGCTCGGTGGCAGGGGGTTGTTGGGCCATTCACCTCATGTTGTCATGCTCAACTCATCTCATCACAGCATTGTTTCGCTGCAGGTGGAGGAGCTGATTGAGGCCCGCAACCACAGTGTGCTGGTACTGCCGCTGTTTGCCAGAGACGCCTCACGCCTGGTCCACTTGGGCGACAAGGCCGACGACAAGTGGCGGGACCCCTGGCTGGGCTCCATGTGCATCAGCATCCTCTCAGCCATTGCCGCGCTGGCCCAGCTGAACCTGTGCCACGGGGACATCAAGCCATCCAACATCATGCTGCCCTCGCGCGAGGTACCCAGTGTGCAGCGTGTGTGATTGAGGTGCATCCGCTGCCTTGGTTGGCACGGGGCAGGCACAGGGCAGGTGTACGGGTCTTGACTGTTGACTAGTACGGACAGATGTAGCTTGTCGCCGACCGCAACTAGCCAGCCTGTCAGCAGGCCACGGGCCTCAGCTCGTCAGCCTGCAATTTTTCATTGTTGCATGGCATGCGCACTGCAGGATGGGTACCCGACGCTCGTCGACCTGGCAGCCTGCACGCCCTGTGACAGACTGCTGCCGGAATTCACCCGCCGCTACGGCATGGACGTGGATAGTTATGCGTCGCTCACGTGGTAGGCGGGAGCAGTACCGCTTGTGCACTGCAGAGGGACCTGCTCATGTTGCAGCTGTGCCTGCACATGCTTGAGGCGTGCGCCTGCACCAGCGCCTGCACATGTGGGCTGTTCGCGGCCCCGGCAATGTACGTCAAGTGCCTGCTGATGGTGGTGTGTGCAATGCCGCAGGGACCTCGCGTGCCTGGCATCAACGCTGTATGAGTGCGGTGGTAACTGTGAGTGGGACTGGACCTGTGGGCAGTGAAAAGCGTACTGATAGCAAATGAGTGGGACTGCCTGATGAACCTGCTTGTATCAGCTTCAGGATGTTGGTTGTGCCCCTTGCTGTTTGCAGATCTATTCCCGGGCTTCTCCTGTGAGATCCTGCGAGCGGTGAGCATTGCAGCATGAGCACCTGCCTTGCTGCAGCTGCTGCTGCTCCGTGGACTGCCCCGCTGTTGAATCCTCCGCACCCCCCTTCACCAAGCAGCGCCGTTGTGCAGCAGCTCTGTGGCTGCCGCTGAACGCATGCATATGCATATGCGCATGGTCCGCCAGGCACCGCCACCCAACAGCTCCTGTGCCCACTCCTCCCTTTCTCCCCCAGTGTCACGACTTTCATTCTGTGCCGCTCAGCCATGCACCCCACGCGCCCCAGGGCCACCCCCACCGCTGCTGCCCATGTGGACCCGCAGGAGCTGGACCCCGACGACGACGACGCCCCCCTGGACCCCCACACTGAGCCCCTGTACCGGCAGCTGTGCCGCATCCTCATGTCCAACCTGTGTGTCCCGGTGGAGCAGTTGCGGCCGCGCGTGTGGCAGCCCTGCCTGGACGCAGTGGCCGCCAGGCTGGGGGAGGAAGAGGCGGGTGGGTGGCTGGAGGGTGCATGCGTGTGTGCGCGCACGTGTGTGCCCCTGCGGCACAGAAGCCGTTGGGTGACTGTGCCGCAGAAGCTGTTGGGTGACTTGGTGTGGGTGCGAGTGTGGGTAGGGTGTGGGTAGGGTGCGGGGGGGGGGGGGGGGGGGGGGGGGGGGGGGGGGGGGGGGGTATCACCCACAGCGGCACACACCAGCACTGCTGCCTGATGCGCTGCCTAATGCAAACACTACTGCTCCTTTGAACTCTGTGACCTGCACATGAGCAGACAAGCTGGCCCGCACGTGGCCCAGTCTCAAGCCAGCGGCGGCACCTTGAGGACACATGCCTGTGGTGCCAGGTGCCTGTGGAGGATGTGGAGCACAACATCCAGCCTGGCGGCAGCTATTAGTAACAGTAATAAGAATAATAACACGGCGTTTCACAGATGCTGGCGACAGCTGCATTGGTGCCATGAGCTGTGTTAGTGCCGGCTTGTGGCTTGTGTGCTAGGGATGGCTGCTTGGCTTGTGGGTAGTGGATGGGGCCTGACCCTGCGCCTTTGTGCCTGCTGTTTATCACGGACTGATACCGTGATATGGTTGGTTTTGGTTCATGCAGACAGGTCCATGTTGGCAGCCAGTGCGTATTCAGTGGGCATACAGCAGCTGCAGCCAATAGCAGCTCACGCATTCTTATGTAAGCACAACTGTTCACAGGCGGTGTGTGACACAGGCCAGCCCAGGTCAGTCGCGCACGTTCCCACACTGGACCTGTCAACTTTGCCGGCTTGTGAATGACAAGCGGCAGGCTACAGTGCTGAACACCGAGCATGCACAGCCTCACCCCCACCAGCCTGCCACACCAGTCATCTTCCCCCATCATGCACCTCACCCATCTCCCTCCCGCCACGCACGCCAGGCAACTTTTTGTTCTCGAAGCCCACCTTGACACTGGGTACCAGCACAGCCCACCCACCCACCACAGCCTCACCTGCCCACAACTGCACGCCACGCACCCAAACGTGGGCTTTGTATGCGCGGCCGCCACCACCCAAGCACACAGCACCTGTGAAAGGCACATCCTGCATGACACCAGCCACGCATACAATGACAGCCCACAACTCGATGCCCATTGCGTGCCTCATACATACTGTGTGCCTCATACGCACTGCAAGGGTGAGCGGGAGGGCGACATGACATGACTCATCCTGCTGGTGCTACTGCCGCTACTGATGGTACAGCCACCAGTGGTGCGCTGGACAGGCTCAATGGTACATCAGGGCCGTACGGCAAGCCAGGCGGTACTACAGGTGGCAGTTGCAGTGCCTGTGGGGGTACTGCGCAGACCTTCAACTAGCGGTACAACTGCAGCCGGAGCACATGCAGGCGGTACGATCACCATGGGGGCAAACCAACCCCAACAACCAACCCCCCATCAGCCAACCCCAGCACTGTCTGCACCGGCAGCAGCACAGACAGCGGTGCAGGCGGCAGCTGAGCGCAGGCAGCAGTACATGGAAAAGTACAAGGAGACAGTACCAGCAGCGACCGCTGCGAGGTCCCTTCAGCTACCCCCCCTCAAGCATGCACAGGGCAGCCACCACTGCAGCCGCTAGCACCTGCACCACCCTAGTTGTATGAGCAGCATCAGCAGTACCAACAGCATCACCCGTGAGGAATGCATCTGCGGCAAGCCCCATGATGCTCATCTTGGTTTGAAACCCACGGATTCAATGTGAACGCCATCACCACACATCTTCCACCACCTCTTCCACCCCTGGCATTGCTGCAGCAGCCGTTGATGATGGTGCGCCCAGCAACTAGCCCCGACAAGCCAGCCTAACCAAAACGCTGTCTAAGTCTTCATCAAGCACTGGGAGCAAGACGAGGCTTGTTGTCTTGACGGATGTACCTTCCCGTACTGCGCGCAGGGTGCACAGCCGCGCAAAAACAATCGGTTGAAGATTCAACATTTGATCAGCTCAGGTGTTATGATATCTGGTTTCCTGCTTCTACTGTCATGAAAACTGTGACTGGCACCATTGGAAGCCAGGGGAAGCATTCAACATATTGCTTACATGGTATGGAAAAGACGGGTGCCTTGTGAAGTGCATGCACCAACCAGCACAGTCAGCATGTCACTCCCAGCCACGTGGGCCATTCCAATGCATCCACCAGCAGCACAGTCCGCACCTGGAACTGGTAATCTCAGAAAAGGCTTGAGAACAGCCAACTTCACCTTCACTGTTCTGCACCTTTCATATCCGCTATTGCTGTGTGTGCCTCGTGGACAACTGCTGGACACCTGCCCCACCCCATGCCCACCTTTGGCTCGCATGCAATGCAGCATGTCTTGCTGTGCACCTTTTTGCTGGTGCTGCTGTGGCAGGGAGCCAACGCGGTTGCACCAGGCCAAATGAATCCCCGTGTGCCCGGCAGCAGCACGCCAGTTATTGTGGGGAATGTGGAGCTGTGGGACCCTGTGCTTGGCCAACCATATTCAGCAGCTCAGCTGACCTACTGGCGGTGAGCTATGCATGTCCCACATGTCATGGGCTGGACCACACTGCATGTGTGTGTCCCATGCTGCCGAGGCGCATGTCAGATATTGATGACCCCTGCCTGAAAAACTGTTCGTGTAGCCCCGAGGTGGCAGGCCTGCCACCTGCCATGGCTCCTGCTTTTAAGGTCCAGCGGCGGATGAGAAAGGTTACTATGGTTCTGGCCCTCCCTTGTGCATGTTCAGGACCGTGCTGTCTGTTCCGACTGCTGTGACATCCCTCCTGGCAGCCACAGCTGACGAGGCTGCTGTGTGCCCCCGTGTGCCGGATGACATCGCAAACTTGGAGAACCCGGACAAGGGTCCGCATGAGCCGGCAAGTTTGGGCTTCGGCATTGAAGCTCGTAGAGTTCATGTACTGCAGGTGCTGTGCAGAATCCAGTCAAGAGACCCCAGCGTACCACTCACGCCTTCTGGTGTGCAGTGCCTACTCAAGCTCCCCCCAGCATGAACTGCCTTCTCCCTCCATGCTTCCTGCATGTGTATGCCACACAGGGGCCAGAACCAGTACTGCCGCCCACCTACCTGGTCACTGGCTCCCTCGATGCTCCACCCGCCCACCGCACATGTGGCAACATCCCCTCAGGTGTGCAGACTGTGCACATCACCACAACACTGCATCTGACCTACACACACCTTGCCTCCTGCACGCCACATACTGCTTACAGAGCATATGCAGTCGTTGCATGCAGCCATTCCTCGCAGCTAGTCGAGCTGCTTCCCTGGCCATGCACCATCAGAACGACCACAGGGTGCGGCATCTCTGCACACTCGTGGAATGGAGTGCTGTTGTACAGTTGCTGCATGCTGCGCTGCACTACGGCACACGCAGGCTCGCGCGTGATTGTGTCCGTGTTTGGGGACATGGAGTGGTATGCACCCCCTCTGGACTACAGCCTAGTGTGGGGCAACACCATGTCACCACCTCTGCCGCCCCGTGTGCGCCTCTCCCCTGACTCCTTGCAGTCTTTGGCGCAGGCTGCGGCACGGGTAGGTCATGCTGCTGGCATGTGCTTTGGTGGTCACAGCGGCCACGTGGGCCGGCATGTGAAAGCTGGCTTTTGGGCTGGCTGGTACTGCCTTGTTTGAATGTCACACGTGCATGTCACGCCTGGGGCTGTTCAGCAATGATCTTTTGCAGGGATTGCCGCTTCAGCTGATGCGGTGCTCCACACGTTTGCATGCAGCGCGTGGACCCTGCCGCATGCCTCACAGCATCAATCAATGGTGAGCCTGTGCCTGGCCTTCCACGCTTCTTTCATGCCACCCCACCTGTGCCCGACATGAACATCACTTCTGCATTCTTCCAGGTGCGTGCATGTGTTTGCAGAGTGTTGGCGTGCGGCACCGTTGCATGTGGGGCCACTGTGTGGTCCAGATCTGGCTGTGACCGCTCAGGGATGGGCTTTGCCAATATCTGTCTTAGCCAGAGCCTGCAGTGAACTGTGTAGGCACAGTTAATGAGCGCAACTGCACCCGGTGGTGGATTGGGTTCGTTTGTGCCATTCTTGAATGCAGGTAACTCATGTGCCGTGTTGCATTGATAGGTCTGCTGGCTCCTGTGCGTTTCGATTCCGTGCTGCAGGTTCTGGCACAGGTCATGGGGGGCACCATGCCACCTGAAGCCCAGCCGCTGCTGGCGTTCGGGATCAACAGCACAGGTGCGTCTCCATGAGGATAGCAAACCGCCATCATCCGTTTAGGGTTTTAGGATTTGGTTCTCGTCTGCACGTTTGTGCAGCTCTTTATTGCTCAAACCATGGTGGCTTTTGCCTGTTGAGATGGATCTCAACAGAGCTGCGTTCCCAGCGCTGGCAAACGCACACATGAGCTGGCCTTGTGCGAGTTGTGCACGTAGACTTTGCAGCAGCGGGCTACACACTTGTGGTCCCAAATGGCTTCCCTCCCGGTACACATGAGCTGGAGTTTGGGATCGCAACTGACTGCACGGCTGCTGCCTTTGTGCATCCCAGCACCTGGTGCGTACTCTGGTTTCAGTCGGGCGTTCCTGCTGTTTGTCTCATGTGCTGTGCCTCGGATTGCCTCCCAACTATTGTTGCATGTCATCATGGAAGCTGTGCTGTGCACCGCGAACAGGTGGGCCCGAGGCACTGAGGAGGCCACCAGGAGTTGCTGGCCTAATGCAGCCAGCTGCATGGGGGAGATGCTGACAATGGACCGCCCTGGACCTCCTCAGATGCTGTGGCGCTACACACTGCATGTGCAAGCACCACAGCCTGGGGCATTCTGAGGTTGGGCTGTGGGAGATAGAGCCAGATGAGAGCATAGGCTGTGCAGGTCTTGCATACGTTGCACGGCTGGGTGTTGCGCAGTGACGGGCACACCTCAGAGCGTGATGTGCGCAACCTCACGCATGGCCCACACTGTGGAGTACAAAAGAATGCGGACAATACGCCTCCTTCTAGCCTTGACGACAGCTTTTGTTGCTGGCTACCTGTTCTTCTCCTCTGTAAGGCTCCAACCTCAATCAATGGCTCTCACGGGCAAGGCTGCCGCAGCTCAGCTGGTTAAGTCCACCATCGCGGCGCACAAGGTCGTCGTGTTCAGCAAATCATACGTGAGTGGAGTCAGCGTTTGAGCCGAGGCACCCAGCCTGTACCTGCCGTTCAGATCTCATGATTGTAGTTCGGTGCAATGCGCAGTGCCCGTACTGTGCCAAGGCAAAGCAGGCGTTGGGGAAGCTGCTATCTCCAGACAAGATTTTTGTGATGGAGGTGAGAGGCTGCTGAGAGCTGCAATGCTCTAGGGCGTCAGTCAACATGACACGAGTGTTCGAAGCTGCAAGCATGATCGGGTTTGTGCGACATGAAATTGTAGGAAGGTTTGGCCACATCATGACATCAAGCACCATGTAACATGAGCACTGTCATGTTGGGATCTGTGACTGACGATCAACATGCTCGTGCTGATTGTCATGCTACTCTGCAGATCGAGGACCGCAACGACATGGACGATCTGCAGGACGCCCTAGGGGAGATCACAGGCGCCCGGTCTGTGCCCCGTGTATTCATTGATGGTCAGTTCATTGGCGGCGGGGATGACACTGCACGCAAGGCCAGCAACGGGGAGCTGAAGCAGCTGCTGGATGCTGCTGGGGTGCTCTAAACCAGAGTGCTCAGCTGCTGCGGACATGATTCTTATGATTTGTTTTTCGCACATCATGGTGCGGGGATGAACAGTATTGAACCATAGTAGATGTCCTGAGTGCACAGAGCAGTGCTCCTGTGCTGGGAAGCAGCTGGTCAGTACAGGCATGGGCATCTCACAGTATGCCCTGCTGCATATGAGGCGCTTGTAGCAGGGTATGATCCTCCATCACGGCATCAGTCAATAACCTGGGGTTTGTTTGCTGCATGTCATCGCACCTTCATGCGTGGGAGTGGTAGGACCATTTTGATGTCAGTCGGATGACACACATGCAGGATGGATCATGTCTTCAAACCATCAAAGTATGTGTTGTACTGCTCGTGGTTGTACTGTGCTGACTTATGATCGTGTTATACTGGCCCAGTTTGCATACCCATTGGCACTCCCAATTGGCCTTCTTTGAGAACCAGCCGGTTGATTACAATGTCATCGATGGTTGGCTGCGTACCGCCAACCCCATCGTCCCCGTTCTGTTTGTCTTCACCATAGCTTGCCGAGTACATAGGTGCCCGTGATGGTTGCCTACAAAAGAATAACAAATGCTCCAAAACTGTTGCTGCTCAAGTCGACAGCCAGACCCCATGAAAATCGCCTGTGACACCTGTTTCCCAATGCAGTGTACATCAGCCGTTCCTTATCAGCCTGCTCCGCTCATACCTCACTCCACACCATCAAATCTCAACCCGCTCCCTCAGCAGCCACCAGGCCAGGTCTCCAGTGCGATGGCTCCCCATACAACCAGCGCCATGCAGTACCTTGCGAGCCACACCTTTTCCTACTCACATCTTCGCCACGGGCAACTGTGATCAGACGAGGCCCATGATCCAGCCACACCCTTGCGTGCAAACCAGCATCTCAATCCAGCGCATAGCCTGCCAGGAACAGCAGGAAGAAGAAGCCCAGTGCACCATAAATGAGCGCCGTTTTCTGGCTGCCCGTCATGCTGTTCGTGCCAAGCCCGTACTTCTGGTTCTCTGCGAAGCCAGCCACAACCTGCACGTGCACCAGCAGCACAGGGTGCGCATGAGGTGTTTGTCCGCAGTACATGGGCAGCAGGCGAGGTCGTGTAGCATGCGTCTAGTAGGGTTTGACACAGCAAAGCTGGAGGGTTCAATACAGTACAGCACATGCAAGCATGCTGGGCTAGCTTATAACCACTTGTGCCGCAGTTAGCACCCTGACATGCCAGCCAAGCTATGTGTGCACACACACCTTGATCTGTGACTGGAAGCTGGTCTTGGGGGCTCCGCAGATGGGGCACACATAGTCCTCGGGCAGCTGCTCAAAGTTGATACCCTTTGCAATGGGGAAGTCGGGGTCTCCTTTCTCAGGGCTGTACTCATACCCGCACCCCTGTGCAAGCACAGCATGAGGCATGCACGCATGAGGCAGCAGGCAGACAAAAGCGGGCGCAGAGGTTGTGTCGCACAGCGCTCATAACAGTGGATGCAGCCAGACAAAGGGTACTACCAGTAAGGAGAGGGAGCCCATGCCATTTTGATCCCTTTCCACATGTGTCACCATCAACGCAACCGCACAGCACAACAGCAACGCAGCAACGGAAGCCATCCTGAGGTGTATCCCCCCCAACCCCTCCCCGCCTGCCCGTCCTGGCCATAGAATGCAACGCACTTTGCACGTCGCGGCACCCTTGCCCACGACCATGAACTTCTCAGCTGCACGCAAGCGGTCCGCCTCCGCCTTCTTCTTGGCTGCCTCACTCTCAGGGTTCTGTGTATGCACGC
Organism: Haematococcus sp. NG2; assembly: GCA_004335575.1. Lineage (NCBI taxonomy): Eukaryota > Viridiplantae > Chlorophyta > Chlorophyceae > Chlamydomonadales > Haematococcaceae > Haematococcus > Haematococcus sp. NG2. Next base: position 473,721 of record QAXD01000175.1, read on the forward strand.
AACACAGCGGAACGGTTATGGGCTGCACAAAGGCAGTGGTGTGGCAAAGGCGCACACAGAGGGCTGTCCCTGGGCACATCATGTGCATCACTCCGCATGCCATGAACCACACACGAGCCATGTCCTCCATGCACCTCACCTCCAGGTCCACTGGCCCACTGAAAACCAAGGTGCGACGCATCTGCGCACGCATTTTGAGAGGTTTGCGGCACAATGAGTGCTGCACGAGGCGACTGGTTAGTGAACCACAGGCATGATGCCCACAGAATGTACTTCTCTGGCGCACCTGCACCCGAGGAAGGGCCGGCCGGCAGGGCGCAGCAACTCGTGACTGCCCCGCCATCACCTGCATCCATCGCAGCGCTTTCAGTGCGTCAGCATCTCATGTAGGTTTGTGATCATGGTCTCCATCTAGTCCACAGGAAGGTGCAAAACAAATTGAAATGCAGCGTCGTCATTCCTGACAATACTGCTGACCTGCATTGAGGGTGCTGACTTGGCCAGCATCATGATGGGATGCAGCTTTGAATCTTACAGGTGACGGAAATGGCAGATGTGTGCGCGAACGAAGGAGGAGCATTGAGCCCTATAAACCTTCATCTGTGGCTGTCACTGAGAGGTGTTATCCCAGTTTTTGCACGCTGATGGTAAGTGCACCTGATGCGCGCTCTGTTTTGTTCAAGATGCATACATACGTCGATCCTGCATGATCGCAGCAGAGTGGTGTCCAGAGGCATGTTTTGTCAACGCATCAACAAGCAGACAGGGGAGTCAGAATGGGTGGTGGTGGAGGCCCCAGGTGTGTGGAATCCAGAGGGCAATCTTGCATGCCATGGTTGGCTGCGTGCAGCCACAGATGGCTGCAGCTCACATATGTATGCATGCTGCGCACACTGAAGCACATGGGGTCGAGCTTGATAAGAATGGTTTGCATGCAGGCGAAGGTGGCAGCGATGATGCATCTGCAGCGCTGGTTGCTGCCTCGTCCTACCTGGATATGCTGACAGACCGACGTCGCAACCTGGCGTACAGGCTGGCGATTGAGAATGCAGTGGCCAGCATGCACAGGCAGCCATCCCAGCTGAATGGTGCAGCAGCAGCAACCCGTAGCAGTGGGCAGCCTGTGCTTGATATCGGCACAGGCACTGGGCTGCTGGCCATGATGGCAGCACGTGCTGTGGCAGAGGCATGTGGCCCCAGCACGTTTGCAGCCAGTGGACGTGGCAGTGCATCGACTGACGCGTCCACCAGCACCCAAGCGTCAGCATCACCCAGTGTGGTTGCGTGTGAGCTGTTCCCCCCTATGGCTCACCTGGCACGCCGTGTGGTGGCGGCCAATGCTCTTCAGGACCAGATCCAGGTGGTGCTGAAGCGCTCGGATGAGCTCACCGTTGGTCAGGAGCCGGCAGATGAAGCGGCCAAGCACCCATCTCACTCCATCACAGCCACAGGGGCAACACCCATGGAAAGCTGCACACACCCTGAGAGTGGGGACCGGAACGGCCAGCAAGCATCCCCCGCACACGACATACTCCGGCGCGGCCCAAAGGCGCCAGGCCGGGGCCAAGGTGCACTCAGTGATGGCAGGGGAGGGGCAGCTGGGCCTGCTGCAGACCTGCAGCGCAAGGCAGGGCTGATTGTGACTGAGATCTTTGACTCGGAGCTGCTTGGGGAGGGCGTGCTGCCCACCATGCGGCACGCTGCACCCCACCTGCTGGCGGTGAGGCATGCACTGCCTGTGCTGTGGCTGTGCTGCCTCTTAACTTCCATTGCACGTGGCTGTGGTTGTGACTGGTGGGCTGACAGTTGGTGCGTTGGTGGTGCTCCTGTGCGGTGTTCCCTGCTGTGCTGCAGTGCACTGTGCGGTGCTGCTCAGTACTCCACTGTGCTGCACTCCTCATGCAGGCAGGTGGCAGCGTCGTGCCAGCACGAGCCAGCGTGTGGGGCCAAGTGGTGCAGTGCCCGCTGCTGTGGTCCATGGCCTCATTGTCCAGCTGCGCCCCAGCCGCATCACCGCACATGCCATCTGTGCCATCACCTGGCCCGATGCTGCCGCCCCAGGGCAGCATGGGTGAGGAGGTGGTGGCTGCCCTGGCGGCCCTTGATGCGCAGGCAGCACTGGGTGCGGCACCCGGGGCTGGCCAGGGCAGCAGTAGCTGGCAGAAGCTGCATGAGCTGCATGTGGATGTACTGCATGAGGCAGGGCTGCTGCAGCCGCTGGGTCCGGCAGTACAGCTGCTCACCTTTGACTTTGCCAACCCTCCATCAGGGGATGGGGAGGTGCGTGGTGTGCAGGCCCCCATCACGGTGTCAGGCACAGCTCATGCGGTGGTGGTGTGGTGGCAGCTAGACATGGACCCCCATGCCCCTGGTGCCCTGCTGCTCAGCACAGCACCTGGCTGGGTGGGTGGAGACCCAGGTGCAGGTGGTGATGGGGGGCCGTTGCTCGGGGTGCGGCAGGAGTGGCGGGACCACTGGGGCCAGTGCTGGGCCCGGCTGGGCAGTAGCACAGGCACGCAGCCGGTCACAGTGTCAGCCGGCCAGGTGCTGCTGCTAGGTGCGCAGCATGATGACACATCCATCCGTGTCTGCCTGGAGCAACCCACACCGGGCACCGATGCACAGGGGCCTGCTCCGCTTGCGCAGACGGCCTTGCCTGCCCAGTCAGCGCACGTGCAGGCACAGGCCGCACCCCCCGTGAAGAGCCCTCTCACCGAATGGCTCAGCCCCAACCGCGTGTGGCAGGCACGTGACTGGCGGAGCAGGTGGTGCCTGTATGAGTGTGCACTGAGAGGCACCCTGGGCTCTGTCGGTGGTGCAGCGCCTGAGGTGGTTTGCCTGGGCACAGGGCCTGTGCTGCCCCTCCTGGCAGCGCGCATGCTCAGCCATGCAACAACGACAGCAAGCAGCGAGGCCGCAATGCCACGTGTGACCGCCCTGATAGAGGGGGAAACACCCCAGGCAGCAGTGGCTGCCGCCAGCCAGGCCCTGCATGTGGCGCCTCTCTTGAAACTCGCGTCCCCGGGCCCCTACCTCAAGCGTTGCCGGTATATGGGAGCGACAGCAGCGCAGCAACGTGACGGCCAGAGCAGTGGCAGTGTGCCACCCCTCCTGCTGCTCAGTGAGCCGCACTACAGCGATGCAGAGGGCGGGCTGCCGTGGGGCCACCTGCGATGCTGGAGCGAGTTCAGGGCCATACGGTGCGTGTGGCAGCGCAAGGGTGCGACTGTGTGCCAGTGGACCAGGTGCACCGGCACGAGAACGCAGCTCACCAGTCAGCTTCTGTCTTCCCAAAGCTAGCTACTTTCAACCCATGCACTATGCACGGGGTATGACCTGGATTATAGAATAAGATGGTAAAATGCAGTACCTCTCATAATAACACGCATGCCCTGTCTAACAAGCTGTGCAACGCGCATCGTGTGCATGACCCCGCAGTGCTGCGCACCCCGGGCGCCAGGTGTTTGTGAGCCCCAGCCGCGCCGTGTTGCGTGCGGTGGCTGTGGCACTGCCAGAGCTGTGGCGCACGCGGCAAGCACTGGGGAAGGTGCGGGGGTGCTCAGGATGGCCTCCTGACCTGGTGTGACACGCTGTACTAGCACAGCCATGATGTGTAATAATGTCCAGCCCATGTGGCACATGCAGGTTGTAGAGCACCAGCTAACGGCCCCCTGCAGCTGCAACATGCTGCATCTGCCCTGCACCGCGTTGCTGTGCACAATCTGATCTGACCACCTTCTGTGCCTCCTTCCTGGTTGATGCAGGTCCAAGGGCTGGACCTGACACCCGCCAACCAGATCCTCGGTGTGGTAGGCAGCCCTGCAGATGATGGGCAAGACGCGGTGTGTGCGGCCACAGGCGCCAGCAACCTCCGCACCCACAGCAGCAGTGCTGGCGGTGCAGCAGCAACCGCAGCCGCAGCTGGTGGTGGTGTTTGTGAAGCGACTGACCGCTCTGCAGGCAGTGGTGGCCCAGGCGCTTCTGCAGCACCGCCCGAGTTGCTGCCACCCCTGCCATATGCTGTGTGGCAGTGTGGGGGTGGGTACGTGGAGCACTCAGAGCGTGAGGCACTGTTCCAGCTGGACCTGGCCGGGCGTGTGGGGTGGGTGGAAGGGGGACGCACGCTGCACGTGCCGCCTGGGGTGACAGTGCATGCGGTAGTGCTGTGGCTGGACTATGACCTCACCCCGCGCCCGTGCCATGATGGCAGCTTAGAGGGTGAGTTTGCTGCGCATTTTCCCGTTGCCGGGGATGCCATGGAGGATGGGACACGTGGTGTGGACAAGCACCTGGCATCAGCAACTGGGTGCAACAGTGAGGATGGCTCAGGGCTGGAGTCTCATGGAACATGGCTGGATTGTGGCCCGGAGCGCAACGGGCTGCCAAGCAGCACGGTCCAGGCGGTCATGCTGCTGCCACAGCCTCTGCGGGGCGGTGTTTGCATGGCGGAGTCGAACGGTCCAGCCCAGAGGGGGCATGGCAGCGTGCATGCCCGCCATGGACGTTTGTGGCTGGACGTAGATGCCTCGTTTGATCCTGAGGATGGGGAGGTGGAGGTGGGGCTGGGCTGGGGGTGGAATGGGCCAGTGTGATGTGACCCGCAGGGCACGCACAGTGCTGCGTACAGGAGGTTCCGGTACAACCTAGAATGTGTGCGTAGGAGGATCTGAAGGCACAAGCAGGTTGGGTCAGCGCCTCTCACCAAGAGCAGCACAAGGCCAGGCCTGCTGTAAGTTTTCTAAAACTCCATGCAGCAGTCTGGCTACTTTGCATGCATCCACGCACTTTTCGCGCCAAGGTCACTGGCCGCGCACGCCGCATGACACCCTTTTATCAGTGGCCCATCCCACAACACTAGGGGTGTTGTGATTTCATGTGCTGCATGCCTGCTTGCAGTGTTTGGCTTCAGATGGGGCGCTGCACTTAGGTTGTTGCGCTTTGATCTGTCAAGGCGAGGTGCTCCGTTCACCTCCAACACACACCACCGCTGCACGGCTTCTGACATGGCGGATTCTTCTTCTTCTCTGCTGTCTTCTTCACTGGGCGTCGCGCCGCTGTCCTCCGGATCTGGCCCACATGACCGTGGGCTTGCCTCGGGAGGGCCCGCGCTCCCCTTCCCCGTGCTCCCTATTCCCTCGGTGCCTGCTGCGACTGCTGCAGCGCCGGGCATCGCCACGCCACCGCCTTTCCCAGGGCTGAATCTGACGCCTCCAACCACGCCATCACTTTTGCCTGGGGCCTTACCCACGGCGCTGTCTGGACCGAATGCCTCCGGCCCCCTGCTGAGCAGCGCGACCGTGCCAGCTGTGGCGGTACTGGCAAGCGCGCCTGGGTCGGGGCAGCTGAGTGGGGCGATGCTGGGGGCAGGTGCCAGTGGTGCTCAAACCTTGACAGCCAGCATGAGTGGTGGCACCATGGCGGGTGCCATGGCAGCCACCGCAGCACCCCATACTACAGCCGCAGCTCCTCTGCCAGCTGTAGCAGGCACACCAGCAGCACTCACGCACATGCTCAGCGCTCCTGCTCAGCCAGCTGGCCACACCAACCTGTTTGGGACAGCTCAGCTCAGCCCCGCTGCAGCCGCCACCCCTGCCGCCCCCAGCAGCCTCCTGCTGCAGGCCCTCACGCAGCACACGCTTGGAGGGCCCCAGAGCATGGCCTCTGTGCTGCCGCCCCTAACTGCCACCCTGGGGGCTATGTCAACAGCTGCAGCCCGCACCCTGGGCCTCTCCTCTGCCCTGCCTCCCACCCAGCCCATAGGTCTGGGGATTGGTTCCACCCAAACACTGCTGGCTCAGCAGCTGGGGTTGGGAGGCCTCAGTCCCCCTTCCACCGCTACACTGGCCAGCACCAGCGGCCCTTCCTCAGCCACCCTGCCCCCAGCTGGACTGCTGCCGGGCTCAGGCCCCGCAAGCCTCTCCACCCCCATCGCAGCCGCCGCGCAGCAATCAGCCGCCGCGCTCAACCAGGCACAGCTCATCCAGCTGCAGGCGTCCGCCGCCCTCGCTGCCCTGGCCTCCTCCCCATCCTCCATGGCCACAAACCCTGCACTGCCTACCTGTCCTGGGATGGCTGCTGCCCTGGCCGGCCGGCCTACTGGTGCCCCGGCAGCTGCCCCCCCTCAACCCCTCAACACCCCGTCATCAGGTGCCGCCTCTGTAGGGACCACGTCTGGCCCTCCTGCCTCAGCCCTCCCCTCAAAGGTGCGGCAACCTCCGCATGGCCACATACACGCCTGCCGATGCGCATGTGTCCGTATCACACGTTTGGCTTGCGCAGCCCTGCCTTGATCACCTGCTGTGGCATGAGGCGAGGAAAGAACATAGCAGTTTGAGGGGGCTGCTCGTGCCACCTTTCTGCCTGCAGGTCAAGGTGCTGCTCACGTACGGGGGTGCTTCCAGCTCCACAGCTGCAGGTGAGGGTTTGGTCCGTCCACCTCCCACATGGTCCGTTCATATCCCACATGAACCCTCTTTGTCCCCAGCGCTTCCTCATGCGCTCTGCTGTTACGGCTGCGAATGTCAGGCGCCCACAGCTGCTGTGCTGTGTCGTGTGCGGTAACAAGGCAACCTAGGACGACTGTATGGCCACCACAATGGCTGGTGATAATCAAGTGTTCATGATTTGTGCCGCTCCACGTTCTGCCTGCATTGAACAGGTGCATGGGAGTACTGCGGTGGTGAGACACGCCTTGTTGGGAACCTCTCTCCCTTCTCTCACTCCTACTTGGAGCTCGCAACTCGGCTTGAAGCAGAGTGCCACATGAACCTGGGTGTGGATGTGAGTGAGCGATGACACTATCTGCATGTGTGATGTGGCCAGCATTTTGATGGACAGCGTCATTTGGGTGGATTTACTGCATTGGGAATAAATGGATGGAGGTAGGGAGACAGCACGCGTATGTTACCAGCTGACAGATACGTTGGGACAGAGACATTGCTGCGGGTATTCAACGCACAGCTAGTTGGCTGACAGCATGGCAACTGATTGTTTACCGCGGTGTTGTTGTGCTCCCACAAGCGCTGCGGGTTGCTCACGTGCACGCGCTGGGCTGCATGTACTGCCTGCATGTACTGCCTGCCACAGGGCGTGCTGCGGTACGAGCTGCCTGGCTCGCCTGGCATCCTGGTGGACGTGAGGAGTGACGAAGATGTGGCCAACATGTGGTGGGTGCGTTACCTGTCTGTGTGAAGTGTGGTACGCTCTGCTCCTGAGATTGGTGTGACACGTGTGAAATGTTTGTGTTTGGCCCCCTGGACAGGCGCTGAGCGCGCCAGGTGTGTCGTTCTGTGGTGTGGTTGAGGTTGAGCCTGATCGGGTTGATAGGCAAATGGCAGGCTGGGCATCAGCTGTCTGGCACAGTCAGTGTTGCATCAGTGATCAGCAGTGAGGCGGCAAGGCGTGGGGGCGGGGATGGGGGTTAGGGGTGGCAATGGCAACAAGCATCGTGGCTGGGCCACACAGCAGCTGTGCACCTCACACTGCCACACATGATACCCCCCACACCGCCCCAGGTCTGAGTGGTCCGAGTTCTGCTCCCTCACCAACACCCCCACGTTCAAGCTGCACCTGTACGTGGACAAGCCGCCCACACCTGCTCGTTCCCAACGCGACTCATCTTCAGGGGGCCGCGGCAGCGGGGGCAGGGGCAGCGGCGGCCGCGGCAGTGGTGGCAGCAGTGGTGCCTCACCCCGGGCACGCAGCGCTGCGGCTGATGCAGGTGGGGTTGACATGATGATGTTCACAGCCTTGTGAAGCCTTGGGCATGCCGTGGATCGCATGCCATGGATCGCCTTGCACCCTCCACTGCAAGGAGCTCACCCTCCACTGCAAGGAGCTCACCTTGGTGGTTGAACCTCACACCTTATGTTGCTCCCATTGCACCTCAACATGGTGTGCCCCAGTGTGCTCGTGAACTGGCCATGAACCCTCAACCCTCAACCCTAAAACCCTAAACCTTGAAACCCTAAAATCCTAAGCCTTACAACCCTAAACCATCCCTCACATGGGTGATGCATCACAGGTGAGGCCCTGCTGGGCGTCACTGACTCGGCGTCTTCCTCGGCCTCCCAGCACTCGGACTCCGCCGGCCCCCTCCCCCTCACCCCTCCTGCACACACGACCGGTGCCACTGGGCATGCCACCACCACGGTTGGTGCAGCCACAACCACAGCAGCGCCCCATCCCGGGGCGGCTGGCAGTGGTGCTGCAGGCAAGGTGGCCCCTCCTGAGCGCCCGGGTCCCATTGTGACCCTGCCTGGGCCTGGCACCCTCCCTGTGGCGGGGCAGGTGCTGCAGTTTGGGTCGTCGTTCGACACGCTGCTGGCGCGCGTGAAGAGCAGCGTGGAGATTGTGAGGTGCGTGGGGCGGGAGATGGACGGGCCGCGTGGGAGGTGTGCGCGGGCCTTTCGTTTGCTGGATATGTAGGGGACGGCGTCAGCATCAGCAGGTGCATGGGGGAATGTATTGACAGGGCAACAATTCAGGGCAGTTGATGGGGCATTTGATTCAGGCGATCGGTACAAGGCAACTGGTCCAGGCACTTGATAGGGCAACAATCCTGTCCCATGCGCGCAACCATCCCCAGTCACCTGTTTGACATCCCACGTGCCTCATTCCCCGCCTGACCCTAGGCCCGCTGAGCTGCGCATTGTGAGGTTCATTGGCTCGGGCGGCTTCGCGGACTGCTACCTTGCAAGGTGAGTGGAGTTCCAGCTCGCACACATGTGCGTGTTGCCCCTTGCCCTGCTTGCTCTGTGAAGCACTCCAGTTGCGGTCATGGAACAGGTGCATATGTGGGTGGTGGTGGTTGTCTGTACCTAGCAGCAGGTGTTTCTAAAGGGTGTGTTGGGGGGGAGGCCGTGGCAGGGTAGTGCACAGATCGCTTACATGCGGCGGCTGTGCTGCATTCCGGCAAGCAGGTGAAACCTGTGGCAAGCTAGTAAGCCGGTGAGCTGTTGTGAGCTTATGTCATGCTGTGCTGCACCCACCCACCTGTGTGCCTGTGTGCACATGTGTTGCGTGTGCGTGTGGCCAGGTGGCTTGGTGTGGAGGTGGCTGTCAAGTGCTTCCGTGACCTGCCAGGCTGCCCCGCCACCTCGTCCAAGGTACTGTGCCGTTGAGGTCTTGGGCATGTCCACGTGCTCGATAGCCGGAGGGCATGCAATCGCTTTGCTCATGGTTGGAACGGCATGTGCATGTTGCATTCAATCAAGAAGCAAGGTGTCGTGCCGCATTCATTCTATAGTCACAAGAGAAAATGACAAATGAAGGGGCTGGGTAGCGCAATGCAGTGCACATACCTCAATCAAGTACAGTGCCATGCAGTGCACATACCTGAGTAAAGTACACGAGCGTTGGGCCAATGCCGTTTCCGTTCTGACCCGTGCCATACTGTTGACGTGCGTCATGCCCTGCCACATGCTGGACCTGGCATGATTGTACGTGTACGACAAGGTGCACACCTGATGCTGCAACGCAGGCTTCCATCAAGGAGCTGCTGCGAGAAGCCTCGGTGCTGTCTGGGCTGCGCCACCCAAATGGTGTGTGACCACCACTGTGCAGTGTCTGCATGCATCGCTGCGGACACTTGGCCGCACCCCGTGCATGTGACGGTTTGATGCGCAACATCTGGATCTGATGTGTCAAGTCCTCTGGATCTGGGGTTTTGGTTTTTGTGATGATGGTGTGCTGGGATGCGTTGACTATCGACATTAGCTGCACATGGCTGGTCATAGCAATGGGCTCATACCGCGGGTGCAATATCACAAATTGCCTTGCAGCACTCACACACCCCTAGATGTGTATGAAACAGCAAGTTTTGGTGTCCTCACGCACCTGAACTGCAGCAGTACGAACAATCCAAAACCCGCCTTCAGCCCTGATCCCCCACCCCCCACATCCGCCCCCACTTACTATCCACTTGAATTCCTCTTTGCTGGCACACCCCACACTAGCTGCAGCCACAATGCATGGAACAGTCACATTTCTCCTGGTCACCAGGCTGTTGCGCGGCCCGGCCCCTTCACGTGCACACCTGGACCATTCAGATCGCGCTGACCACACCCCTGACCGCAGTCCTGTGCCTGTACGCCGTCGCGCTGCCTGATGCGCTGGCGGCCGAGTTCGGGGTGGCACCCCCCATGGCCCTGCCCCTGCACGGCTCCTACTCCTTCAGCCCCACTGCTGGTGCAGCGAATGCAGGCTCTGGCTTTGGAGGTGGTCCTGGAGGTGGTGGGCTGAGCACAGTGCCAGAAGGGGCGGCAGAGGGCGGGGAGTCGGGTGCCTTGGGTGTGGCAGAGGGAGGTGGGGGTGAGGCGGGGGCAGCAGCAGTCGGTGCTGGCTCAGGTGCAGGTTCAGGGGCTGGTTCAGGGGCAGGCTCGGGGTCGGGGAGTGACCCTGAGGGGGAGAAGCAGGGTGAGGGGGCTGAGGGGGGTGAGGCAGGTGGCAGCCCGGCAGTACAGGCATATGTAGAAGAGGTGCCACACGCAGCAACAGTGGCGGCCACCGCGCTCAAGGAGGCAGCCACTGCAGCCTCAGGCACAGCTGCAGGCCAAGGCGAGGTTGCAGGCGGTGGGGGCAGCAGTGCTGAAGCCACAGGGGTGGCAGGCGGCAGCCAGGCGGCAGGTGCGGTCAAGGGGCTGGTGCAGAGCCTGAAGCGGCTGTCGCTGAAGAAGGGGGAGGGAAGGGGCAAGGGAGACGATACGCCCAAGGTCTCCTCACCTGCCTCCGCTGTCGCCGGAGCTGCTGTTCCAGGCTGCACTACAGCCACTGCCTCCCTCCCCCCCGCACCTGGCTCCCAGCCCCCCTCTGCCACAGCATCCAGGCAGGGCAGCAGTGGTGCTGCGGGCGCGGCAGGTACCCCCACTTCCCCCCGGTCGCCCTTCATGGCTGCGGCCAAGGGGGAGCTGCCGGTGAGCAGCCCGTTTGCAGGTGGTGGTGGTGGTGGTGGCGGCGAGCGCGTGGTAGGGGTTGGGGCCACTGGGCAGGGTGCGGCCAAGGGCGCGGCTGCTGGCACCCGGTCCAGTGCGTGCTCCGCCCCACAGCTCACTCTGGGAGAGGAGGTGGGCACGGGCCAGGGCCCGCAGCAGCAGCAGGCGGGTGGGGCGGGTGGCTG
>QAXD01000175.1:484921-538475 GCA_004335575.1 Haematococcus sp. NG2
CCGCCGCGCCCTCCCCCGTGCCGCGCCTGCCCGGCCTGGGTCACGCGCAGTCCCTGGCCACCACCACCTCAGGCGCCTCCCTCTTCGCGCCCACGCTGCGTGGCATGAGCAGCACCGCCAGCACCATCGCCCCGGCCAGCTCTCAGGCCCCCAGTGACCAGGCTGTGGGTGCGGCAGGGGCTGCAGGGGGTGGCCCTGGGGCAGCGGACCGCTCGAGCAGCGTGGCCACGGCCTCAAGTGTGGGCACACGCGGTGGCAGCAGCGGCCACCTGCAGGATGTGGAGGACGATGCCAGCCGCAAGGTGTGTGCTTGCGTGCTGTGTATTTAACACGCTGCATACGTGCGTATGCGGGATTAAGGGGACACATTGTTGTGTTGTGTGTTGTGTGCTGCGTGCTGTGTGTCTGCTCATGACGGTTCACACCATGTGGTGTGTGCCGGACATCAAGGTCAAAGGAGGTGCAGACTTGTTAGGTGCCAAGAGGCAAAATTTAGGTGCCAAGAGGCAAGAATGCACTGTAAAGTTTGGGTTGTGCAGGCATAGGACGTGGCGTCTGTTGTGTACATGGTGGCGTGTTAGGTGGCGATTACATCCCATGCACAACACATCCGCCCAGCTCGTGATCCAGTTGCACCCCTCTGCCCCTTCGAACATTCGCATGTCATACTTACATGTGTGAACATATTCAGGCCATGGCTGCGGCTGAGGCGGCATCTGCTGCATCAGCTGATGCTGAGAGCCAGACTGCGGTGTCACAGGTGCGCTGCAACACACCACACTCATGCATGGCATGGTGTGCTGAGGGCATGTGTGTGCGGCTGGAGCATGTCACGTGAGATTCCGTGTGTCAGCCATGGCGAGGGAGGGGGAGAAGCTGCTTGGTATACCGTGTGGCGTTGCTGCCTTGATCAGTCAAACTGTGCCACACTAGTGTGCACGCTACGAGTGGCCCATTTGTTGCAGCCATTGAGGCCACTGCGCCACTTGCATGTTGCAGCCTGGAGGCCCCTTCGACTTGCTCCGTTGGGCATGTCACATGGGCCCCATACTGTGCCCCATACCATGCCCCGAACTCACAGGGCCTTATCACGCGCCCCGCGCTGGTGGCTGAGTTCTTGTCTGGCGCGTCACTGGACACGGCCATCCGGCGTGGTGCCGAGTTCCTGGGCTCTGATCTGGTGGTGACCAAGGTGGCCCTGGACGCCGCGCGGGTGGGTGCCTCTGTGTGACCATCCTTGGTGCCCTGCTGGCCATGCCGATGGTACGGCACCTGAGCAAGATGTATGGGTTGCGCCCCCAAATTCGTGCTGGCAACACGTTGCATTGAGCAATATTTTTGTTCTCCAGACCAGCGGAGGCTGCTTTTCTGATTGCCCAGGCAATGATTTCCCATGCCACGGACCCTAGGGTGGCTGCACTACACCACACATGCCGTACAGCCCAGCAGTACATGCAGTGACTCAACTCACATGTAAACAGGTAGCGCATGAACACCGCAAGACTCCTTCTCTCAGCCATATTTGATCACCGTCTATGTGCTTATGATCATACCATGCAAACGTGTTACAGGTGCTGATAGTCGCCTGTACTGCCTGCAGGGAATGGAGTACTGCCACGCCAAACGTGTGACTCACTGGAACCTGAAGGCAGGAAACCTAGTGGTGGGGTTCTCTGCAGACAAGGTGCCACTGTGCAAGGTGTGTGGGGTGGCTGATTTACACTTTGCACAGTTTGGTCTTGTAGCCCTTCCCAACTTCCAAATTCGCACCCTCAACCCTCGTTGGTTTTGTGTTGGGTGACGGAAAGACGAAGTGCTACGTGCGAATGAAAATTGAGCAGGCATGGACTTTGCAGCAGCTGTGTACTTGTGTGTGGTTGCGCACAGTCAAAGCGCTTCGCACAATCAACTCGCTGTTTTGAACCGACATCAGCACGGCATGTGGCATCATGGGCTGTGGTGCGGGCGTTATGTGTGTACTTATTCTCCGACACTACACCGCACCTGCGTGCTGTACATCGCTCACGCCCCATCCACATCCACATGTGTGCCAGGTGGCGGATGTGGGGCTGTCGCGCCCTCGCCAGCTGGCGGCACTGGATGAGGCGGGTGTGGGGCGTGTGCTGCCCTGGGCGGCACCGGAGCTGGTGCGTGACCCGGGCTCCGCCAACGAAAAGGTGGGTGGTGGCCGGGGCTGTCCACGTGTCCAGCTGCTGTGCATTGTTGGGGTATGCAGGGTGCGTGAGATCGCCTGCGTAGTGCCGGAGCAACGCTGGCCCCGGCTCAGGGTTTAGATTGTTTTGTGCTGCACACCAAGGATTCACATTGTTTTGCGCTACACACCATGGACATACTGGTCAACACGCGCACAACATCACTTCGGCTGTACATGCCAATGCGGGCAATGCCAATGCTGAACATGCCAATGCGGCAGGATGGGCACCTTTGGGTCCACTCATGCAATGACATGATTGCACATTAAGCAGCACACGCGCTCAGACGCGCGCTTTTGGTACTCATTCCTTTCTCACCCCGAACTGATGATCACGCATCACACATCGCACCCCAGGTGGACGTGTACTCATTCGGCGTGTGCATGTGGGCCATGTGGGCGCGGCGGCTGCCGTACGCGGGGCAGGACATCGCGCGCGTGTTCATGCGCATGGTTCAGGGCCATGTGGTCCGCCCACCCCTGCCAGGTGCGCTGCTGGCCGAACGTGAGGCAGGGTTTGTAAGAATTTAAATTTAAATAAAGCATGTGGTCAGGGCCAGGGTGCCTGCTGTATGGGGGTTGTGCTGGGTGCTGCTGAGGCTGTAGGTCACGTGGCGCATCAAGAGGCATAAGCAGTTGAGCAACAACTGTAGAGGAAGAAGGCCCAGCTGTTTCGAGTGGCCTTCCAGCCTGACATGCCTCCCAACGCACACCTCTCACACTATCACACACGTCTAACCAATGCCACAGGCTCTGCGGAGTGGGAGACCGTGTACCCCGGCAGTGGCCGCCCCCCGCCTGAGCCTGCGCCCGGCTGGGCCGACCTCATGTGCCGCTGCTGGGCGCAGGTGAGCCCGCCACTGCCTGTTGAGCCACTGGCTTTTTTTTGTAAGCCACCCCCCTGTGGCCTTTGCTACGTCGACCTGCCCCCGTTGCCGCTGATGTGGTGGCAGCACCTGTGTTGCTGCTGGCCCCTGCTCCACTGATCCCCATGATCGCTCGCACATCCACTGATGCATCATCATTTCATCCTGTGTGCATGCACGCACACAACACGTCGTGCATGTGTGCGCAGGACCCAGCTGCCCGGCCCCCGTTCTCAGAGATCACAGCCGGCCTCAACACCATGTTCGCGGCCGCCAAGGCACGCAAGCGCGCGGCACGTGCCGCCGCCGCCGCAGCAGCTGCACAGCAGCAGGGTGGTGCGTCGGCCGCCACGGCCAGAGGCGGTGGGGCCGGAGCTGACATGGATGCCTGAGCTGGCAATGGTTGCCAATACAGGAGCATGGCGCTGCCTACTGAGGCACAGATTCTACGCCGATGCAGCTTGGGAGCAATGACCGCTGCTTGGGGGGGGGGGGGGGGAGGGTAGGTGAGCAGCAGGATTTGATCACACATGGTGGAGTGAAAGGAGTGATGGCACCCAGCATTGAAAACCTGCTGGTGCTAGCTGCTGTTCCTTGCTGCCACTGCTGCTGGCTTGGATGCTCTGGACAAGTCTGAGAAGAAGCAAGAGAAGAAGGTCTGAGAAGACTTTGGCCCCTGTGGCCCGTCGGAAAACACTCGCAAGCTGTGGGTGTATGCCCCACACGCGCTCATCCCCTCGACGGATCTGGAGTGTCCTTTGTCGCGTGTGTTGAGCTTGCACCCAGTTTGAATCGATCGGCCGTGTCTCTTCCTCTTGGCACATCGTCCAAGTATATGGAGTGGGACTGATGGGATGTTGGAGCTGGTGCATTCAAGCGGCAATACATAAATGCACTGCTGATCGGTGGTGTGGCTGTAGGCTTGGGGCTGTTGGAGGTGTCATTGCTGGTTGTGCAGGCCTGGGGCCGCTTGTGTTCTGATTCCCACCTTGTGAGTATCAGTTACGGCCTGCACCACCTGTTTTGACTCTTATAGGGGTGGCAGCACAGTCATCTGGCGGTACGCCCTTGCTGTTGCACACATACCGCCAAAAGGGAGGTGGGATGCACCCTGCTCGGTCACCTTTGTGTGAGGATCTGATCAGCTGGTGTGCTGTGTGAGGCGTCTAAACACTGGGGCAGATCTGTGGGGCAGACGCGGGTGTTTGAACAGTGGAATGTGTTTGAAAGGCGCAGCACATAGGTGCTGGAGTGTTTGAACAAGGCTGTGGGCCATAGGGACACCCTGGTGTTCAGAACCTGGCTGCGAGTGGGGACTACTGCACAACAGAACTGCAGAATAATGGTTGGGCTTGAAGGCTTCCTGAGGCTGCTTCTGGTGCCTTCACTTGCTGTGGGCAGCGGCGCCTCTGTGTTGCGCTGTGTCTGCTTGGGGCCAGTGATGGCCTGATGTGGCTGGAGCTCATGGCTTGTTGTTTCTGATGAGCTACCTGGCTTGCTGGCACTGGGGTTCCATGGTTGCATACGGCCAGTGGCGCCTGAAGATGCTCACGCTTAGTTTCAAGGCTGATAAAGTTACAGCATGAAGGCTGAAGGTAGATCAAGAGAGAAGCTGGTGGCAAAGGTCTGTGGGCCACCAGGGTCACCTCCCGGCGTATGTAGGTATGGCCCATGTGCATAAGGCAGCAGTGCGCGTAGAGGTGCAGGCTGGTGTGCGATGGTGTTGCCCGGTGGGGAGTGCACAACTACTGTTAGGGGTTACTGACCTGCTTCAACACTGCAGCAGTGTGGGTAGGAAGCAGCGAGGTTCATAGCACAGGGGGCGTGCTCTACAAGTAGGGCAGGGGCGGGGAAGGGGCCTGCTTGTTGGATCCAGGTGTTGGGGGTGAGATACCAGTAGCTGCTGTCCAAAACAAAAGGACACACAACATAAAGAACAATCACTTAAACTCTGCTCTTCAACCCCACAGGTGAAGGGGCTGCGATGTTGCAGCTAGGTGCGCTCAACATTTTGTTGATGGGGCTGCCCGTGCCGATCTTGTGGCTGGCATGCTTCATGGATGGCTCTTACTCATTTTGTTCATTGCCTGAATTGCTTTGTGGCTGACTAGCGGAAGGTGCAAGGCAGGCGCAGCACCTTTATGTGCACGGCAACCCCGCCTGCAGCATGCATGATCGTGCCGGTTCCACTTGGAGCTTGGTGCGTGAGGCATAAAGGGCGACCCTGCTGCATGCACTTCGGCAACCATAAACACGCTGTAAAAGCTACATGTGGGTCTGTTGTTGCATCCTTTGTAACACGAATGTACTTATTATCCAGGCTCCTTAACGTCCATTCTTGTGTTACACATGGTCAGTGGCAGTTTCCCGCGCAGTGCAGGCTGAAAGCACACATGTATGCATGCCAGGTACCACGCCAAGAAGAAGCATCTGTCTTAGCGGCCCACTCAGAAACCCACAAAGACACACACCAGTTGCTAGGACACATGGTTCACCCCACACCTCTTATCCCCCGCTACTTCCTGTCTGGCGATGCCCACGGCCTCGCCCCTTCCTCCTCATCCCCCCCATCAGATGGCATGTGGGGTGCAGCAGCTGGTGCCACTGCTGCCACAGCCGTAGCAACTGGTGCACTGGGCCGCTGAGACCCCGCCAGCACTGGTGCTGGTGCAGGCCCCACACCCCCTGCTGCCCTCTCCTCCCCAGCTGGCTGCACTGCTGCTCCTGCAGGTGCTGCAGTGGCCACACGGCCCGCCTGCGCCTGCGCCTGTGCCTGTGCCTGCTGGTAGGAGTCCGGCATGCCGCGCGCCTGGCCCTGGTCCACCAGCAACGCCTCCACTGCATCCCCCAGGTGCCGCGCCTCCACCATGAGCCGGTTGAACTCACGTGCACCCGACAGCGCGTTCCACTCCTCAAGCTCCTGTGGGGGATGGCCATGAATTGAGTAATAATAACAATAATAATAATGATGATAATAACACGGCCTTTCAAAGATGTTTCCGAGATGAGTGGTGCAGCCCGGATGACAGCGGACAACATGGGTGGCACAAGCGGGCCTTGCAACGGCGCACACAGTTCCAAACATGAGCCCGCCCCATCAGCAAGATGCGGCAACTGTCCTGAACCAGGGCCATGCGAGTGGGGTCGCTTGCAGCATGGCCCTTGCACGTATGTCAAGAGCTACATATGCGAGCGCAGGTCAGGCTCCCGTGACAGAGCATACAGTATCCAGAGGCAGCAGGCCTCCCAAGGACATCCATTCTCGCGTGCATACTTGAGACAGTCTAGATGTCCATTTTCAGCAGCCGACGTAAATGCTCATCCCAAGGGCATGCATGCTCGAGCGCGTACTTGAAAAACACAGTATCCACAGAACAGCAGGCACCCTGAACCCCTTAAAACCCCTCCCCCTGCACACACACACGCACATACCCCACCCCCACCCCCCCACCTGCATCATGCGCCGTGTGTCGCGCGCCTCCTCCTCAATCTCCTGCGCGATCTTGTCCACGTCAGCCAGGGCGTCCAGCAGCCCGCCAACCTCAGCGGCCCGTGCAGCTGCGCGCTGCTGTGACGCGTGCTGCGCTGCCATGCGTGCCGCCTGCATGAGCAGGAGGTAGGTTAGCACACAGGTGTGAGCAGTGGGACCTGGGTTGCTCCTACATCTTGTGCGGGATGTGGGGAGTTTGTGGCAGAGCAGGACGCAGATGAGCCGCCCCCAAACAACCTGCATACCTGTGCAACATCACTTCAGGGACACCAGCTTCAAGCGGCACACCCAAGCATACCGTACCTGATTTGTGGCCTCGGCGCGCGTGACCGCAGCAGAAATGTCGCGCATCTCGTTCTCCCACGCATTCAGGACCATGCGCCGGTTCTCGTCTCGCTGCACAGTATGTGCGTCCTGCGCAGCTTGTGCGCGCGAGGCCACTGGGGGTGCACTCGGCTGCTGCGATGCCACGGCAGGGCCGCCCCCCACATACTGCACCTGCGGCTGGTGCTGCTGCGTTGGCAGTGCACCAGCACCTGTGATGGAGCCAGGGCCTGCGGCAGTGAGCAGCTGCATGTAGCTGCCGCCCCGTGAAGGCGACATGCTGGCGGGGCTGCTTGCCTGCTGCATGCCTGGGCTGCCTGGCCCAGGGCTGCCAACCCGTGCAGCTGCCGGTGCGGCAGCAAAGGTGAAGGTTGTGTGGGCGGGCGCGGCGTGGGCCTGCTGCTGGGTGGCTGTATCCCAACGCAGGGAGGGCACAGGGGGGTATGGCACGAGGGGGGTGCCGGTGGCGCGCACAGTGGATGGTGGCAGCCGCGCGACCACCTGCATCGCCACCTGCTGTGTGGTGGGCGGCTGGGTGGGGGCCAGGGTGGCCACAGGTGCCTGGGTGGAGTAGGGCGCAGGTGCGTAGGACGCGGCAGAGCTGCCTGTGTGGACGGACCCTGTGTAGTAGCCGGGCTGCCGGGGCGGAGAGGGTGAGCCAGCCAGAGGTGGGTACGCAGGCACAGGGGGGTAGTAGCGGCTGGGGGAGCCGTGATACCCGTGCGTGGCCATGGCTGTGGCGGGTGCACGGGGCGGCGACTGCGACGCATGCTGCACCACCTGTGCCACCTGCGCCACCTGCCACTGCATGCGCCGCCGCATGTGCTCCAGCCGGTTCTGAACCGCGTACCCCTGCCCCTGCTGCTGTACCTGTGTACTGCCTGCTGCAGCAGGCGGTGGTGGTGGTGGTGGCATCACCAGCCCTGGCTGGGCCGCCAGCGGCACGATGTCCATGACCTGCAGGAAGCCTGGTGCAGGTGCACCACGTGGTACGGAGGGGTTGGGCAGTACGCCAGGCAGTACGCCCACCTGCGGCCCCTGCTCCATGACAGCCAGGAAGGTGGGCGGTGCGGCTGCTGCTGCAGCATGTGGCACGGGAGGTGCGGACGGCGGCTGTGGCAAGGGTGCAGGCACCAGCCCTGCCGTAGAGCCGTGCTGGGCCTGTGGCGATGACACGCCTGGCTGCGGCAGCACACCGGGCTCTGTGGATGCAGATCCACTGGAGCCGGCCTGTGCCAGTGGCTGCCGGGGGAGGGTAGGCAGGCCAGAGGAGGTACTGTAGAGTGAGGTGAGGAAGAACTCACCTGCAGCAGCGGAGGCAGAGGCCGCTGAGCCCGTACCATCTGAGGCCCGCTTGCCTGCTGCCCCCTCCTCATCCTCCGCCCCCACCACGCCCTGGCTCTCAGCAAACACCTTCATGATGAGGGAGGTGAGCTCTTGAGCCATGGCCTCTGCTGAGTCAGGGGCTGGCGCTGGCGAGGGGGCTGGGCTGGGCACAGGCGGTGTGCTGGGCGCCCCTTGGGGTGGTGCCGACGCACCCTTCTCAGGGTGTGGCACTGCAGCTGTTGCCTCAGCGGCCACCACAGCAGACGCTTCAGCTGCCAGCGCAAACACCGACTGGAGCCCAGGCGCTGTAGGGGCCGGGGGTGCAGATGGCGTCGCTGGCTGCAGCGCGCTCTCCAGTGTCTGCGACTCAGTGCTCTTGCTATCCACCTGGCTCTTGTCAGTCTGCACACCCGCCTGCACCACCTCCACAGGAGGAAGGGACCCTGCTGTGGCGCGCCGAGCACCCCCACCTGTGTCAGACCCCCAGGTGCTTGCTGAGCCGGCCGTGGTGTCCAGCACATGCATGGCCACTGCTGCAGCCCCAGCCTGCTGCTGGGTGTGCGGGACTGCTGGCTGCTGCGGCAGGTTGAGGTTGGTGCAGAAGATCTGGATGGGGGCGCCTCGCTGCAAGGGCGCTGCCCCTGAGCCCTCCCCTGCCTGTGACCCAGTCAGCGCGTTGACTAGTGCCATGGACAGCTGCAGCTGCAGCTCCTCAGGCGGCATGGCAGCTGGCATGGGTGTGGCACTCATGGCCTTGGTGCTGCTGGCAGGCGCCGTGGTGGTGGATGGTGCGGCTTGCGGTGATGATGCTACCGCTCCGCCATGTGTAGGGGCAGGGGTAGGCGCTGTGGCAGGTGCGATGTGTTCCTTGGGACCTGGGGCTTGTTGTGCCTGCAGTGGCTGTTGTTGCTGTGTTGTGGCCTCCTTGGCCGCAGCTGCACGCTTCATCCGCCAGCTCTCAAGTGTCTCCCGTGCCTTCTCCTCGATCCTGCTGCTGTGCAGGATCTCATCCATGGCCAGGTAAGGGGAGGCAGCCATGGGGTGGGAAACAACGGCTGCTGCTGCTTCCGCACTGGCCCCTGGCCCAGGTGCATGCCTCCCTGGGTCGTTGGGGTAGTGTTTAGTCGGCGACTCACGTGCCACTTCATCCATTTGGGCCAAGAGGCGTTCAGCTGCCTGCATGCCATCTGCTGCTGCGGCACTGCTTGGTGACCTGTGCTTTTTGCCCTTCTCCCTGGACCCCTTTTGCTCATGCTGGTGCTTGACTGGGGCCTCGGAGTCTGAGCTGCTGCTGTCTGAGGGTGAGGAGCTGGAAGAAGAGTCCGAGCTAGACCTTTCACGCGTCTTCTTCCTTCCTTTCAGCTTCTTGCCCTTGCCCTTTGCCTTCTCGTCCTTAGCATGTGCTGCCGCATCCTTGTCATGCTGCGCCCTGTGCTCCGCCTTTTGCTCGCCCTGGGCCACGCCAGGGGAGCCCTTGGCTTCCAACCCTAGGTCTGACCCGGTGTCCGAGGGTCTGAACCTGGATTGGGGCAGTTGCGGCAGGTCTGCTGCCTTGAGGTCCTGCTCCGACGGCACCCTGGCAGGTACAGGTGCAGCGGATGGTATCTTCTTGGGTGTCTGCTGCTCCACAGCTTGTGCTGGCAGCCCCAGATCAGGCAGCGCCTGTTGCTGTGGTTGTGGCTCGGACTCTTCCAGCAAGCTCGCCAGCTGGGCGGCTGAGGAGCGCACACGTAGGGGTGTGCGCAGCCCCGGTGCCTGCAGCGCGGGCCCAGAGGGCACGATGCGTTTCGGGGAGGTGGATGCGTCTGCTGAGGTGCGCAGGTTGGAGGCAAATGTGAGGTTGAGCGGCCTTTCAAGGGATGCATTGGCTGTGGCCTGGTAGGGGACTGTGGCAGGTGGCACCACACCGGGTGGCATCGGCAATGGCTGCAGCTGCGGGCCTGGCACGAACGGAGCGGGCAGAGATGGTGGCTGTGGCAGGTGTGGTGACGGGGCCAGAGGGTTGCCAGGCGCAGGCACAAAGTGCGGCAGCGGTGGGATGTCGGGCACGGTGATCGGGTGGGGTACAGATGGATCGCCAGAGTGCGACGACCGGGCGTAGGTGTACCCATCCTGCGGCATGTCCATCGCTGGCAAGCCTGCTGCGCCAGCAAAGCGTGCGCCATACGGCTGCTGCCCCTGCCCCGTCCCAAGTCCCATGCCTGCGGCATCAGGGGCAGCAGGGATACGGTCCACCAATCCATCTTGCATGTAATCCAGTACCACGCGCGGCACCATGCCCGCCAGGTGCTGGTAGTCCGCAGGGCCCAGCTTGCGCGGCGACCGCTGAGGCCGCAGCAGCTCCGCGGTCAGCTTCAGGGTCGCGGGCGTGGTTTCCTGAAGTGTGGGCCAGCTGCTGGGGTCGTCCTCCCCAAAGAACGCGTTCCCTGCTGCCAAATTAGACAGTCGCGAGAGCGCAGTCAGAGCTGAGAGGCCGCTGAGCGCCCCAAGAGGCAGCTGCGTGCTGTATAACGCTGCAGCCGCAGCGCCCAGGCTTAAGCCCGGGATGGTGACCGGCACCCGCATGTGTCCGCTGCTGTCCACCTTGCGCCCAGCTGCTGCCTCCCCAGGGTACGGCACCACACCCGTGGCTGCCGCCACATCTGGGATGATGCTGAAGGGCAGGGCGCCATGCAGCGCACCTGGCGCCTTTGCATGCAGTGCCCCCAGCAGCTGTGCAGTGCGGTCTGCAGTGGAGGCGCCTGTGGTGCTGGTCAGCCCACCAGGGCCGGACATGTGGGCCTCAGGCCGCTTCAGTAGGTGGCCGCCTGAGCTGACTTTGACGTACCCATCCGCCACGAAGGGCTGTTGGGGGTGAAGGCCAGTAAACGCCTGCACCTCCCCAGGCATGGGCTGCACACCATCCGCCATGTGACCTCCAATGTATGTGGGTACAGGGTCATGCATGCCCCTGCTGTGTGGGTGCACCACCACCCGGCCCCTGTTCACCCGCAGCAGGCGTGTGCTGCCATGTGCTGGCTCAGAGGGCGCTTGCGACGGCAGCCGCAGCAGCGGCAGGTGACGCTCCTGGTGGGGCAGGTGAGGTGGTGCAAGTGTGCGCACGTGGCTCACTGCCTGTTCACTGTCCGCCCGTAGCAGCACAGGCTCAGCAGGCAGCGCCTGCGTCGATGCTTTGCTGCCACCTGCTGCGCCTGAGCCCTGGCCATCAGCAGCTAGTGGGTCCGGCGCAAGCTCCTTCACTGGGCTGCCTGGTCTTTGCTGCGACTGCGTCCTGCTGTTTGCCGCTGCTGCAGGAGCCGCTGCTGCAGGAGCACCCATCTGATGAGGCTTCAGCAACCTGATGCCCCTCCCTGCGACACAGCATGGAGGGTGGGCGAGCTGCTGAGGCAAGTGGGTGTGCACATCATCCCATGATTGATCACAAGGCCCAAGCTATGTGTTGCTGGCTGAACAAAAACGCATGCAGCATGCTCACCAGAATCAGACGGGTCTTTCAAGGTTCGCACTGTGCTCTTCACACCACCGGTGCCTTGCAACGTGTTCAACGCAGTCGCACGGTTCATGTCCAGAGCCAGCAGCGGATGTTGGTCCCTGCAAGGCAGCAGGCAGCCGTGAGCATGGTGACCATGGGCACTGTGAGCATGGGTGGACAGTCTGGACACAAGCTTGAACCATGGAGCAGGACATGCAGGATGTTGAGGCACGTGCAACATAGCCT
Organism: Haematococcus sp. NG2; assembly: GCA_004335575.1. Taxonomy (NCBI): domain Eukaryota; kingdom Viridiplantae; phylum Chlorophyta; class Chlorophyceae; order Chlamydomonadales; family Haematococcaceae; genus Haematococcus; species Haematococcus sp. NG2. The sequence continues at coordinate 496,858 of QAXD01000175.1, forward strand.
AAGTCCTTAAGACAAGCAGGCTACTGGTCCCGTGCACTACATGACAGTGCGCACCTGATCATGAGCACGTCTACCGTGTCCTCACTGGGGATACTGCTTGCTGCATCATCCTCCACCACCCCTGCCTTCAGGTGCGCGGTGTCACGCATCACCTGTAATGCGCTCACGACATATACCGTGCTGTTGCAGCCAGTGGTGAAGCAAGGCGCCACAGCAAGCCTTGCACGTGCTGCCAGAGCAAGCAATGCACCTGCTCACATCCCCCAAATGCCGCAAGCTGATCACCAGCACATGCACACACGGTGCAGCCCGCAAGCCTCCTGCCAGCTGTGCACCCTCACCACCGTCACACCCCCACCTGTGCATACGTGTCCACCGGGTCCTTCAGCAGCTTGGAGGCCATCGGCCGGTTGGATGAGCGCGGGCGTTGCAGTGGCGGCTGCAGTGACCCTGCCCAAGGCAGCTGCCCACCCAGCCCTTCCATGCTGGCATGCACGGATCGGCCCGCTTGTGAGATGGGCTGGGTGGAGGGGGACACGGGGCGCACTTGCAGCACCTGCGCGGTCCACCGCCCGTCCGCAGCCTGCTCCCTGCGCGGGAACACCTCGTCATCGACGGAGGAGCGGGGCAGGGGCCCCGTGAAGAAGGGCGCGTGCTGCGGCGCAGCCCCGTGTGCATGGCGCGCCGACTCCATCAGCCTGCAGCCAGGGCCACGGCCGGCGCCGCACACACCACCAGCGCACACAACTGAGTCAGACAGCGGTTCCCGCAGCTTTTGGTCATGCACTGGAAGTGACTGCCCAGCTGCACGCTACTCAACAGAATGCGCTGCACTGTGCGCCGCTGCACTACTGTCGTGCATCAGTCAGAGCACGGAAAGCCTGAACAATCACGAGCACCCACCGGGGAATGCGGCTGGTGGGAATGACGTAGCCTTGAATGATGGGCTCGGGCTCTGGCACCTGCCGCTTGCCACCAGGCACCAAGTATGTCTGGCCAGTTCCAACTGGCGATGTGGGCCGCGACCGGCCTGTGAAGCGCTCCGCGCTGTAACGCAGTGGGGACATGGTGCGGGCAGGGCGCACATCTGCAAAGTTGACCAGGATGGGCTGCATCATGTTGGGCAGGGCAACCAGCGGTGGCTGGAGGCCTGCTTCGCCTAGCTGCTGGCCCTGTGGGCTGCTTATCCGGGGGCTGGTCGGCACACCCCCAGCTGCCGCACGCGCAGCCGCTGCAGCGATGGCTGCAGACATGGACTTGGACTTTTTGTGGCCTGGTTTCGTGGATTTCTTTTGAGGGGAGCCACCAGGCACAGCAGCAGCCGCTGCTGCCGCTGCCGCTCCACCCAGCAGTGCGGCTCCTGAAGAGCTGGGCCGAGGCGATGACAGCGCGCCTGCCCCAGCAGCAACAGTCAGCTGTGCAGCAACTGAAGCAAAGGGGTCAGTGATGCCTGCCATATCAGCCCTGGAGCTGCCTCGGCTCACAGGTGCACTGGGCCCAGTGATTTCAGGTGTTGAGATCCGCTCGACTGGCACAGCTGCGGTGGGTGCAGCTGCTGCTGCCGCCTGCTGCGCCTGGTTGGTCTCCTTCTTCAATGAACCGCCCTTGTTCAGGCCTCCGTCCTTTGCTGCTGCAGTGTCCTTGCCAAGGTCTGCTTTGGCATCGACCTTCTCCTCCTTCACCTGCTCAAGCCTCGTGTCATGTCCCGGCATGCTCGGCCTGGCAGCTGTCCTGGCACGCAGCAGGGATGGCGCGGGCATGGAGCCTGCTTGGGGTGGAGAGAGACGTTCTGACATGAACTTCTGCAGGCGAGGGGGGATGAGGGGGGCAACAGGGCCCAGCTGTGGTGACAGCCTTGCCTCCTGCCGGGCCTGCCGTGACTTGGCAGCCCATGACTTGCCTGCAGCAGCTGCACCTGCCACAGCTGCCACACCCATGCGTTCCCGCCGCCGCTGCGCGGCCATGGACTGTGGCCGGCCCTCATGGGGCGAGGACTCCGCACGACGCATTGCGGCAAATGACTTGGGGGCGCTGGCGTCACGCTCAGCATACCGCTGGGCTGCCATGCTGCGCGCACGGGGCGGCCCCGGTGCCTGTACCTGTACCTCTGCTCGCCTGCGTGCTGCATACGACTGGCTGCCTGGTGAAGGGGAGCGTGAGGCACTCCTGTGGCGCTCTGCTGCCATGGAGCGTGCAACAGGAGGGCTAGCTGAGCTGCGGGCTTCGTCCCGCCTTCGTGCCGCATATGAGCGGCCCTGATCATCTCTGCCTGCAGACTCAGCCCGCCGACGCGCAACGAATGAGCGCGCATCTGAGCTGCTGGCCACGCTGCCGCGCTCATTGCTGAGCTCCTGGTGGCGGCGGGCCGCGTATGACTTGGCCGCACCTGCCAGCTGCTGCGCGACGACTGCGGCATGTGCGATCGCAGCGAATGAGCGGCCAACCGGTGGCGCAGAGACGCTTCGTCGTTCCTGAGCTTCGGCCCGGCGCACTGCCGCATATGAGCGCGGTTTGTTTCCTTGCTCTTGCATCTGCGCTTGTGCTTCCATGCGGTGCTCTGCTGCCCAGGACCGGGGCCGTTCAGTCGGCCCAGCTGACGCTGATCGCCGCTGGGCTGCATATGACCTGGGGCCCTTGCTGGACACAGACGGCCCATATGCGTATGCGTACACCTGAGGTGACACGTGCCTGGGCTCGATGCGCATCTCGTTGGCCAGCCGCATGGAGACACTTTTGAAATGATTGTTGGGGCTGGTGACACCGCCTGGGTGGGTGCTGGTCACGGAGCGTGGGCTGAGGGCAGAACCCGAGAATGGGCCGGCGCTGCCGGGTGAGGACACGCGAGCCGGCCGGCTGGGTTGCGACACCGGCTGGATCGCGGGTACAGGGCGCCGGGGTGCTGGCCCGGCCGCTGGCTCAATCTCGGACTGCTGCGCACTGTTTGAGAGAGGGCTGGGAGAGCGGGAGCGGGTAGCTGCTGTGATGGCGGATGCAGCTGCCACCCAAGCGGAGGTGTGCTGCCTCTGCTGTTGCATTGCGGCAGGGTAGTTGCGAGTGGGTGACATGCGCCGACCGGGCAGATCAGGAATCATGCCACCAATTGTGGCGTCCGAACGCACGGATGCCACACGCCTGCACGGTCCAGGCATGTGCACGGGGTTGGACAAGGGGATATCAAGCTGAAGCAGATACGCATGCTGGCATAGCAACAAATGCATGTGCAGGCTGTTCAGCATGTTTGCTGTGCAGTGAACACGTGCCCCATGCTGGCCCCACGCACCCTTGCTCCAGCGATGCAACGGATGCTCTGCCTGGTGACACTGGAGACGGCGGCACTGCACCACCTCCCATGCGTAACCGTCCTGATCCCTCCATGGCTGGTCTGCTTGGTGGTGCAGGCGGTGGGGCACCAGCACTGCGGTCTGGGCTTGGGCTGTCAGTGCTGCTGGAAACCACCATGGAGCTGCTGCGAACGACCGTGGGGAAGCGAGACTCCGGTGGCAATTTACGCAGCAGCGAGTCAATGAGCGCCCCTCCAACCTGTTTGCTGCCTGCTGGTGCAGCGCTGGTAGTTTCAGGCTGCGCCATCTGGTCAAGTGGCAATTACCACATGTAAAAGTTAATGTGTCACTGCCGTAGCAACACTACAGCGTCCATGAAGCTGCTGTGCTAACTTGAAGTGTACTGGGTTTGGTCAACACAGGTTGGAAAGGAAGAAATACTGTTAAGGTGTCGCGGAAAGCTCCTCAGCACTCTTGTTGAAGAGAGGGCTACAAAGAACCCACTATGCGCAGTGCACCAGGGTTTCACTGTCGCAGCAAAAAATAGATCGCTTCAAAAAACAAAGAATAATAACAATGGTGCATCAACTAGCTGGTCATTGCCCATGCTCCTTGCTACACACTGGTCACAGGCACCCAAAACGGCCCGATCGCATTGCAGGTGTAGGTCTGCGAAGCATGAGTGTGTTAACTGGACTCAGAGGCCGTGGAATCAATCTGTGTTTGGGCACTAATGTAGTGCACACATTCAGTAGGGAAGTGCCAGTGTGTGCCGCAGCATGGGCAGGAGTGGCTGGCCAGCTGCCATGCCAGATCCAGGTTGACTGTCAAGTGCCGCAGGGACCAGTACAGTGCAGGTCCTCACATGTGCAGCCATGCTGGCACCATGCTGTGCAGATGCGCATGCACAACACAGCCAGCAACATCAACAGCAGCAGCAACAAGAGCCCCAGCATAGATCCCAAGGAGGCTTCCAAGTTTGCATCCCTTGCAGCCCACTGGTGGGACCCTACAGGCCCATTTGCTCCCTTGCTGCGCATGAACCCCGCGCGCTGCAAGTTCATTCGGGATGCAGTGTGTGCCGTCCGGGGACTGGACTTTTCATCCCCTCTACCATTCACCGGCCTCAGATTCCTGGACGTGGGCTGTGGGGGTGGGATTTTGAGTGAGAGTATGGCACGGCTTGGTGCCGACGTACATGGCATCGACATCACACATGAAAATGTGCAGGCAGCCACGAGCCACGCACAGCTGGACCCAGCAGTGTCTGCACGCATCAGGTGGGTTGATGTACACACCATCAGCATGTCCATGTGTGGCACACATGCTTGTGTGTGGGCCTCAATCCCCAAACCACCTAGCATCTCAAGCTGCTAATTGCATTGCATGATCATTGTTGCGATCTGAACCGCCATGTAGATATGAGTGTATACCATTGGAAGAGCTGGCTGCTCGGGTCAGCCCCATGCAGCACAGTGATAGCAGCAGCAGTAGCAGCAGCAGCAGTACTACATGTGGCGGTGCGTTGTACGATGTGGTGCTGGCTTCAGAGGTGATAGAGCATGTAAAGAAGCCAGATGCTTTCATTGCCACGCTCACACAAGTGCTGGCTCCTGGTGGAACCCTCATCGTGTCCACCATCAACCGCACGCCAGCGTCCTATGCTCTGGCCATTGTGGCGGCAGAGTACATCACGCGGGTGGTGCCTAAGTGAGTTCTGATATCCTGCTTGGTTCTGAACCTGCTGTGGCAGCAGCGGTATGGATACAGGGCCAATCAATCATACCATGGACGCACAGCATACAGCAACATCCATCCGCTTTGGTTCACTGGGCCATGCCTGCTCCTTCACATGCACCACCGGGGCGCCGGGCACTTGTTGCTGCCACTGACCGCCTGCTCCTGCCACACCCTGCCTCATCTGCAGGGGCACTCACAACTGGAAGAAGTTCATCACACCTCAGGAGCTCAGCATCATGGGCAGTGCAGCAGGGCTGGTGATGGTGCACGCGGCAGGCATCGAGCTGTCGCCCACCACGGGAACCTTCTCACTGGGGCAGGATCTGGAAGTGAATTATATTGCTGCATTCCACAAGCAACCAGCAGCGTGAGGAACGGAGCTGCTGGCATGGTCAGGGCAGAAGCAACAAGAGGAAAGGTGTCACAGGAGCCGTTGCCTGTGTTGCATCTGATGTGGTGTACGCTCAGAGACGCACTGGTAGGAGGCCAAGACAATGGTGTGCCATGGCAGTTGTTGATTTGCATGTCATGTTCAGGCCAGCTAGATCATGTACTGTACAGCTTGGAGTAAGCTTCACACTGCCTGATCATTAGGTGAGAGGAGTTGCGGCACTGTGATATGCCCGGTTCAGGGATGAGTGCAAGAGAGAGACAATGACTGATGATCAGTTGGTGTCTGGTGGTGCAACAACCACCTCAGGTTGACTTGATCATGCACCTTTGTGGAGGATTGCAGAGGTGCCCTGCCTGTTGTGGACCACCTGCCTCACATGGAACACATGAACGTCCGCAGCCCACTACGCATTCACGTGCTGCATTCAGTTACTCATCCTGCAAGCTTCTGTCTTGTCTGCCTTGATTGTCTGTGTTGCTGCTAAGGTGCAAGGGTGCTGAGGCACGGTGATGACGCATTGTGCCAACCTTGGACGGCCGCACCTTCCAGCAGCAGGCCCAGTTTCCGCCAGCACCCCGATGCCCGACTTGCCACGTAATTATCCAGCTAAGGGTCGGCCTACTGCATATCGTGCTGCAAACCATCTGTACAGCCCACAAACATAAAGAATGGCACCGCCCGACTGGACCCAGCCCTATGGTGCGGCGATTTTCTGCTGTTATTATAAACACTGTTGCTACGTGTTGGGATATGGCAAGAGCAGCACAGCGATCCTAAACCCTTGTCCGGCAAACCTGCGCCATGCGCAGGCAATCCCGACTTCCTTGGCGAAAAGCACCCAGAGCTGCTGAAACCAGATGTTTATGCAAAGATCGTGCAGGAGCGGTTCACTGACTACCATGGCGAGCTGAGCAAGCTGGACGAGAAGGTGAAGCAGCTCATTGCTGAGGACTTCCCACCCCGCAAGCCGGATGTGCAGGTCGAGTGAGTGTGTTGCTGAGCCTGTTGCTGTGTCCCCTTCCAGGGTCCAGATACTTCATCAGCATGTGGATGACTGCTTGCTGCACGCTGCAGGACTTCAGGACCACAGGGCCAGGTCAAGCCTCTGACCATCATCGATGATCCGGTGCGTGTGCATGCGGCGTGTGCATGCCACAGCTGTGCACATACACGTGTTGGCGTGCATGCAGTGGCTCCAGACACCCGCCCATGCTCACAGCGTGCATGTCCTGCCACCAGGTGCTGCATTGGGTGGCAAGAGCAGCAGTGCGCGAACCAGTTTTGCGTGCTGGTGCACTGTTCATGCTGTGGACCTGATACTCGTTCACTTGCACGCATGGTGCGGCAGTGCGGTCACAACGATGTGCATGATGGACGGGCTGCCAGCGCAGGCAGACTGGAAGGCTGCTGACTGGGTGGGCCGTGAGGAGGAGTACACGTACCGCTTCACGTGAGTGGGGAGCAGAACAGGATTACACATGGCGTGACGCAGTGTTGAGCGTGGGGTAGAGTTCTGCAGGCATGTGCAGGTCTAGCGGAGTTTGTGGGTGTGTGGAGGGAAGGGGACAGGGGGTCAAAACAGGAGCTGTGTCGGGACCAGGGGCCCACCACACATGTTGGAGGCCTGTGCACGAGCATGGTTCTTGGCTCAGCAAATGCTCAGCTGGATGTGCATGCAGCAATCGATCGCTACTTGCGCCTTGTGGGCAACACTGTCACAAGATGTGCTATAGCGCACTGGCCAACACGCTGTGCCCTCCGCCCACCATGTGCAGGGAGCAGGACATTGCCGAGATCGATGCCGCAGTGCAGAGCCTCAAGGCACGTGGCCTGAAGACTGAAGAGGACCTCAAGGCCCTGAAGAAGGCCGACTTCCCACTGCCAACTCTGGGTCCCAAGCTGGTGCAGCTGGCAAAGAACGTGTCCCATGGCAGGGGCTTCCAGTTCCTCAAGTGGGTGGTGATGTGCTGCGCTTGAAGTGGGAGGGTGATGAGCTGCATGGCGCACTGTTAATGTTCATGTACATTTTCTTTTGTTTTTAGGTATGAAGGCATGTTGTGTGGAAGAGCAGCCGGGATGTGGGGGGTGGGCGGTGGGCGGGAGATGATGCCAGATGACTTGTACACAGTTTCTGTCTCACACTGTGACAGATGCACCGCTGTATTGCTTGCCTGAGCGGATGTGTTGCGTATGGACTGCAGTAGACTGTCCATGCGTTGCGCTGCTGATGTGGTGAACGGCTGATGCTGCTCATTGACATGTGAAGTACTGCTGATTGTTTGCATGGCTGATGCTGCATCATGTAACAGGGGATTCCCTGTTCAGAAGTACAAGGAGGACAAGTGGGCACTGGTGGCTGCCTATTGGGGCCTGGGTCTGCAGATTGGCAACGCACAGGTGTGTGATTGCACTTGGTGACGCGAAGCCTGCGAGCGTCTTCAGCACCTCCATTCATTCAGCATCGCAGCATTGACAGGATCTTCCTTTGGCCGCGCTATTTTTCCTTCCAGTTTGCAGTCTTGGCACCAATAGCTGACCAATGAGATGGCACATTCTCGACCACGTCTGGATGTGGCTGGCGTGCTGCAGGTCACGCAGACCGACTACGACCAGTCCACAGGCACTGTGGTTGGCTCCATCCTGAACCATGTGGTCAATGGCGGCTTCAAGAAGGTGGAGGGGCTGGGGAGCAAGGAGTCCCAGCTGCACCAGGGTGGTGCGCTGGCCTTCCACGCGGACCAGGTAGGGTTCTGTGGCCACATGGGCACAGCTGCACGCCATAGTATCTCATGACTAGCGCTTGAGCTGACCTTGCACCTTGCAAGGGGATGTTGACATCAGCAAAGCGATGCATCAAGCATGCAAGGTCTTTAACGAGTAGCCCTACCAGGCGCTCTGGTAGTACACCGCACCTTTGACAGCGGCATGCGGCAGTCACCTGTGGAACGTTCAGCTGCTCAGCTGTCCACCTGCACATGTGGGACACAGGGCGCCACCGACATCATCTCCCTGTTCTGCGTGGGTGCTGCGCTGGAGGGCGGCACGTCCAAGTGGGTGTCGTCCATCGCCATCCACAACGAGCTGCTGCGCCGCGGCCGCAAGGTAATGTCCGGTGCAGTCCCACCTGGTCTTGTTTTGGCTGTGTTGTGGCTGGGGTTCTTCGCGTGGTTGGTGTAGGGAGGTCCCAGCTCCTGTCCACAGCTGTTCGTTGATGTGCTTCTCTGCAGCAGTTGCGTATCTGGCACATGAGCACCAGTCCGCTCGAGTCTGGGTGGCTGTTGTTGCACCATGGGCAGATGGTGAACAGCCTGGACACCAACATTATGCCAAACAATAAACTGGCTGGAAACAACAGCATGATGTTTGGCTGGCCAGGACCTGGTGGAGGTGCTGTCTCAACCCTTCAAGCTGCCCAAGCGTGTGACACAGTACCTGTTCTACAAGGTATGTGGGGCGCAGGCAAGCAGCAGCAAGAGCAGCCATGGAGGAAATGCACAAGTGCTACGTGGTATCAGGCTGAAGTAGTGTACCGGTGGCAACAAAGGGAAGACAAGGGTGGCCCTATGCTGCTGATGTGTGTGGGAAACCACGTGCCAGCCAGCAACCAGTATGTATGAACACTGTGCCTGGGATCATTGTGTGACTTCATTGCCCTGATCTCATCTTACAATGAACCCGCACACCTCACAGAATAAGGAGGGACACTACGAATATGAGGACATTGTACCCTTCGAATACCATGGTGCGTGGGCAGTCATGTTGCTGCATGACTGCACTGCAACAATCGTTCAAACCTCCTTTTGCAGTCAATCTTATGCACCTGCCTGCAACAGCGTGCCTGAGTGGTGTCAGCACATGGTCTTGCCTATCCACCAGCTTACGGTCCCCTTATTTGCAGCTTCTACTGAGTAGTGAAACTGGACTGGATGCCACCTGCTTGCCTACCTGCTGGATGTCACCTCTTCATTTCTGTCACCTCCATGCGTGCAGACGGCTACCTGTCTGTGTACTTCCAGTCACTGGAATACTTCCATGGAGAGCGGGAGGGCCTGAAGCTCACTCCCTTGCAGGTGTGATGCATAGTGTGGTTACCACCCGATTTCAATCAGCATGGGTGTGCACAGGCACCCCTGTCACAGTGCTGACGCCCCTGCACAGGCAAAGACACATGCGTTCTGTGAGCACTGCTGTGAGCACACAGCAGAGAAATGTGTGCGCAGCACATGGCGTTTTAGTTGTAATGTCTGGCATTGAACTTGGTCATGCTTCATCGTGGCCTACATCACAGGAGGAGGCAGTGTGGGCCGTGATTGCGCTGTCAGAGCGGCCTGAGTTCCACTTCCGCCACCGCCTAGAGCCAGGGGATATTGAGTAAGAACACTGGAGTTTTCTGCTGCTTGCGTACTCTCATTTGTTGTGTTATGTGTGTGGCCGCTGTTCGCATGCTTCAGCCCATGCTTTGCTGCCTGGTATGAGCACAAATGTGGCTGAGCACTCGCAAAAGGCAGAATGTTTCCCAGTCCTGAGCCTCTCCGTTGCCCATGCTCAGCTGCCTGTCCCTGCAACTGTGTGGCTGTTGTGCAGGTGGATCCACAACCCATCCATCTTCCATGCGAGGGAAGCGTATGTGGATGGCGAGGTGAGGCTAGCTGCATGTCTGATCGTCCATCTGCCTTTGTATCACCTGTGAATTATGCTGCAAGGCTGCTCCATGTGGTTGCAAGTGGCAAGAGGCATACGGCGCATACCAGGTGCTGCTGTCAGCCGTGGAGCGGTGTAGTGTGGTACACAAAACCGGCACGCACGTGGCCTGATGTGGCCACCTACATCTGACCTTGCGTTGGAACCGAGGCTTTCAGCCCAAACCAGGCAATTGGCACTGTGACATGGCTCTGCTGCTGTACACGCACACAGCGCGAGGACCAGAAGCGGCACCTCATCCGTTGGTGGATCCACACGCATGCGAACAAGCGGCCCATTGGTGCGCCCACATCTGTTGCTGTTCACGCTTGTTGGTTGCGCCCACAGAGGCGTGCATGGCATGACTATGCTGGTGCATGCATGAGTGGTGTATGTGGTGTACTACGGTATATGTGTGTTGTGACAGTGCCTGGACACGGGCGTCATCTTAGCATGACCGGCTGAGCTCACTGCCAGTTTCCACACTAATTCCCAACCCTGCCAAATCCTAACAATTAGCCACGCTGCCCACACGATACATTGCACGCTGCAGCCCCCCACTACGCGCCCCGCTCCTCCATCGCAGCTGGCGGGGGCTTCAAGGTGCCGCCAGGAACCAACCTGCGGCTGCCCATTGAACCGCTTGGGCTGCAGAAATAATGATGCAGCTATCAAAGCTATGCACCAGCTCGTGGTTGCAAGGTACAGCACAACAAAGTGTGAGAGGCGCTCGCTGCACCATGCTCACCTGGATCTGTTTGGCAAGCTGCTGGAGGTTGCTTGGCTGAGAGGTGCTGACAGGGGAGCACATGGTGACCTGCAACAGCTGCACGTGTTGGTACAGGGGACATGACAGTTGGTTCCAACGATGCCCAGTGGGATTGAAGTCCCAAACCACAAGGAGGAGGTTGAGGTTCCAATTTTCACCACCACCTCTTGTGCAGCAGCTGTGCTGCCTGAAGCTGATGAGTTGTAATGGTTGTACTTGTGCAGTGTGCCGTCTGTGGCAGACCTCTTGAGCATTTGCTTACTCTTGTGCAATCAAGGTCCAGTTGCGGCTGCAGCCATTGTTGACAGCTCACTGCCTTACAACATCAGCGCACATGCCGCCGAGGACATGAGGTGAGATCAGAGGGAGCAGAAAGTCGCGGCACCATATGATGTACATGGACCAACAGTGCAAAGGACACATGATAGGCCTGCACCCAACACGAAGCCAACGTGTGAAGTTTGAGACGCACATGATGGTAGTCGCATACAAGGGCAACTGTCAACTTGCACGTTCTGCGCGGCATCGGCATTCTGGTCCCAACACCAGCCCTGCCAGTCACGTGCTGTCCACCTCGTGCTGAGTGGGCGCCTGAGGCCCATCACCGCGCGGCCAACGCGCTGGATTGGCAACCGCCTTGGCAAACTTGTCAGCCAGATTCTGCGCATTTGCAGCAGTGCCCAGCACCACGGTGGACAGGTCGCGTGCGAGATGCTCAGGCAGCATATTGCTGTGCAGCATATTCTCCAGGACAGCATAAGTACAGATCGTTTCCATGACGGTCCTGGCTATCTGTACAGCATCCTGCATGACCGCGGTGCTGTCCGCCCCCGCTGCCACGAGTGCTTCACATGTTAGGCGCCGGCCCAACTTGGCCGCCGCCCGCAGCGCTTTGCTGTTCTCTGCACGCGGGTCTGCGCCGTGCTTGATCAGGAGCTTGCAGATGCTGGCGCGCTGCGCATCAGTGCCTGTGCTGCCGGAGGCTGCGGCCATGAGACTGGTATCAAGGTAGCGGTTGGCAGAGGCCCCGTGAGCCAGCAGTGTCTGCAAGCGCTTGCGGTCCCCTGCATTTCACACGTGCACGCCAGCAGCAGGCCTCAGGGGCAGGGAGCCGAGGCTGTTCAATGGAGTGATACTCAAGGTGTGCGTCATGAATGGTTGTGTGGCTGGGATTCAGGCACGCACAGACGAACCAAACATGCGCTGGAAGCAAGGCTGCAGAGGGCCAGAGGCATGCATGGGTTGTCACACACCTCTGAGCGCCGGGTCGCTTAGAAGGTCTGCGTCTGAGTGCCGCACGTGTTGCAACAGCAGGGGCCACAGCTGGCGCCGCAGCTTTGGCGTTTGCTGCAGTGCTGCGTCCAGCGCACCACGGGTTAGGGCGGTGGGGTCTGCCGCCAGGATGGCAGTGGCCAAGGGCACCGAGCCGCGCTTCACAGCCGCCTCCAGCGCCTCTTGGAAGCTCCTGTGCCAAGAAGGGAAAAAGAAGCGAGCTGCAGGGCTGTAGGCGGCTACCAGCAAGAGCGCCATCTCCTCACTGCCCTCACGGGCTGCGACGGGCAGTGCCTCAGTGCACACCGCTGTGGTGGTGCAGCTGTTAGGGAAGGTGCTCAGCAGCTGTACTGCTTCTAAATGTCTGGCCTCTATTGCTGCCTCCAGGGCACGAGCAACATTGTACCCAATGCTGCCAGCATCAGAAACGAGCTCTTCACCATCGTCTGAGTCCGAGTCCGAGTCTGAGTCTGACTCACGGTGCGTCCATGTGTCCAGAATAGTGCGCACCACACCCGTGTAGCCCTTGGCTGCAGCCAGGTGCAGAGCTGGGGCACTGGCTGTGATGGGGCTGACTTCTGTCAGCGCTGCCACCATGTCCACCTGCTCTGCTGCTGCAGCTGCTGTGAGGGCGTTGCTGGATTTCTTCATGCCTACCCGTTTCGCGATCAGCCAGTCCACCATCACTGCCGAGCGTGTGCCCACTCCTGCCTCCAGAATGTCCGACCACGTGTATGCTATGCGTTTGAGCTCATTGTGTCCAGGGTGCTGGCGCAGGGCGCGCGCCCAGATCTCCTCGCACAGAGACAGCCGGTTGCATGACACTGCACCCTTGAGTGCGCTATGGAAGCTTGCGCGCACCAACACCGGTGGCAGCTGCATGTGCCACTCCTTGCTCAGCAACGAGAGCGTCATAACAGGCAGGTTGGCGCGCGCAGCAGCATGCACCGCGGCTGCCACCAGCTGCACACGCGTGCGTGCAAACTCGCGCTCTAGCACCTGCTGGTAAGCCGCCACGAACGGCTGCACTGACCCCAAAGCTGCTGCATCTTGCGGGTGGTCGTCATCGCTGCCGCTGTTGGTATCACCCTGCAACTGCATGCTTGGGCCACCATGGCCCTCAGCGCCTTCAGCCTGAACGGCTGCTTCACCCTGGTGTACAGCCCCTCCCTCACCACCTGCCTCACCTGCGTGTGGTCCCTGGCCAAGTCCTTGCCCAGCTGCGCCCACCCCACCTGCACCTCCTGCCTGTCCACCAAGCCCTGGTGTGCTGCCCGCCACTGCTCCTGCCATACCTGCACTGTGCTGTGCCTGCAGGCCCAAGGGCTGTGGCTCCAGTGGTGCGTCATTTTGTTGCTGCTGCTGCTCCTCCTGCTGCTGCTGTGGCCGCAGCTTGGCCATGGCAAGGACGCGTTGCAGTGCTGCCCCCAGCTGCCCCTGCTCTGTGGCTTCACTCTCCGGCCCAAGCCCCTGCACTTGTGACACCCTCCTCAGGGCTTGGCATGCGGGCCGCAGCACTGCAGCCACAGCAGCTGCCCTCTCGTCCCCACCAAACTCTCCGGCTGCGTCTGCTTGTGCCACTGCTCGCGCCTCTGCTCCCAGCCTGTTGTACAGGTTATCCAGGTGCATACACAGGTGGATGTACGCATGCAAATTGTCACAGGCCACAGCTGCCTCCACCGCTGCAGCGATGGTCGTGGCCAGCTGCTGCAATGTGCCCATCACATTGAGGGCGCGCTCTGGCAACAGGTGCATGACCAAGGAAAGCGACTGCATTCCATCCGGGCACGAGGCAGCCAGCTTCAGGGCTTTCTGCACGCTCCCGCCTGCCATGCTGTGCAGGAGCCAGTCCACTGCCACAGTCCTGTCACTCATGACGGTCCTCCACTCCTTGCACACCTCGTGTGGCACATGGGTACCAGCTAGGGTGGACCGTGTGAGTACCAGCGCAAGCACTTCACGTGGGAGGCTTGATGCTGATGCACCATGCTGTGCTCCACTGTCTGCTTCAGTGACCTGCACGCAACATGGCATCATGAATGACACAGCCTTAGCCAGCTGTCCATGACTGCACGCAACAGCCTTACTGCAATGCTCACCTGGTGCTGCTCAAGGCTGATTTTATGACGTTTAGAGCCCTTACGAGAAGCCGTGAAGCGCATTTGACGGTCCTGAACACAGCGTGCAGTAAGTGTGCAAAATGTTGCACAAGCTTGTGCCTTGCTTTCATGCCAACGACCTTGAACAACTCCAAACATCTCCAATATCACAAGTTCAGGATCACTACATCAGTGCTAACAGCGGCGACATGTCGTTTTGATTCATGCCCCAGATCGTCGCATCGTGACGGCAATGCAGGTGGATCTCTTTAATGTCCATGTTGAAGCATCTTGCATTGTGCCTGTACGCACCTGCCTGACACCGACAAGATTGCGGTAAATGATGATCGGAAGCACTTTGCACCGTTCGGAAGCTCCATTGGCATGTAGAAACGTGCTCAGGGAGGAGGATGACAATGAGTGATGCACGCCCCGTTTGCCCATGCATGAGCTGCTGCCCAATATTTCTTGACCCTGGCCTACACCTTCAATTGAGGTTAGCTCTATCTCATATGGCTGTGAAGCGCCTTGTACAACCCCTGCCTCCCTCCATATGTGTCATACTCGATGCACAGCTGCAGCGTTGGCGGCAACAGGAACAGTGGCCATGCCAGAAGCAGGCGCCGCCACAGTGGCACGCATGAGGGCCATGACTGCCAACTCCTGCTGCACCACTGATGCCACCGCCTGCACGAGTAATGCATGCACACGACACATGCATGTGCTGGTGTGTGCTGCTCACGTGAGTGTGAACAACGCATATGCTGCTCACGTGAGTGTGAACAACCCATATCTGAAACACTGGTCCTGTACCACGGCCAGAACAGTTCTCACGGGCGCATGGTGCTGCACACCGGGCACCAAGCACATGACATGACTGCTACTGCACCTGGGGCAGTGCGCGCATCAGGGAGTTTGCGTACGGAGACAGCCGCGTGAAGACGTCCAGCTGCGGCAAAGGATGACGGAGAATTAAAACCCCATGCAATGGGTGACTTAAGACGGGCCTCTTTATTGTCATGCTCCTGACGCTGCTGTCTCATGGCCCTGCTCAGGTCAGCTGCCAGCCCTTAGATAGGCTTGTGAACCATTCCAGTGACAACAATTGTGCGCACAAGTTCTCATTCGCAAACAGCCCCCCACGTCATTGAACTGGCCCGCTCACCTCCACAGATAGAGTGCCAACCCCTTCCACATCCAGCGGCAGGCCTCCATGGCCCACCCACTGCCCCCCGGCATCCATCGCGCCCTGCCTGTGGCACAGTGGGAATGCAGCAGCAGACGTATATATGGCAGTACACAATAGTACATTCTATGGTGTACATACAGCAGTGCACAGAGCACATAGCAGTGCACAGCGGACGCCAGTAGGCGTGCGCCAGCTTGTGGCATTGCACCTAGTGTGGACGCTGGTTGACATCAGGTTCACTAAGGGCCCTACGGTTGCAAGTGAGGCTTGCCAGGAGTGCACTGCTGCAGCCGCTCACCTCATGAGGTACTCAATGTACTCCTTCAACGTGCCACCGCTGACAGGCTCTCCATACTGCAGCAGGAGCCCCAACTGCAGTGCAACCCACACATGCCGTTGTTTTAGCAGTCACTTTCACCAGCGCAGGTGAACAACAACCACGACTGCAATGCATGTGTGCAGTCTGATGGACCAGTTCTCATCATAGTCCCAGTGCAAGCTTCCACTGAGCCCCCATGAGCGCCACAGGAACAATTCAGCTGAGCCCGGTGGTGAATGGCAAGCAGTGCGCAGCCGCCTCACACCTGGCCCATGCACATGTATGGCCACCCATTGGCTGTGGTCTTGTCCAGGTTGCTGCGATTCGCTTTGTAGGCCAGGCTGAGGTGCTGGCCATGTAGCCGGTCAAAGCCCACCTGCATGGGCCGTGTGTATAGCCAGCCATTGTTTAAAACAGCTCGAGTTGTTCGTGACTGTCTGTGTCATGTCCTGCTGTCACTGTGTGGCTGCTGCTGGCATAGAGAGAAGAGGGTGCAGATCTGTACACATGCAGACAGGCCAGCCTGCAAGCATGCAAACCATGCATGCAAAGGAACACAGAGCAGCACGTGAGCAGCAACAACTTAGCTGCCACCTGTAGCGTGTTGGGGTGGCGTGGGTAGCCAGGTACAGAGTCCTCGATGAATGCGGACAGGTCCGACTCAAACGCGTGCACGCACACCTTGATTGTGCCTTCCAAGTGGATTGTGCGGTCTGCCTTGTCATAGCCGCTCCAGCGCACCTGCATCTCTGACACCTGCGGGGACAAACAGAAGATTAAGAAGCTGAAGAGGCAACAACAAAAGATGGGGCAGGCGAAGGGATGCAGTCATGGACATATCACGCATCTCATGGGCTTGGTCCAGCATAGTGTGATTAATGGCCTTGTGTTCATGCACCAGCAACAGTGGTGCAAGTGTGCAGACTAGTAGAGCACACATGTGGCAGGGCACGGTGTCAGGATTGCAAGTGGCTGCCAGCAACAGACCATGGCCTGCCTGTGCTGTCCGTGCTCAGCCACCTCACCTTGCTGCTGTGCCCAGCTGCTTCACAGCGCGCCAGCGCACACTGACATGGCCCCATGGCCCCCTTGTTGCGGGCCGTGTCCACACGCAATGGCAGCACGCCATAGCCCGTGCTACTGGTGGCCTGGAGGGGCACCACTGGAGGCATACAGCCCAGGGGTGAAAAGCCTGGTGGTAAGGTGCCAGAAGGCCCGCGCGACGCAGCCGCCATCAGGCCCCCTGATGGGTGTGCCATGCCAGGCTGCTGAGAGCTGGCCACTCCATTGTTGGTGGTGAACGAGGCTGTGGGCCACGCACCGCCATCACGTGCTGCTGACGTGCCTGCATTCAGCACCGCTGATGGGTAGCTGGGCAGAGGTGCCAGGCTATGAGCAGAAGAGCTGAGGGGGCGTGTCCCACCGTTACCAGCTGCTGCCGCTGCTGCCCCTGTGTAGCTGCCACCCAGCCAGTGGCCCTGGCCTGGTGCTGACTGCCCGAAAGTTGGCAGCGTCGGCAATGGCAGCTGCTGCTGGCCGTGCGCTGCGAGGGGTTCTCCATAGCCCGTGGATGGCACACGCGTTAGAGGCAGCCGCCCGGTGCCGCCATCATGCGACCGCTGGGCAGCACGTGGTGATGCGGCTGGCTCCCGCTCCCGCTCCCGGTCCTGGCCCCCATCCCTGTCTGATCTGCCCCTCTTGCGCTCATCACGTGGCTGCTCCCGCTCCCGCTCCCGCTCACGATCGCGTTCATGCTCATGTTCGTCACGACCCCGGCCGCTTGCCTCTGCATGCCCCTCCCCTCCTCGCCCGCCCTCCCGACTTGCATGCCTCCGATCCCCTCCCCGCTCCACACCGCGCGCCGCATTCCCTCCTTTGTCCCCGCTGCTGTCCCCGCGCCCGCCTGCGCCTCTGTCGCTGCCGCGCCCTGACCCTCCATGCGGCTGTGTTCCTGACCCTCCAGCGCCTGCACCGCCACCACTCCCGCCCCCGCCACGGCCAACAGGGGGCCGTGGGCCGGTGGCAGGGGCTGGTGGTGGGGCTGCAGCTGCACCGCGTGCATGTTCGCGCAACCGCCGTATCCTGCACACTTGGACGTGGCCCCCAACACTTCGGCATGCAATCAAACGACTCACAGCGTGCAAAGCCTGCCACCATCTGCCCCAGCAATGAACAACGAGGCAATGCCATAATTGTTTGTATGAAGGAAGCCCCAATCCTTGCCTCATTCCATGCCATGCAGCTCACCGTGTGAGTATGTTCTTGTTGATGGTGATCGGCACAGAGCCATCCTCGAGCCTGGTGATGAGCTTTTTGATATCGCTGCATGGCACCAAACATGCATCACCACAATGCCCACTCGTTTTGTCGAGGACTTGAGCAGGCACCAACGATTGGGCGCGCATGCATCATAATCGATACTGCAAACAGCACTCGCTGGGCATATGTACTGGTCGGCTCAGCAAGCTGTGCTGCCAAAACAGCGCGGAGCGTGCGCTAATCAATAGATGGGCATGGTATGTTGGGGTGCACCTGACACTTAGCACCATGCTCTTGTCCAAGCTGGCAACAGAAACCTTGTGCTCCTGCTTGCCAATCACCACTGTCAGAATCTGCGCAAACAGCATGTAGATGGGTCGTTCAGTGCAACAATGTGCAGGAAGCTCCATTGTAGGCAGCAGCCATCGTGCATGAGTGCTGCAGGCTAGCAGGTATCTGGGTTTGGGCGTATGCAGTTGCCTGCACAACTGGTGTGCATGATGGCCGGTGCATGACTGCCTAGTTGAGTGATCTGCTGATTCTGCTCCAACATGGAAGCAACTCGCCTCACCAAGTCATCATCAGCACCTTCTTGAGGCTCCTCTGCACACTTAATGGGCACCACCAAGTCCCAGCTGGCGCTGTCTGGGTCTTCTTTCAGCCACAGTTTGCAGAGAAAACCCTGATCACATAGGAGTATGAGCCGTTTTACTTCCGACTAGGCGCCAGGCCTCCAGTGCTTTGATTATTGACCACATCAGCGGCCTACCTCAAACATATCCTTTGGTGACTTCTTGCCCCCGTACAACTGTAGCATATCTTCAAGGACATCCCTTTTCTTCAACAGCTTCCAAAATTCGACTAGCGTCTGGCTGGAACAGTAAGCAATGCAAAGCTCTTCTTCGGACGGTTTCAACATGGCATCAGATGCGCCTTGACAGGCACAACATTGTTTCGGATGATTGATAATGCACTGCTGCAACCCTAAAGAACCCTAAGCATCACCGAATACGAGGCTGCGCTTTGGATTACCCAGCCTAGCGTCACAGATCAGATACAACGCCTTCTGGCGTTCCTTCACTTCGCTTCACTAGAACAAGAAACGTCCACAAAGTGACCTCACATACCACTACCCCTGCGTCTTGGACGTTAATTCAATCAAGCACCTGTTATGATGGCTTTATTATCACCGTCGTGTGAGCCGCATCTGCTGCCTGGTCACCCAATACATGCGACGGTAGGCAAATCAGGAGGCGCTACTCAAAGAGCGGAGAGAACCTTGAGTATGTAGCCACGCAACAGTCACATGCATACTTGCATGGGAGGCAGGGTAGGTGCACAATGCTGTGCAGGGTATGCTTCGTGGCATGGGCTTGCTGATTGAGGTGCTTCACGTGGCTGTTGAAGGCATGCATCCAGGCGTCGTGGGGCCTGCATGTGCTTGCATGGGCGCCATCACCCAACCTCAGGCACTGCAGCTGCGCAGAGTAAGCTATTTGGCTGGGCCATGCTGCTGTGGAGTTGAAGCCCAACCTACAATCCTGCTGCAACAAGACACCCTGCCCTGAGTCCCCCCAGCCGCAGGGCATGCCCACATTGATGAACTGCCACTGCGAACACATGCATTGGAAACATACATCATGGCCACCAGTACCAGCCCTGACTGTCATGTGTGGGCATGTATGTCATCGTGGTCATGCCAGGCACCTTTATCTCCTGATGGGCTCCACACATCCACAGGATGCCCAGCCGTGACCACGCCAAGCAGTACAGTATAATACTGTATGTTAAGGGGGTCATGTAAGGGTGTGTGTTTTATTAGAAGGTATGTTGTAGGGGGCAAGTATGGGAGGGCCGCAGTATGGTGTGTGTAGAATGGTATGCTGTTGGTTTGTACATCAGTAGGAATACTGCATACAGATGAGAACCAGGCGCAGGTACTCATGGCCAACAGGGCTGTAAGGGGCTGGAAGATCCATGTGATGTGGTGAGGCAGGCAGGCAGGCAGGCACTGCTGACGCGCATGGTGGAGCACGCATTCATGGGTCTGGGGCTCGCTGCAACGCGCAGCCCATGGTGCTGTACAGAGCAGGCCGTGGCGGCATCATGCCAGGCTGGCATGTAGGTGCTGGTGAGATGCCAGCACCATGATTGCTCGCGCTCAGAACCAAAACTGTGTATTAAGGTGTATTCAATTGCTGGGGGCAGCTGCTAGGCGATTTGCAGCATACAGTGGCCGCAGCCACCCTGACCAGCTGCCCAAGGCTGCCTTTCGGCAGTGCTGCTGGTGATGCTGGTCAACACTCCGTCCCAGGCCCTGAGACCAACACAGCAGCTGTTGCGCGTGCCGTGTGCCGTGCAATGAGGGACGGTGTGGACACAGCAGCCACTGGGCTGACGCTGGCACTGCACACGGGTGATGCACGTGGCTGGCTGCGGGCGTCCCGCTTCCCCCGCCTGCACAGGCTGAACGTGCGTGTCAGGCAGGGTGATGTGCACCTGGGTGATGCACCTCCCAGCCTGACTGAGATACGTGTGCAGTCTCACTGGGGTCGTCTAATTTGGCCCACCGCTGCAACCCTGGGCCACCTCAGCGTGCTTGAGCTGCACAAGGTGGCTTTGAACCCTACTTTTGACTGCAGCCAGTTCCCTGCACTGGAACGGCTGGTGCTGAGCTATTGTGGCAACGTAGCACGAGTGCAGCACCTGGGCAGCGGCACACACCTGACGCACTTGGACCTAACAGGGTGCGGCGGGCTGCGTCATGGCCTGGACATTGGGGCCCTGGCACCGCTGTCCCAGCTCACGTACCTGAGCTGTGCCGACACGCAAGTCAAAACACTCCCTGTGCCCTGCCTACCTCCCTGCTTGGCGCACCTGGATGTAAGCATTTGTGGCCGTCTTATTAACCTGGTCCCGGTGGACCTGATGCTGCTTGACCTCTTCCTGCCAGGGGCATACCCACGCACAACTCTCACATACTTGGGGATGGGCGGTGGCTATTTGGTTGGAGCTGTGGCCCACGGCTGGGACCTGGCAGCTGTGCCCAACCTGCGGCACCTGGATCTCTCATACCAGCTTGGTCCGGGTGCCGTGCCGGATCTGCGCCTCGTGCCTCATTTGACACATCTACAAGCACAGGGGGCACGTTTGTTGGGGCCTGCCATGGACTTGACCCCAGTGGGGTCAACCCTGGTGCACCTGAATGTTAGCTGCACACCCCTAGAGCAGCTGACCTTGCAAGGGTGTGGGGTGCTGCAAAAGCTATGGTGTCATGGCATGGACGCCCTGTCTCATCTGGATGTGGGCCCCATTGCTGTGACGGTGCGGGTGCTGGACATCTTCAACTGCCCGCTGCTACGGGAGCTAGACCTCTCCAGTTGTTCGTCCCTGCACTACCTGAGATGTATGTTCTGTCCAGTGATCAGCTTGCACTTACCAGCCACTGCAACGGCATCAGCTGCTTGCGCCCTGACCCACCTGGATGTCAACAACACACCCCTGGAGCAGCTGACCTTGCAAGCGTGTGGGGTGCTGCAAACGCTATGCACTGAAAGCTGCCTGCAGCTGCGCGAGCTGGATGTCTCTGCATGCGTCGCCTTGCAGCAATTGTCGTGCTCAGCATGTTCAGATCTACTTAGCTTGCACCTACCGGCCACTTCAGCCCTGCCGTGACCCACCTGGATGTCAGTTGCTGCAGCCAGCTCCAAATCCTCCCGCACACCCTGCAGGCCTGCACCTCACTGCAGGTGCTGCATCTGACCGGCACGCCCATCACCCGCCTGGACGTGTCACCATTCGCTGCGTCCTTACAAGCACTGTACATTGCACGGTGCGAGCGGCTGGCAGGCAAACTGGACCTGCGTGGCTGCACCGCCCTCACCAAACTGGACGCTTGGCGCAATGGTCTATCTGACGCAGACGTTAGCGAGTGCAAGGCATTGCGGTGTGTGCGCGTGAAGTATCCACATTTTTCTGAGTTTGGGCCTCCGCCAGGTGTGGCAGTTGTGTAAGATTGGTAGGCAGGCGCAACCCGGTGTTGCCATGTGCAGTATGATGCGCACTCAATGCGCTGCCGGGCGGTATGGTGTGAGTGGGATGTGACCTTATCATACACAGGTAGCCACACACTTGGCGGGGTCCACACCAAGGGCGTGAACACTGATGGAAGCGGATGTGTGTGCCGCGAGGTGTGTGGCTGAGGCGCAGGCTGCTGGGAATGGACGGGCAGTGGGGGTGGGGCACATTTGGCCTACGGCTGGCCAAGATGCTGAGGTGTATGTGAGCCAGGTGGTGGAGTGTGACCTGCATGCACCTGGGCGTGCATGGCATGCTTGCATGCGGCGTGCGCTGGGTGCGGGCGTGGCCAGAGGCCCAAGTCCTTGTAAGCTCATCACACACCAGCTGCACCCATAACAACCAGACTTACCATGCATATCGTGCGGCGTCATGTTCATTTTACATGAGCCTTCAGCCAGACACGGGCTGGTCGGCATTGCATCGGCGTCATGCTCACACATCAGTGATATTACCACTCTAACGTTGCACAGCCCGCCCATACATTCATGCAACACAGGTCCGCAGCACAGCATCAGCTCACAAAGGCATCGGCTCAGCTCACAAAGGGCGGTTCACCAGCCTCGCAGCATCCTCACCCCTCTCATTTGCCAATCAGAACCTGAGGTCACAGTGGGTACTGCACTGCAAAACGCACCAACCCGATGATAAGGCTGGATGCGGAACTGCTCTCATACATACGCCATGGCTGCTGTTCACTCCCAGTCAGAGTTCATGTTGCGGCTGGTAGATGCGGGAGTGTTGGGCCCAGGGGGTGGTGCATTCCACAGGGCGGACAGGATGTAGGGTGCAGCAGCGCACAACACAAATGCAGCCGTGTTGATGACCAGCGGCACGGGGTCAGAGGTGCGGGAGACAATGGGTCCCTGCGGCCGTTGGCAGCAGCACGCGCAGCTGAGCATGCAGGTGTGAGGCAGGTGCGTGCATGCCAAACACTGGCTGCACACAAGAAATGAGTGCCTGCAGAGCACATACAACCCCTGCACCCATGTGGCAAGGAGCATGTCATGCGCTGATGCCGCTCAGATGGAACGTAAGCCAAGGATGCACAGAAAAGCTTGCCGCCATCAGTGCAATAGACTATCAACACTGCGTTAAACACATGACACCCAGCGCTCCAGATGTGCACCCACAATTGAGAAGTTGATGAACAGTGAGGCCCACAAGGGGGAGAACAGCGCCACCCACACCCACCGCGACTGCACCCAGCCTGCACATGTGTGAGAAAAGCAGAAGGGGTCCAGATGGCTGGGGGTGCCAGGGAAGCAAAGGGCTCTCAGCCTTCATTCCGGTGGGGAAGTGTACAATGGTTCCAGGTGGCTGGACAGGAACAACAGGATGCAAAAACTGTTCCCGGTGAGCGCTGGAACCAGTGCAGCGGTGAGCAAGGGACTGCCCAACAGCACCTGCAACTGCGCCAACAACATGGTACCACCACCACCACTCTCCCACCCATGCACACCTTGGGGCTCAATGCGGCTTGCACCCCCAGCGATGAGGCCGCCTGCTGCCGCCATCAGCGCACACAGCCCCACCTGATCTGCCACCACGCCAGGCACCACCTGCATCACACAGGATCCAGGACCCGCACACAAATTGCAAGGGTGGACGCAGTGTGAAGGCGAGGTACCTGAGTGCAGCCACCCCTGATCTCTGTACACTGTGTCCACATACCCCACACATGCACGCACGCTCGATGTT
Source organism: Haematococcus sp. NG2 (assembly GCA_004335575.1). NCBI lineage: Eukaryota > Viridiplantae > Chlorophyta > Chlorophyceae > Chlamydomonadales > Haematococcaceae > Haematococcus > Haematococcus sp. NG2. Next base: position 520,638 of record QAXD01000175.1, read on the forward strand.
GCCTGCTGATGCTGGTGTTGAGAGTCATGGGGAAGGCCATGCAAGCCCATACAGCCGCTCACACGAACGTCATACCTTGCAGCCCTCAGGGGATGCGAGACACGTGGTGACGGCCGACATGGTTTGGGCGATGGCGGCTGACTCGCCCTGGGGTAGCGATATAACAGCAGTAGCACGCAGTTAGCCATGTATGCCACAATGCAGCGCACAGCGTGGTGCATGGGTGGTATGCTGCGTGGGCCATGCGCAAACACTATCAAGCACAACAGTTGCGGGGCAAACTGGACCGTCCCAGACACTGCATTGGGTGGCAAGACCTGCACCAAGCCTGCCATGTGCCACAGCCCAGCCACCGCCCCACATCTCACCCACCTCTTCCCTCACGTAGAACATGTTGCCATAGCGGCCCTGCAGCTCAAACCACCAGGGGTTGCGCAGCTTGGCGAGCACCTCGTCGCCCAGGTGCACGACGTGGGTGAGGTTGGGGGTGGAGGGGTCGAAGTTGATGATGCTGCGTGAGCAAGCACGTGGCGTACGCAAAACAGGCAGAGGTGACAGAACACCAACCAGGGAGGCTACGGTAACATGAAGACGTGGCTTGGACAGGGGTAACCGCTCTGCGAACACACGCAACCCGTCAGGCTTCTACCTGGGCCACAAGCACACAGCCCCACTGATGACAAGCCCACAAGCAGCACATCCCGCTGCTTTGGCTGCTCAGCATCTGCAGCACTCACACAGTGCGCTTGTCAGGTCGCCACCCTGCACGCAGGGCATCATCTGATGGACACTGGTCACGGCTGTAGCAGGTGTACACGCGCACACGCCACCCAGTGTTCCTGCCGTAGTAACACAAAGCAGCGCACAAGGAAGGAGTGAGGCAAGCGAGGGGTAAACAGACACAGGATCTGGCCACAGCTAAGGCGCGCTGTAAGGTGCAGGGTTTCTCGGTTGCCGCAACACTGCACAAGCCCCATGCTGGCGTGGGAGCAGCTGTCCGGAGGGCATGGGACGTCCAGTCCAGTGGTGTGGGCACGCACTCACTCTTCCAGACGTTGCAGGTCCTGTTCTAGTTCTGCGCGTTGCTCTGTCGGAATCACACGCGCGCCATCATACACTGCATGCACAGACAGGGGAGGAAGTAGTGCCGATTGTACGGACTTGAGGTTGGCCATGTGTGCAGCCAGTTGTGTGCCATGTGAAGTACATCGTACAAGAGCACAAAAGGTGACTATGAGCATGGAACCTTCATACGACTACAGGGCACAGCAGTTCACGCCTTGCATCTAGCAGTGCGCGTGGCACATGCACCATGCATATCTCTTAATGTGGTTGACATGCAGTAGCGCCATGCTGGACAAGGGTTTGCTGTCCAGATTCTCCGACACATACCTGGGCTGGATCCTGAAAAACTTGCAATACTGTCTTCCGCTAGTGCTGAAGCGGGCGCAATCAGCAGAGAGCCTGCTACGATGGCACTGGCCATTGCTGCCCTTGCACCATCCAGCCATGACGGAGAAGGACGATAAGGATCTGTCTCATCGTGCTCATCCCGTACTCTGGCCTGGCACACAGATGGAAGGGCCCGGGACACTCTTAAGCAGGGACGAGGGCTGCGCAGCGCAGCACACACTCGCGTAGATGGGACACCTAGCTGCGCGTGCATATCACAATGTGGTGGAGGACCAACGAGATGTGTGGATGATAACGTCAACACTGTTTGCGCTTGCAGCAATGTTATGATATGATATGTGGAGTTTGTTGTAGGGGTACTCGCCTGATGGCCACAAGCCCGGTCTCGTGATGGTGTGGTAACAATGGAGTGACTCGGCGGTACGTGACGTGCTACTGCAGCATGGACATGCAATGACTTGGTAGCTGAGCACTACACGGATCGTTATGCAAATTTTCTTTCACATGCAGCAATCTGAGCACCGTATCGTGCTTGCACTTGCACCCTGCTGCAAACCCTGCAACGCTGTGTGCCGATGAGCTGGGCTCATGTGGCACCTTGCATGCATGCCGGCACCGACTGCTCATGGGGACAGTTGCGCATACTCTTGTAGTGGCACAGACCATGCTGTCGAGAGCGGCACGCACATCCAGTGGTTTCTGCATTGGGATGCATGAAGACCTACAGCTTGGCTCTTGAGAATGACCATAGTCACAAGATGACCATGAATTATTCAAGAACAATATAGTACTGTATGTTCTACTGCAATGTATGGGAACAACAGGTACTTCAACACCAACCACTGTGTATCACGTCAACCCAACAACCGCCAGCAAGCCATAGCAGCGATGCATAAACCTATCTTGCACTGGATGGGCTTGAGCTTGCAGGTTCAGCACCGAGCCCAGTGGTCATGCCATCCTGCAGCACAATACTTCAATGCAGCAGCAGCCTCATGACCTCTTGCAGCCGTGCCTCTTTCCCAGTTGCTGCCAGCACATGGCAGCACACACCAGCCTCTTCCATGATCTCACGCATGCAGCGTGTGAGCTGCTGCACCTCTTCAGCCGAGCTCGTCATGCGCACACCATCATCCAGGGTGCGTGCAGCAGGGTCAAAGGGTGGCACCAGCACCACGCAGCTGCCAGGCTGGCGGTAGCGTGCGAGTGCAGCACGGACGTCCGTCCGGTTGACCAGCGACTGGTACTGCGCGGCAGCAGCGCCGTGGCAACAGTGTGCAACACTGGCGTCATCTGTGCCGTGAGTCTGTATGCGCGGCAGATCTATGATCACACAGGTTCTGAACACAGGGTTGCAGCGCACCTGTTGTGATGAGCGCCCAAACCTCCACCGCATGTAACCCAGTGGATCCACAACGCTGCGGTCCGACAGGAGCAGGTAATGAGCATTGCTGCGGTCACCCTGGCAGCTGCCAGGACTGCGATTGCAGCTGTCTGTGCTGCGCCCAGCTGCTGCTCCCACTCCACATGAAGCCCCTTGCCATGTGTCCAGTGCGCGCTGCACAGCAGCCTGCTCCTTCTTGATCTGGGCAGAGGCGATGCCGTGCTGCAGCCGCGCATATGCCTCATCATCTGTGCTGAGCTGTTCACTTGTGACTCCCTGCTCATTCATCACCCCGCGTGCTACTTCTGAAACACAGAGCCACTCACCACCATCTCCCGCTGTGCAAGACTGCAGCAAGTCAAACAGGGTGGTCTTCCCCGTGCCATGTGCCCCACACAGCAACAGCATGCGTAGGGTGTGCTGAGCAGCTGCGGCAGAGCCTTCGCCACTGACCATGGCAGCTGCTGTGTGTGTTTCATCGTCTTCTTCCATGGGCCCTGCAGGTGCTGCCGTGTACGTGCTGCATGCTGCTACAGCAGGAATCTGGCTGGTGGCAGGTGTACCCTCTTGCATGTTGACCACAGATGGCACAGACTGCCCCAGCTGCCCCAGCTGCCGCAGCTGCACTGCAACCAGCACATCGCAGGTGGGCTGGTTTGCGATGTCCCAGTGTGTTTCAACCTCCTCCAGTCTGCTGGATGCTGCAAAAGTCATGATATAAGCACAATAGAGTGAGTCGATGACTGGATGAGATGGGTACCAAAAATGCGTGAACTGTGCAGCAGGTTCAGGCCCCAGGTCAAACCATTGCAGGTGCAGTGCGCCGTTCAAGGACTGCCCACACCCTGCCTGCTCATGGAACAGCTGATGCACAACAGCCAGTCAGCAGCTGGTGACCTGCATGTGAATGGGTGGCAGCTCGCCACTTCACCTGGGTTATGCAGCACTTTGAACGACGTCACAAACAGGGACATGATCGCGCGCATCTCCACATCAGCCAGCATGTAGCCCACACAACTCTTGCGGCCTTCGCCAAAAGGTGTGAACGAGGGTGGCTTGCGTGCGCCTGGGGCTCCACTGCTGTTGGGGTTGTCCAGGAAGTTGCTGTGGGTGTGGTGTCAGTGTAATAACAATAGTAACACGGTGTGGTGTCAGTGCGGTTGTAGTGAATGGTCAGCAGCAGGCAATGGTCCAGTGTCCACGCCTGCACAGATTGCAATGCATCCACCTCACCTGTGCGCTTGGGGGCAGTCGCAGATCTATGCTCTGTTGGCAGGCATCGGCCACAGATCAAAGGCCACAGATCTGCAACGGGCTGCAGCCGCTGGCGCACCTGGTGGGGTCGAAGGCGGCTGGATGCACAAATGTGGTGTAGTCCAGCCCCATGGCAGCCAGATCCACAACAACAGTGTCCCCAGGTCGGATGTGACAGCAATCAGCGAGCTTGATGGTGTGATTGGGTGGAGTTGAACGGGCTAGCATGGTGCAGCTGGAAGAGCCACTGGGGCAGCAGAAGCCAGGCGCTCCTTCAGCCTGGGAACAGCAGTGAGGGCCAAGCGACTCAGTCACGCCCATCAGGTGCTGGCATGGTGTTGGGGTTTCAGCCAGCAGAGGCAGCCCCAATGCACATGTGGTCGATGAGCGTTGTGGTGGCCAGTTGGTTGTGCATAACGAATGGTGTGCTCATACCTGCCGGATCACCACTGGGCCGACAGGTTTGGCACGCATGGACTCATTGAGCATTGCGCCCAACCAAGGTGTGGCCTCGGCCAGCTGCTGCTTGCTCATATTGAACAGCGGATCTGCGTGCACCACATGGGAAACATCGATGTTGCAGCCAGAGCTTGATCAGTGGTCCACGAGGGTGAGCACCTCAGCTTGCAATGAAGCCTTCTGCATGACAAGGAACGCGTGAACACGGCAGCAAATACTGTCACGGAACCACTCAAGACACATAACTTACATTTCTCTATCAGCTTCTGCGCCTCCTGCAGCAGCTGGTCCTGGAAACTGGGCTTGTCCTGAGCAGGGCAACAGCAGGATAGCACAAGCTCGGCAGTTACACATGCCCGCCCCCGCCCCTGCGTCCCGCCCCTGTTGTCCCACCCCTGTGCACACTCCCGTGCCCTCCAGCATTTATTGCTGCTGAGATCTTTGAGCAACATAGAAATCTGCGCAGAAAGAGAAGTTGCAGGTGTGCTCAGGGCAATTGCAAGCTAATGGTCCGCACCCGCATCGCGACTGGCAGCCACGATAATGTGACAGACGAGGTGTCTGTGCCTGCCAGGACCACCTCCAGCACCAGCTACACCACCTCAGACCAGCTCAGCGCCTTGTGGCCCTTGAGGTTGCTTTCATACATGTGCAGCACCTGAGTCAGGAGGGAGCCACACGTGGAGGCTGCAGCGGGTGCACAGGTGCAGGACTGGCGGTACGCCTTGGCCCTGTGGATGAGCCACTCTGATGCCTCCTGTGCACACATCAGGCATGTGGCATTGCCGTGTGGAAGGCCGCTGCACGGTGGTGATGGAAGCAATGAGGGCCGCCTCAACACCACAGTACGGTGGCTGCACACAACCATACTCCGTGATCCGTGAAACTGCCCTGATCAGCATACCTGGAACTCAGTCACATATGTGCGGTGCCTTGCCAGCTGGCCCCAGCCCCACGGTGTGCACTCGCGGAGGTAGGCAAGCCATCGTGGCGTGTGCAGGAAGTAAATCCATGCCTGCAGTGCAGAGCACGGCAGAAACACCAAAACATGGTTGTGCAGGCGTCCTGCTCCACAGGCAGTGCTGTTGGTCATCACACAGTGATCCATGCACCCCTCTTGCCATCAAATCACCAACACGACAACAATGTATTTCAAGGAGTCACACTTGCCGTCACACCTTGAAGTAGTTGGTCACGCGTCGCACCACCTCCTGTGCATCTGCACGCGCCAGTGCCTCAGGTGGCAACCCCAGCGCCAGCTGCGCGGTCACTCTAAATGTCACCAACCGGAAGAACTCCAACACATCCAGCTCCAGGACCCCACCAGCCTCACTGGACTGTGGGCCAGCATCAGCCTCAATAGGCTGTGCTGCTGGGCTGCTGCCCGACCGCTCAACTAGTTCTGGTGCACGATGCGCATTGAAATCAACGGTAGGCATCGCTGTGGCCCCTGCAGCCTGGACAGAGCCGCTGCATGGCAGCTGCAGCCAGCGCGCCAGGGGTTTGTCAGTGGGATGCACACGCAGTGGCTTTGCAGGCGGCATGATGCTGCCTGTGCATGGGGGCGAGCACATGTGTGCTGGTGCTGGGGATGTGGAGGCAACCAGGGGGGCGGTGCTGGTGTTGCTGCCAGCGATGCAGCATGCCTGAGTTCCTGCGGCTGCAAGCGTATCTGACGCGTACACGCAAGATGGTGTACTGCGTGTGTCAGGGTTGATGAGTGAAGGAGATGGTAGTCCAGGAGTTGGGTGCCGGAAAGGCACGTGCCCAAGCTTGGCGTTCGCCTCTTCCAGGGCGTCTGAGAGGCTCGTCATGAAGGCGCTGTAGCTGATGCGCACTGCCTCATCCAGTGCCGGTGGTTCTTGGACAGCTGCGCTTATGTGCAATACCACAACAGGACATGTCGGCAGTGCCTGTTGCGTGTGAGAACAGGACGGGAGCGTGGCTGCTGTTGGGCATTGTGACCATGGCTCCATCGCGGCACCCTGCTGGTGGACGCACCTTTTTGGACAACAGCACGCTGGGGCTTCCAGCGGTCACAGGCATTGTTCCAGATGATGCCCTGCCTGTACATACCCAGCTGCTGCAGCCCCCAGGTAGTACAGGAAGCGGCTACCTTCCCGCTTGAACACAGCCTCAGCAATGTCAGGCCTGCACAAAAGAAAGCACATATGCACACTTGCGTGGTGAGTGGCAGCAAGCACAGGGCACATTGCATGGCTGCGTCAGTGCCCATGCATGGCAGTGCGTGGAGTGGTTGCCTGGCCCGTCCAGGGTCATCAATACCGCACCTTGCAGAAAATACGATCCTGCCCAGCGGCACGATGTCCACGACTGCTGGGTCCCCATATCTTTCACGGAAACGCCGCGATGCATCGGGCATGCCGCCCTTAAACACCACATAGAACTCGAACGAGTCCCGCACACATCGTGCAGCAGATGAGATGTAGTTGCGCATAGTCCATACCATCAACCCGATGGTGCCAGCGACGAGGGTCGCCATAACCATTGCTGATGGTTCCAGTTTCATGAGGGCAAGTCAACAAAAGCAGACGTTCCAAGTAACAAAACCTTTCGAGTTTCATTGTAGCGTTCCATGTGTTGAGGGGTTGAAACCGTGCGTGCGTTCATCAGCGTCATCACACGTCCGTGCAAACATTTGCACGGACAAGGGCTTTTCGAGCCTGGTCCTCCCGTTGGTAAAGTATCGTGGCATAAGGCGCTCTGGGCTTGTTGCGCCAATGCTGCATCGAGTACCACTGCGGTGCATGCGCCCCCGTGCCCCAAGGCATGCAGATGCCCCAAGGCATGCAGAGCCAGCAAACGGTAACAAGGTGTCCATCCTGCACATTACAGTTCATGATGACAAGCAGGAGGTGAAGGTGGGGCGTTTGGTGCAGCAGGTCGAGCCGATGATGTGCACCACAGGCCCCAAGAGTCCTAGGCGCTCATCAACGCTGCAGCAACTCACTTGCGTGCTTTGTGCACCTGCCTCAAGCTAGTGGGAATGATCATGAAGCCGCTGTTGTTGTTGTGTTGATGTTGTTCAGAATGTGGAGGTGCCGCTTAACCGCATCCTGCTCCATGTGGGAGGTGAACGGCTCGCTATTCTCAAGTTCACCACACGCCTGCCCTCCATGGCTGATGCACGCAAGCACCAAGTGGAGGTGAGACTGCAGCTTCACGGATGCCCTCATCAGTGCAGGCTGCAGCTGGGCACAGGGGCAGGTGGTGTAAGCTTACAGTCCGTCTACACACCATGCATGGGGGCTTGGTGACATCATGAACCTGTGCATTGCGTGCTATGCTCCCAGCCGCACAAACAAAAGACAGAGTGCGTCCTCAGCAGCATTTACAGGCATACTGCAACTTTGATGCCATTTCATAACATTGACTAAAGACACCGGCTGTGGCGCAGGTGTTGAAGCATGGGGTGAGGATATGTGGTGCGCACTGTGCAGACGCAGCAGCGCCAGTCGGTACCAGCTGTCAACACTATGAGACCTTCTACTTCCTAGGCTGCAGCCAAGGGCAGCTGAAGGAGCGCACCTGCTACATCATGAAGGTGAGCCCCTGCCTACACTCGACATGCCATGCAAGCACCGTACAGCAAACCGCTCGCTTGCTCAGGTCATAGTTCATGCTGGCGTCTGCGCTTGATGCAGGCATCGAGCCCAGAGGAGGCAGCGAAGACCCTGGACCATTTTGGGGACTTCAACAGTAAGTTGGCGGGATACATCATGGTTTGATTATGCGGGTCGAAATACTGTCCAGTAGCACTTAGAATGCAACTTGCGGGATCCAACTTCCAAGGGATCGGCCATGTTTATGTTGCTGATACTATACGCAGGGATTTCTTCAGTGGCAAAGCGCTTGAAGCGCATCTCGCTTCTTTTCTCAGAGATTACGCCAGTCTCACCCTTCCCTCAGCGACCCGAGGGCGATCAGCTGCGCTTTGAAGTCATTCCCGATGTTGAAGATGCAAGAGGTGTGTGCTACACCGATGGGTGCGGGCTGCACTCCACGTTTCTCGGCAAAGCGCTGGTGCGCTGCAACATCCCTGGCATTCCAAACGGCCTTCTTGATGGCAGGCCTTACAGGCCAAGCATGTTTCAGGTGTGTGACGTGTTTGCAGGTTACAGCTGTAGCTGTCGTGCATGTAGACGTGTTGTAAGCAAGCTGGCATGCGCATGTGCACGCTGAAGCGCTGCCGCTGCAATCACAGCAGCTGCTTGTCCATGTGGTTCTCCCATCTCGGTGTGTATAAGCATGATACCTCTAGCTCACATACAGTGGCGGTTCAACCGGTTCAAAGGCATCACGATTGAGGAGCCCCACATGCCGGCAAACCTGGACATCCAGTTCAGGCAGGTTTAAGCAGTGCAGGTGTCTGGCTCATACGCCTGGCATGATTCGCATGTGTCCAGGTCATGCAGCATGCTGCACAGTTCCAGGTCATGCAAAGCACCATCAGGGTCAGCAGCATCGCTGCCTGCTGGCCTTGCCATTCTTCTCAGGAAGTCTCAGGAGAAGTTCAAGAGCGGCAGCATTCAGGGCCCAGGCGCCAAAGTTCTGGGGCTGGTCACATCCTCCCGGCCATTCAACTATGGCCACCTTAACCTGCAGATTGTGGCACTCCTGTCTGCGCTTGGCATTCCAGATGACGTGCTATTGTGCAAGCAGCGACAATACCTGCAACAGGTACCGCAGGGAATGGACTGGTCGTGTTGTGTGTGCTTCAGTGAGGTAGCAGAAGGGCATGTGTGCGGCAGTAGAAGGGCATGTCCCGTCGCCACTCAGTGCCTTTGCAAACGGTGTACTGCCGTTGCATCTCTCAGCAGTATCTTGAGTGCGGCCATGTAGCCGCAGTGCCATCAGGTAGTGGGCACCGGTTGTACACTAAATCAACAGAATGTTGGTGCCCCCTACCCTCCTGCGTTCGTCTCAGGTGCTCAACATGCACAGGGACGCAGACGCTGCCCTCATGCTCCTCAGCGTTGAAGGCAAGGTACGCAAGATCCTCCGTACCTTCGAGTCTGCCTGCCGCTGATGTGCAGCCAGCCATGGTGCTTGACTGGATATTGATGGCGAGTCAGATGGCAGCTCACTGATCACCCCATGTGTGAGGGACACATACACACACGTACAGTGGGACGTGGTGGAGCTGCTGCTGGAGCATGGGGTGAACCATGCACAGGTGCGCCCCAGGCCCATTAGGAGCCCGATGAACAGATTATCCTTCCTTTCCTCCCAGCATTTGTCCAGCCTGCTTCCTAAGCTCATGGCAGGCTGCCCCCTGAGACCTTGCACGCTCTGGCTTGGCTCCCGCTTGCAGGTTCAGGCAGAGATCATCCACGTTCAGTCAAGGCTGCTGAAGCGGCTGAAGCGCGAGCCCAAGATGCGTGTGAGCCCCCCGTCAGCAGCATCATGTGCACAAAGGGAGGAGGCACAGGAGAAGGAGGGGGAGGATGGTGGTGAGGGCAGCAGCAAGCTTCGCTGCCTCATACCGGATTCGCGCTTTGCCTTCCTGGTGCCAGATCCCAGAGGCCGCCTTGCACCCGGCCAATGCTTCTTCCAGCCAACCATGCTTGGCGGGCAGGGGGCTGAATTGGAGGGGCGCCTACTCTTTGTGAGTTCAGCATGATACACTGTGCACTTTGTGATTGGTTCCCATTGGTTCCCAAATCGCCCGCTGCTTGACTTTGCTCCATATGGTCGGCTGCTGGCATGACTGCTGCACAGATGTGCACTGGGGTATGCTTGTGGCAGAAGTCGCAATCCCCTGGTTGCTGCTTGCGCCCATGTGGCCCAGGCACGCAACCCGTGCTACCACAAGGGTGACATCCGTGTGCTGGATGCGGTGGATGTGCCAGAGCTGCGCCACCTGCGGGACGTGCTTGTGCTGCCCACATGTGGCGACCGCCCCGAAGCGGACAAGAGCGCTGGAGGTGAGTGGTCATGTGCGTGTGATGTGCAGGTTGCGCTCCACCATCCCAGGGAGAGGCAGTGCACGTGACGGCTGATCTGCGGTAGGTTGCTATGTGTGCATGATGTTTGGAAAAAGCCCAACGCAGACACCAATTTTTGCATGTGCAGGCGACTACGATGGGGACCAGGCTTTTGTGTGCTGGGACCCTGAGCTTGTGCCAGTCCGCTGTGAGGAGCCACCGCTGTATGAGGGTGCTCCAGAACGCCCCACCGCACGCGCCACACTTGTGAGCGCTGCTGGTCCATCCATATGTTCACGCATTCAGCCCTGGCCAGCCAACATCGAGCTTCCCGCTTACAGCGCTGCTTGCAGTTGGTCCATGCAAAAATCACTTGGTGCATGGTTACTGTAGCAGCTGCTGCTTCTGACCCACTCGAGCAGGAGGAGATGATTGAGCACTGGGCCAACCACAGCAACAGCCTCTTGGGCAAGTGAGTTATGCAGCAGCATCTATGATTATATCATAAGTGGCATGGCCTTGAGATCAGCATTGCATGATGTGGCTGCTGACGGCACACCACGTCGCTGATGGTTGTCACCGGATCCCTGCACACATGCCAAGCGCACCATGGCTGCACACACCGTGATGGCTCCACAGGCTCAACACTTACTTCATGGCCTGGGCCCAGCTCAAAGGGGCAGGCTGTGATGAGTGTGTGGCCCTCGCCCAGATCTTTGCGCGTGGCGTGGACTCGGTCAAGACCGGTGAGAGGGCGCGAATCCCTGACCGTTTGGTACCCCATCCGATGGGCGCGGCCGACCCGCCCCCTAAGCGCGTGTGGCACCACATGCTTGACATGGTGTCCCAAGCGCGCCAGCAGCGCGCAGCCGTACAGCTGCTGGCAGGGCAGGGCGGCCCACCAGCTGCAGCTGGCGCACGCAGCCCAGCACGTGAAACCATCAGAGAGGCAGGAGAGGATGAGGAGGGTGAGGAGGGTGGTGGTCGAGTTGGCCTTGAGCGCGCGGTGGGCATGCTGAAAGGGCTGGGTGCCAGTGATTACCAAATACTGCAGGCCATGCACAGGTGCGGTGCTGGGGCTGTCAAGGGCCACCGTTTGTTAGAACCCTGGGGTGGGGCTCTGCCCTGCTGGTATGGTTGGCCCCCTCGTACATCCCCTGTCCCCTGGCCGTGAGAAGGATGGCGGACCTTGCTGACGATGTGTTGTCTCAGGTGGTGCCTGGCGCACGGCGAGCGGGTGGACCAAGTCGCATGGTACCTGAACTTTGGCACTTTTACCCACCACCAGGTGCACGTTGGTGCCCTTCCGGACCATGATACCCAAACCTCCATAGGGTGATGCATGTAGTTGCTCTGGCACGTATTACCCACCAGGTCACTGGGTGGTGTTTAGCCATGCATGGCCGCCCTCCGCTGCACGGCGCATCTCATTCTTACATGCCCTCCATGCACAGGCCTGACTCACGGGGGTAACTACTGAGCAGGCACAGAGACGCGCCTCGCTTTACCTGTGCCTGGTAACATGTGCAGACCAACTGACCTACCTGTTATTTACCTTCCACAGAGAGCATTCGCGGAGCGCCTAGGGCTTCCCCGGAGACTGCTACTCAATGCGCTCAATGCATCTGAGCTGCTGAGTCAGGAGGATGTGGCCTACTTTGATTTTGGCACTGAGAAGCTGCACTGGAAGCTGCTGTCATCAGGTGCGGCCACTGTCGACCGTAGACCGGAAGCTGCCCACCAGTGAACCTGTTATCCCGCCTGCTGTCGGCATGTACATGCACATGCATGCGTGCAGTCACATAGATTTGGCAACGCCGTGGGAGTGTTCCTGATGCTGCAGCAGCTTTGCGATTTGCGGAACTCTTCTAGTATGCGTGGCCTTTACTTGTTCCTTCGGCTTGTGCTGTTGTGGGCGACAGGAGATGGGTCTGCCACAGTCGCTGGTCGGGCTGTGCTGTCCCAGTGCCTGTCAGACATCAACAGGGCGATGCCTGGATACCACAAGAAGCTTTTGGTGGTGAAGGTGCTGGAACCTGACCACACGCTTGCCATCTACCTTCCCAAACAGTAGGCTGCGGTGATTATGCCAATGTGTGATCGGCTGCCACACATGTTTGGGGGCACGGGGGAATTGGTTTTGGGAGAGGGAGAGCGGGGCAGGCACAAACAAATATGAAGGCGGCATGCACAAGGTTCTTGCAATTATAAACAATGAGCTCGAATGCTGGCCTTATGCAACATCTGAAACCTGATCTGGAGCTTCTAGCCTTCCCCTTGGAGTGTTTTGGGCAGTCTACAACCTGCTGAAGGGTTGGCTAGCGGAACAGCTGCAGCTCACCCAACATGTCTTGGGCCTCCTTCATGTGTCACAGGTACCAAGCCAGAGCAGGTGCACAGGAGCAGGCAGGCGGCAGGAGCAGCAGGCAGGCAGGCAAGAGCAGGCAAGAGCAAGTGCAGGAGGCAGGAGAAGGCGCTGTTGGCTTCGCTTTTGCCAGGCAGTTCAGGTACGACATCAAGGTTGAGGCGCAACAGACTGCCGACATGCCTGCATGCATGCCTCCAACAACAGTAGGCTGCGAGCACTGAGCAACCACTAGTTGGACAGCCGTGTGATTGCCAGCCCACACTCAACGAGTTGAGATGCGTGGATTGATCACATCGATGGCGCAGGACCAAGATGATCCTCCCGCTCCACCAGCTGGAGTTCACCGAAGACCGGCTGCAGGTGTTCCAAGGGGAACTGCGCAACTCCTTCCTGTGGCTTGCAGCTCAGGGGGGCGCTCATGTGGTGGGTGGGTGGAGCACGTGTGTGGTGCCATTTACCACAGGGGGCAGCGCCCTTGCAGCTGCGTTGGCCGCAATGTCGGCCACCCGCACCGGCTGCCATACTTATGAGCGGCGGCTGCTGCTCTTAGGCCTGTTGGTGTTCCATGGCTGTGTACTCACACGTGCGGTGTGCTGAACTGCAGGGATCTGATCGCGGCGGGCAGGGGCGGATGGGGCAGGGCAGTGGGGGTGGCAGGGGTGCGCATCATGGGCCCCGGAGTAACGCGCGCTCTGGCGGTGTGCAGCGCATTGGCCCTGCCACACCATCACAGCCGATGGGGCCTTGTGTGCGCGTCAGTGTGGCCACAATCCGCATGGACAAGCATGCGTATGAAACCGGCCAGCTGGAAAAGGTGGGTTGTGAGCTGAAGAGCAGGTTGCAACCCCCTGGACACACCAGCAACTGTACTTGCTCGACCGGGCCTCCTTCTCAAGTGGTGATGTGCTCACCTGCTGTTGTTCCTACAGGTCAACAAGGCTGTTGTGTCTGCGTATGAGCTGTATGTCATCACAGCTGCGGTCCCAGCGGAGCCTCCTGTGCTGCACCTGCCTAGGCATGAGTCTCAGGACGACATCGACCAGGATGCACCAACCCCACCTGTCCCATTAGATGAGCTTGTCGGTGAGGAATACTGGTGGCCAGGGGCGAGGGCCGCGGATGTGATGCAGCTGACGGGGGAGCACCAGCGCCATACCTCCTGCGTAGATGTTTGAGTAGTAGCCGCCTAGAGAGCTTCCACGGGCTGCGCACAGGATCTTTATGATGGCTCGGCATGGGGTTTGACTCAAGCGGCACCCTGCCCGCTGCCTGCCCGCAGGCTGTGCCCCTCTGGTCCCTGCGCCATGCGCCAAACCGGCTGATGCTGCAGCGGTGCATGCTGTGCTCAAAGAACTGAATGATGCAGCGGCCTCAGCCTCTGGTATGTCAGGCGCAAGGATGCGTGGGTCTGCTCAACCAGGAAGTGGTTCATCCACTGCTGCGCACCAGGATACAACAGTTGACCAGCGGGTAGCTGAGCTGGTGCACAGGCTGTGCTCCTGCTTGCAGCTGGAAGCAGCTGTAAGGCTGCTGGAGGAGGCTGGGCCTTTGCTCCATGTGCTGCAGCATGATGAACTGCAGCAGGTGCTCACGTGTGTGCTGCACGCAGCAGCTGTGACACGGCAGGCGGATGTGGCGTGCCGGGCGGTCGAAGCGGTGCTTGGTGATGCAGCGAGCAGTGCAGGCGGTGTACCACAGCCATCAGAGCCACCTGTGCGCAACACACCCCTGTTGCAGATGGTTGGCAGCACGTGCTTGCGCACATGCGTGCTGGATAAGTGCCCGGGTTTGTGTATCATCCTGTGGCCTCACTTACGTGCACTGGCTGCCTCGGCTCCGACTGCAGCAGCGGCTGCAGATGGCATCTCAACTGGCACGAGCAGGGCAAGCAGCAGCCGCCATTGCCTGTGCATCAGATCAGGGCGCAGCCGCGCAGGACCTGCTGGTGGATGTACTGCACACGTCCCAGTTGCTGCGCCCGCCCCCACCAGGCGGCAGTGCAGCTGCGGCAGCTGCGGCTGTGCGCCAGTACGCGGCTGCACTGCAGTGCCTGTATGCTGCTTGTCTACGCAAGTGTTCAGACAGGGCAACAGCTGAAGACCTGATCAACTCCATACATGCCTGCACCTGCCAGCAGGCGGGTGAGCAGCAGGCGGGTGAGCAGCCAGATGCACAGCCGGTGGCCATGGTGTCCAAGGCCTGCAGCTACGTCAGGCACTGGGCATATGCAGCCACTCTTGAGGCTGTGGAAGAACAGATGGATGCAGTGGCCAGCGCCCCTCCATTGACCGTCCGCACAGCCCCACTTGCACCAGGCGCAAGCACTGCGACCAGGTCCACCTTTACAGCAGCATCAAGTACACAGCCAGGAAGGCCCGCGCAGCCCTCTCTTCTGTGGCACCTGGTGCGGGAGGCACTGGTTGCTGGGGCAGGCAGTGACGGCTCAGGCAGTGGCGGCAAGGACAGGTATGCTGGCCCCAGGTTTGGCTCTGTGGGTCAGCTGCATGCCATGCTTGCACATGCAGGGTGACCTTCAGGGTGCATCACATCGTTACGGCACCTGTTCATCGCTGCCTCTGCGCTGCATGTTTGTGCACTTGTCGCCAGGCACGCCCTACTGCAGCTGGCACAGGCCGAGATGAGGCGGGAAGCGGCGGCTGCGCGCGTAGCAGCTCGCAGGGGCCGTGCAGCTGGTGTTGATGGGGCGCCAGGCGGTGGCGCATGCACTGTGTGGGACCTGGTGGTCACCCAGCAGCCGTCTGCTGCAGAGCAGGCTGGTCCCCAAGCGGATGGTAGGCCAGATGACAGCTCAGCAGCAGCCTGGGGGGACATAGGGATGGGTGACAGCACAGTACCTGGTGAGCAGCGCAGTGAGGCGCCTGTGGTGGTGGTCAGGTTCCACCGGCAAGGCAGCCATGCACTGACAAAGGCCCTCCGAGTGGGTGACACAGTGCGGCTCAGTGCAGTGCTGGAGACAGCCTCAGCGCATGGTCCTGCACCCCAGAACCCCACACAATCGCACAGCACCGCACATTCTGCAGCCCTCGGGCCCGTCCCTGATGGTCCCCTACCTTTGCAGGACCAACACGTCTTCCCTGCGCTGGCTCCCACCAGGCCCCCGCCACGTGCTGCACGCCGGGCAGCAGCCCAGCCAGCCAGCACGGCTGCTGCTGCACCGCGGAGGCGGTCCCTCATTGAGGTGGAGGAAGTGATCTCTGCCATCTCAGGCAGCCCACCCATGGACATGGAGGTGCAGCTGCCACTGCTGGCATGCCGCCTGTGTGAGCTGAGTGGAGAACGGAGCAGGGGAAGCAGCGCCGGGCCCAGCTCCCTGCAGCACCTGGTGTGGCGGTTGGATCGGCTGCGCAACACGCACTCTTGGCGGTGCAGCCTGGATGCTGTCGCGGCTGTGGCTGCAGCCAGCTGCCTGGCGCCAGGGCCAGAGGCAAGCACCGGCAATCAGGCACCTGAGCTTGCTGGTCCTGTCAGTGCGAGCGCGCATGGGGCTGAAGCGTCAGGAGCTGCTGCCTTGGGTCCTGACCCACAGCTGTCATGCCTGCTGGTGGGCAGCTGGTGGGAGGGCAGGCCACAGGGCCACTGCTCCCACAGTCAGGCGGGCGGTGAAGGCAACAAAGACAGCAGTACGGCCAGCCCGGTGGGGTTGCAGGCGCCACACGCAGCACACGTGCTGCCTGCTCAGATGGGCCAGTGGGCACGCATGGCTGCACAGGGTATGGGAGGTGATGCGGATCTGGAGGCACGGTCCTGGGGCCAGGTGAATGACAGCCAGCGAGCTGCAGTATGTGCTGCTGCCACGCGCCGGCTCACCATCATTCATGGGCCACCTGGCACAGGCAAGGTGTGTGTGGTGACGGCTCTGTGGCGCATACTCTGTGAGTGAGATATCGTCTCACTCCTCCCACAAGCTGATCATGTTCCTCAGCGCTCCTGTTGCTGCTGCTGTGCGTACTTGGCAACCAAACCTGAACAAACCCCGTACAGAGTCCCAGATGCAGGCATAAGGCCCACACTGTGGTTACGCGTGCTGGCTACACCATGGTGCCGCACAGACGCACACGATTGCGGAGATTGTTGCATTGCTTGTGGAGCGCATCCAGGACCAGCAGACCACCGGTGCCCGCCCACTACTCGTTGCAGCAGAGACACACACGGCTGTGGACAACGTGATGAAGAAGGTGGGGGCAGCTGGAATGGAGTGGGGTTTGTAAACAAGGAGGAAGCTGGACAGGTGTTTAGGCCCAGCGGCACTCTCCCTCGCAGCACGCGCCTGTTGTGTACCCCGTGCTGCGTGTGCAGCAGCCACAACGCCTGCCTGTTGGTGCTGTGCGCTGGGCATTGCAGGTCTTGAAGCGCCTCGGTGTGGCAGCAGGCACCAAGGATGCAATCAAGTTCCTGCGCGTCGGCGAGCTGGGCAACGTTGACAGCACGCTGCACAGGTGGGGTGCACACTGCACACTTCACACACCCTGAGCTGGAGGTCGTTTTGCTGCACATGGCGCATGGGGGGTCTATTACCGTAGATAGACATGCACTGCCTGCCGCTGGGAGGGGAATGTATCTTTAGGAACATGCCACATACCCGCCATAGCACTCAGCCATGACAGCCAGGTCAGGCGCACCCACCTGACCACCCGGCCCCATCCTTGCTTGCGCTTGCGCAGGTTTTGCCTGGACGCTCACCCCCAGGCCCGCGCACCCAACGGCGCATACAACACCCAGAAGCTGCTGCCGCTCCTGCGCGCCGCACGCGTGGTATTTGTCACATGTGCCGGTGCCGGGGCGTCGCTGCTAGACAAGGTGTCGTTCCAGGCGGTGGTGGTGGAGGAGGCCTTACAGGCCACAGAGCCGCGCTGCCTGCTGCCCCTGTCGCTGTGCACGGGTGGGCGGGCGGTGTTGGTGGGTGACCACAAGCAGCTTGGGCCATGTGTGGGGCAGGCCGCAGGTAAGAGCTGGAGAACGTGTGTGCGTGTGCGTGTGTGGTGGGGGGCACA
>QAXD01000176.1:0-39120 GCA_004335575.1 Haematococcus sp. NG2
GCTGCTGCTGCTGCTGCTGCTGCTGCTGCTGCTCCTCCTGCTGCTCCTGCTGCTGCTCCTGCTGCTCCTCCTGCTGCTGCTGCTCCTGCTGCTGCTGCTGCTGCACACCTCCCAGCTTCATCAGCTGTGGCACTGGGGCTCCCTGCATAGGCAGTGTTGGTGTAAGCACGGGGCGCCTCGCAGGGTGCAGCTCTGCGGTTGTGCAGCACCTGCCTCCGCCGCACGCACCCACACACAAGGTTGCACCGCCACGGCCACAAGCTGTGACAGCAGCAGCAGCAGCTGTTGCCAGCGCTGCAGCAGTGCCTGTTGCCAACGGAGCAGCAGTGGCTGCGGCTGATGCTGTATCTGGGCACCGTGAGGGTGGGTGCTGGGTTGTGGTGACCTCCGGTTGGTGGGGGCCGCTTGGTACAGGAGGGACCCCTGACAGCGGTACAGGAGGGTCCCCTGGCAGTGGCTTGCCTCGTGGGCTGGCAAGCAGGAAGGGCGCCACTGCCCCAACTGTTGTCGGGGGCCGAGGGGGCGCCAGAGCACGAATCTGTGTGGGGGGGGGGGAGCCAGCAGCCCAACACAGGACCAAACAATTTGATAAACCTTTCAATCACAGCCGCAGTTGCGCTGTCAAGCCGCAGTTGCACTGTCAACCACCGGTGTACACCATGAGGAGCGGTGCTGAAACAGTGCGGCCGGCACGACATGCCAGCCCTGGGGAAACTGCAGAGCAGAGAGCACGCAGCGCACAACCGAGCACGCTGCACCCACCCGCTCTCTCACGGTGCGAAGCAGCTCGAAGCCGTGACGCTCGCGGCAGTAGCGCACCGCGTCTGACAGGGAGACCAGGTCCTCCAGCTCCTGGCGCACCTGTCAGACCGGATGTCAGACATGTGCGGTACGAGGACGTGTCGGCGGCAGGCATGCAACGGAGCGGTGGGTGGCTGTATATTTGCAGTGTTCTAAGCTATGATGCCGGACCTAGCATCACAGCATGGAACAACAACTTCTTGTGGGATTTCTGCTGCAGAACCCATGACGATGTTCGCTGCACTAGCATGTGCGAACCGGCTGGTAAGGCTCAACCCACCCACCCACCCACCGTCCCTATCCCCATCTCTTTCATAGCCTGATCAAAAAGAACGTATCATTATAAGACTGAACAAAAACAACAAAGACCATTTTCATGGCGATCGAGTAACAATAAGATCGTTTGTTTCTACCTGCTTTCAAGGTTCAGGGTTTAAGGTTTAGGGTTCAATGGTTTAGGGTTTAGGGTGTAAGGGTTCAGCCCAGCCGCACCTGCTCCTCCTGCCCTGCAGGGATGAGCTTCAGCAGGAGCTCCCTAGGCGGCTGCCTGCCCCACAGCTTGCCCAGGAAATGGGCCCCATGTACGCGCGTGATGCACATCCATGTGACGCCACCCATCGGCCACAGGCTGAGCGGATGGAACGCGTCTGCTGAGCCCAGCTCGTGGTGTTCGTCCGTGCCCAGAGCACAAGAGCTGCGCAGGCGGGTCTGGGGTGTGGGTGGGGGGCGGTCCATGGCCTCCTGGCGGAGTGTGGCATGACGTGCATGCCCCCCGCAGCTGGCGGAGCACTGCAGTACTGCATCACCACAGCTGTGGCTGCTGTTGTCCATAAACTCACTGCCCTCGTCCTGGTCACTTGCAAGGCTGTCCCCTGGCCGCCTTTTAGTCTCACGGGGGCCGCGTGTGACCTGGGAGGGCCGGTGCCGCACGCGCAGCTGCGTCTCATCCAGCTCTGACATGTCTTCGTCATCACGCTCAGATGGCGCCCAACCCAAGCTCAAGTCCGCCTCCCACAGCTCTTGCTTGACTGGAGCACGTGCACGTCTGTGGCTGTGCCTTGCACGCCTGGGGCTGCAAGCACGTGCATGCACCACGGCGGGTTCCTGGTGACATGGGTTGGCTGCGTGGGCCTTTGCTGGCCCCTGCTCTCTGTCTGTCATGCGGCCCTGGGCCAGACTGGCAGGGTCCACCAGCCCGACTGGTCCTACTCCTGTGTCTCCTGCGTCTGACATGCTGAGCAGCTGCGCCTGCACTCCAGCCGCCCGCGCACCCGATGGCTGGCTTGCCACAGCCCGACACCGCTCGTCGCAGGCTGCTGGCTCTGTGAGTGGCCCATGCCGCACAGCAGGAGGGGAGGGCGGCGCACCACGCAGGGGCTCCCTGCCATCAGCAGGCAGAGCGGGCCCACAGACTCCCGTGGCTGCCCCTCCTGCCGCTGGCTCTGCTCCTGCCTCCTCCTGCTTGACTGCAACTGCTGCGTTGCCGAGCGCCAGCCGCCGCCTTTTGAACAAGTTGGGAGCGGGCGCTGCGGCTGCAAGCACTGGCTTCGCAGGGCCTGCACAGAGTATGGGGCCTGGGATGGCAGCAGGAGGCTGGCTTGTGCCTTTGGTACACAAGGGGCTCAGGGCTGGTGTCGGGTTCCCTGGGTTTGCAGGCGGTTGTGCCGGTTGCTGGTGTGGCTTAGGCCCTGATCCAGGATCCAGGATGATCAATGCAGCCGGAGCTGCTGCAGCTGCTGCAAGTGCGACATGTTGCGGTTGCTGACGCACGTTTGAAGGCTGCTGGTCACACCCCTGCCTGGGAGCATGAGTCAGCGCAGCAGGGGTAGGAGCATGGGTAGGAGCAGGGGCAGCAGCAGGGGCTGAGGTTGCAGCCGTGGCGAGCCGCCGCCGCTTGAGCAGTTGCACACCAGGTGCAGGCGCTGGGGCGGGGGCAAGTACCGGTGCTGCCGCTGGAGCGCTGAAGCCCTCTAAGTTTGGGTGCGCAGGTGTGGAGGCGGCTGCGGCACACACAGCATCTGCAGCGCGCAATTTCTCCGTCCCTTCCTTCAACCTCATGCTCCTCCTGGGCTTGGCAGCGCCAGCCGGCACACACCTCTTCCCACCCTTTGCATCTCCTCATCCCGCGGGAGGCACTGCTGTTTCAAGCGGCTCCTGCTTGATGGCCTCGGCTGCTGCTGCGGGCAGAGGACCGTGTGCCAGCGCCTGCTGATGCAGCGCCCGGGCCCGCCTGCGCGTCAGCCGTGGCCCTGTAGCTGCCAGTGTGAGCGTGTGAGTCTTGGCCTCAGCATGGGCCTGGGGTTGCTCCTGTGGGGGCGCCGTAGCACAGGAGTTCAATTGGCATATGCTACCTGAAACATTCCATGGCTTACTGTTTGTAACCTTTAGGGTTTGGGTTTAGGGTTTAGGGTTTAGGGTTTATGGGTGTAGGGGCCACCTTCTCCAGTCCGCCTGCTGCTACAGGGGAGGATGTTGAGGCAGCATGCAGCATGGCACCTGGTCTGCCTCAGGTGTGACAAAAGGCAGATGCCAGAGACAGCATGGTGCAACCACAAATTCTCAGCAGTGTTCAGGGCATGCCAACAGCATCCACTCACGGATCGAGCAGAGACTGGTTGTGGTACAGCTGCAGCTGCCTGCCGCTCGCGCACAGTTCCTGCCTCTGAGTGCCGGCCACCCATCGCATGTGCCTTCTTCCCCTCCACGCTGCCCTTGCCATCTGCACCCTCCTTAGCTTGCCCCTGCTGCTCCTCCTCCTCCTCTTCTTCCTCCTCCTCCTCCTCCTCCTTCCCCTCCTCTTCTTCTTCTTCCTTCACAGCCGTGGCACCAGGGTGTGGATGAGCCCTGGGTGGTGCTGCCTGGGCCGCATGAGCCCGTGCACGCCTCTGTGCGCTGCGCGCCATCTGCAGGGCACAACACAGGACATGGGGCTTGGCACGATCTGCACCAGCTGCATGAGTGGTATGTTTGCGCCAGCCCCAGTAGCACTTCAGGCAGGATTTACAGGACGCCCGGCAAATGATCCAAACGGCCGCAGCACAACACCGCACACGCTTGGGTCTGTTCCTTAATTCGCACCACTGCACCGGCGGAGTAAAGAGATCACTCATCATAAATTGAAGGTATCAACATACCTTGTTATTATTGTTATTATTATTATAAACATACCTTTTCCCGCACACATGCCATGAGGTCCAGGCCCCACCGCTGACCACAAAACTCTTCAGCCTCCCACAGCTCCACAATATTGTGCAGGTCATACTTGACCTGATCCACCTCCTCCTCCTTTAATAGCTTCAGGCGTAGCTTCCTTGGAGGCAACCTCAGGCTCGACAGCAGGCCGGGGAAGAGAGCCGCGCACTTGGCCCGTGTGATGTACAGGTACCAGCAGTTGCTCCTGCTTTTGCGCGAAAGACTGAGAGGATGCATGCCAACCTGTGCAATGACACGAGGCATGCAAAGCAGAGCCTGTTGTCAGCTGGACCACGTCGCGCCGCGTAGGTGCATGGTGCATGATGCCAAGCTGTATGCGTGTATGATGCATGCCAGCGGTGCAACAAGAGGTTTTTTCGCACCATATGCCCACTCACCATCTTATCCTTGACACTTGCACAGTGCACGACCCAGGCTGGAGGCTAAGGCTGCGCACGCCTCCTGCTGGACCTGCAGCCCAGCTGTCAAACCATGGCAGCCAGCGGCCCCGCCTTCTACATCCTGCGCCTTTTCATTGACTACTGTTTGTCGTAAATTTTCAGGCGCTACAGCTCCGAAACAACGGGCAAGGGATGATGAAAAATACCAGTGTACAATGATCCCCGTATGAATATGTCGCTATCCCGAGGCGCCCCCAGCAAACGTAGCATCTGAAAAGGCATGGTTTGGCGCTTTAGGGTTTTGAGGTTTTCACACTTGTTCTTGCGCGATGCGTTGCATATTCATCAAGCTCTTCATTAGGTTGATTGGGTATGATCATCAAGTATCACATTCTCTTTACTGATTGACCACCCGTTACTATTTGCGTATGCTTGTAGATACACCTGATGGGGGTTCCTTGCGTGTTTGCATCGTCAGCGACACGCATGGCGTTTGGGACCCAGCCCTGGAGCCCCATGTGAAGGTTGTGAATGAACAAGTGCCTGCGCATGAACATGATAGGACTGCACGGCACGAATTGCACACCATGCATACTGCGTGGGTGTTCTGGCTCCCTTGTGCCTGACTATACAACAAGCTGAGCCATGCATCCTGTTTTCCCCACAGGCCGCCCATGTGGTGATCCATGCGGGAGATGTGGGGCATCATGGGGGTACGTTGGATGTGCTGTCCGCCCTACACACGTGCACCTCGCCTGGCTGGGTGCTGGCGGTGGCTGGGAACACAGATGACGGGCCAGATGTAGCCCACCTTGACCTGCCTGCATCAGCTGTGGCAGTCCTGAACGGGTGGCGAGTGCTGGTGCTACACATTGTGGGAGTTCCTCCAAGGGGTATGTGTGTGTGCAGCTCTGGTGCAGCTGAATTAAAAGTACGCTGCCTGTTCTGGCAATGCGGCTGGCCTGCTCTATTCACTGCCTGTTGTAGCAGGATGTCGTATGATGGTGTTTTTCACACAAGCTCAGTTCGTGCAACGTGTGTTCCCTCTGCACATCGCCACACTTGCTGCTCTATTGATTGTGATGCACAGTGGTACCTGAGGCTTTGGCAGCCATCACACAGCATCAGCCAGACATCGTGGTTTGCGGCCACTCACACAAATTCCACCACTCCACACACGATGGCATCATCTGGATCAACCCAGGATCAGCAGGACCTGCGCTTTTCAGGCTACCAAGGACAGCTGCATTGCTTACGCTGCCTCACAAAGCGACAGGTGGGTGCTCTAAACCCCAAACCCGCACAGCATCGCCAGAGGATATGCGACAGCTAGCAGTGCGGACAAGCGGATGGCAGCATGCCGAATTGCCGCTGGTCTGTGCCTGCTGTACCGCCTTGGGTGTCTGTGCATCAATAACGTCTGGGATGCTAAATGCTGTAAGCCGCGCAATGGACGGAGCGCGCCATGCTGATCAGCCTGAAGCTGGGTGCAGGGTCGTGTAACATGAACATGAACATGTACATCAACATCAATAGCTGTGTCCTCCGCTGCTGGGCTGCTCCCACGCAGGCGGGGCGTACATGCTGGACACCATCAATCTGCCTGCAAAGGCCCCCGGCAGGCGCAAGCCCAGTGCAGCGCAGCCGCCACATGTCAGGATGGACAAGATGCTGCAAGGCACTGTCACACGCGCTGCCTCTGCTTTTAAGCGTGCAAGATCAGCACGATCCGGTGCTGATGTGAGTGCGCAGCAGCCAGTCACAGAAAGGGTTAGCCAGGCAACAGGCGTGAACCTAGCACAGGATCCAGATGCGAAGAGAAGGAAGTAGCCGACATGTTGTATGTGCTGGCTGCAGGGCTGCTTTGCTGGAGCAGGGCGTGCAGTGCTGGCTGTTATTGAGTGGTTCACGGACGCAAACAATTACAGCACAAGTAATGTTGCTGTGTTCGCAACCTCACATGCTAGAGTGTGCAGTTCAGGTAGGCAATCCACAATGGGTTGAAACAGGGCAACAGGGATCCACAGTAGCGCTAGGGTGCCTCTATCCATGTCGCACCATGGGTACGCATGCCCAGATGCCTACCCTGGGCATGCTGATGAATTACCTGCTGCACACCAGCCCTCGGCATGCACCAAACTCAACATTCAACTGTGTATGCGCCCACTCAAGCCAGCCAAAGCTTCAGTCCGACAACAGTGTGACCTTTAAGTTGTCCATGGCCACCATTTTATTGCTGGCTGCCAATGCTGTACCCGTGTACCGTCAACCCCTGGCAATACTCCAGGGGGCAGTACGCATGGCAGTACGCAAAACCTTCCGTCTACTGCTTTTTGCTGCAACAAACACATGGCGCAGCCTGCCTGTCATGATTGCGTACAGATCTAGGCTGGCCCAGAATGCAAGCGCATAACGCACTGCACTCGCTAGTGGGCAACATGTAGACAACACTTTGTTGAAGCCATGCAGCATGCTTGTGATGCAGGTTTTATTGGTACAGTCCTGCTTGGGATCCAGCCATGCACTCGTGATTCCCAAAAGCAACCCTCAGTGATGCACCACTGCACCACGTGATGGGGGTTGAATGCACACTGCATGATAGTCAAGACCTCTCCGCCTGCATGCACAGCCTGCATGCTGACGAGCACGCGCTGTGTGTGATGCACAGTCGCACCCCGCTGTGCCACCTCTTGATCTGCCTGCCAAAAACGGCCACAGCCCAACGCTGCACGTCCTTGCTGGCACCAGCTGCCGCGCAACCTCAGCTTGCTGGTGGCGGCCTGCTCTTCCCCGCCGTCGGCTGATGGGGCAGCGGTGGGGCCTTGTGGCTGTTGGGGCTAGGTGGGCTGTTCCTGCTGTGCTTAGGAGGAGCAGGCTTCTTCCAGGGCCTGACCACCACTGACGGGGGCTTGGGCCTCGGAGGTGGGGGTGCCTTGCGCCCTGCCCTGCCATCAACAGGCGGCTTGGGGTGCGGCGGCGGCTTCCCCTCACTTCCAGCTGCTTGAAGCGGTGGCGGGTGCAGGGGGGGTGGAAGCGGCAGGGTGGGGGGCGGACGGGGCGCCACGATGCCCCACGCAATCAGCTTGTTCAGTATGGACTGGGCCACAATGGCGTGCAGGTTGGATGAGAAGTGGACTGGGTCATAGAACAGGTAGTCGGATGGGGTGTTGCAGGTGGAGGTTGGGGAGGTCCCGGCAATAATATCGTCTGCAGATGCATAGGTCACACTGCGCAACAGCACAGGCACATTTAAGAAGAGGCCTTCAAAAATATGGAAGAAGAAACATCAAGCACGCGCCCTGATCAGGCCAAGCCTGCATGGTGGCACGTCAAACGCACACAAGGGGCACACAAACGACATGATACTCTGAAAGACTAAAACCCTAAGCCCTGAACAGCCCAACAAGGCATCCAGCAGGTGCGCTCAAGAAGTTTCTTACCAGCTGGAATTGTACTTGAAGCCCTCAGCCTGCCAATTGGTGAACCAGCGAACCTGTGTGCCGCACAAACATGTCCAGGTCCACACATGCATACAGTGCACAGCAACAGGCGCCAGCCAAGCCACAGGGTAGGCATGTGGCTGAAAGGAAAGGTGCAGGTGTACATCGAGGTTTAATCAAAAGGCCCAGAGTATCTCATATATGCGTGAGTAACATACACCATGACATATATGAGTATACACAGTACAGATGAGCTTCATCACTCATAATGCAGACTGCTATCCTGGAATGTGGCTGCAGCCTGGAGCCTGTGCACTCACCGAGTCAGCCCCTGCATCCCACAGCAGCACTGATCCATTGTGTTGCGCAGAAAGTGACGATATCGTCTGCACAGCATCCAGCACATGCCAACAATCAGCAGCCACAAGGGGCGCAGTGCATGAAATGTCACAATGCTTGCACACATCATGAGATGCCCAGGCATACAAAGAGCGTGAAAGGACGCCCAGTTAAGAGCGCTCAGTAAACAGCGAAAGCAGGTCAGAGGGTTTGCTGCGCTCACCGACTTCAGCACTGCATTGATGGCACCAACAGCAAGGGTGGCCAGCGCAGTGGAATGGTTCTGTAAGGCCCAGCAGAACAATGCGGAGCATTGGTGAAAAGTGGCATAGGACAAAGTTGCATGGCAGGGAGGTGTAACTAATGGAGGCAGTATCAGATGCACGGTCTCACCCCAAGTACAGCGCATGCGCAACGTGTGGGCCTGAAAGATGCAGCGTTCAACATCTGGCACCACAGAAGATCTGACCACAAAATCCCGGGCTCAGCATACTCACAGCAACTGCAAATGGGCTGAAGCTCATGGCAGGGAGTGTGCCAATGACAACTGCTTGCTCGCCATGTGCCAGCAGCTGCCTGGTTACGTTGGCAATACAGCTACCAACACGCTGTGCTGCAGCAATTGCACCAACTGCACCGCCATCACTCCAAGCCTCGGCCATCATCTGCAGCAGTGGCCAACAACCAATCAACTGTTTCAGGGCGCCAGAGGCAGTGGCTAAAAACAGTGGAGGTGGCACTGAGTGCACACTGGTGCAGGCACCCGTAGCCACACAAGTGCACATGCGCCACGTCCGTGACCTGGAGCGAGCCTGTCTGTGACACACTGCCCGTCGTTCCTGTGCCCCACATCCCATGCAGTTCATGGTAAATAAACGCATCATCGTCGTAAGTACATGCATCAGGTCTCACCCAAAGGTCATTGGCACCAATCCAGATGATCGAGTACCGATTATTTGCTGCATACTGAGGGTCATTGGCGCTCTCCAGCTGGTAGCGATCGTACTACGTGTGATTCAAGTGTGGTACAAACGCAGCAGAGCGTTAAAAGCAGCAGATGCCGCAGACAGGCAACGAAACTCCTGCTTGGCATGTGTGAGCCACAGCATTGAGGCAAGGCAGACCACACAGCACAGGGCGCTGCAGTACAATAGCAAACCCACGACCATCGCTGGGCAGTTTCCCCTGGTCTAGCATGCTTACGCACCTCCACTGGCAGTGAGAGGTTGGGCCAATGGTCGTATGCGCATGCAGAAGCACCGCCCTGTGCCAAGTTGCTTATTCGCACGTCAGGCAGTGCAGCCCCAAGATGGTCAACCCAGTTGGGGCCATTGGAGAAGCGCCCATGCCTGCAGCGATCGAGCACCAGAGAAGCGCCCATGCCTGCAGCACTCCTGCAACAATGGCATCGCCCAGCATCATGCACCCACAGGCATGTGCCTACGAGCACAAGAGTCTACATGAGAAGGAGGCCCAGGTAAGGTGACAGCTGCACAGGCAGCAGGCACGCAGCAGCGCAGTGTATTTGCGTGAAGGCTTGGCTTGTGTGATGATAACAGCGCGCAACTCACCAGTAAAGCGGGGAGGCAGGAATGCGGCCATTGGTGAAATTGTACAAATTGCCGTTATCCGTCAGGCTGCAAGGTGAGATGGTGCATCACAGGTGTCAGCATGATGCCCAGTCCCTGATCGAAAACCACAAAGGGAAGGGAAGCAATCAATGCATGCTTGTGACATGCATGTTCGTCATGATCATGGAGGTCAGACAGCATGTGTGACAGTCCCAGTCGACTCCTCATTGCAATCCTCTGCCCAAGTAGTGCATTCTTTCTTGCGCATACAGGTGCCCAACACCGACAGCCTCGCCTGTCGCCAAAAATGGTCAGGAGTGTTCTTGCATCGACGCCGGCCACCAGGAGCACCAGGGCCAGCAGCAATCCAGTGCTAGCCGCTGGGACGTGCATTATGAAGGCGGGACGCAGCCCAGCGCGTACGTGCTTTCGCTCATCGTGAGCTGGTTTGAAGATGTGCAACCAAAAAGCAACGGGATGCAATTCAGACCCTAACACAGGGCAAGCGGCACAAGAAGCAGTTGGTTGAGACAGACATCAACGGCATAGTGTTCCTCCCTGATCATTGAATATGTGCTTGCTGGACGAGTCCGCAGCATCTTTTCCGCTGAGAAATGACGGAAGGGGTGGGGACGCGCAGTACACCACGAAAGCGGCTGCTCACAGCTGGATTTCAGACAATGTAGCTGCTTACAGGTGTATAGATAATAGCTTGGGTTCCCTTCAGATAAATACAAGCATACCAGCAGTGCAAGCATACCACATAGTGCTGGTGCACATGTGCACATAGCATGGGGCGCTGCAACCATGGTAGCCAAACCGCATTGAATGGCCATTAAATAATCATCCAGGGCAGCAGAGCAGGGTATGCCAAGGTGGCGGTACATAAGCACATCCACCATACGTGATGTTCAGGCTGCTTCAATACAGCAAGCCCAGCATATCCGGGTCACAACGGAGCCGCCCACGCACTCGGCCCAGGAAAGCGCGGGTTGCGTGATCCACAGGCACAGCCACATGCAAAAGCACGCGCGGGCCAGGACCCCGGCCCCTGCCACCTCCGTTGCTGCTGCTGCCACCTCCTTGGAAGCATGAAGCCGCATCGTGCACCAAATCCACCAGTGATTCCTCCTCATTTGGCCCCAGGCGATCAGGCAGCCCCAGGATAAGGGTCCGCACACTCTGGAACCAACCGGCCTGCACCAGCCTGCACACCTGCACGTTGCCACCGAACGTCGCAATCGCGCCCACCTGACCCACTGTACCTGAGGGCAGCACAAGGGTGTCCATGTGTGACAGCGACTCCTTCATCCACAGCTTCAGATCCACCCCTTCAAATCCGTCCTGTGTTGCTGATGTTGATGGGAGGTCCTGAGCCTGTGGCTGCAGCCGCCGCTGTGGCTGTGCATCCTCCAACCATGCACCACACGTGAACACAAGCACGTTGGCCAGCCCTTCTTCCAGCCACAGCCCACGCAGGCTCCTCATCAAGTGCGCGATGGCTTCACGCACTGCTGCATTCCTCTGCGATGGTCATAAGCTGGGGCCATCCGGTAAGCAGCCCTGACACACCATCAACCTGTCCGCTTGCAGCGAGCTGTTGGTTGCTGCTGCAACCTTGGGGCATGCTGGCGTGGTGCTGAAAGGCGCATGGGCGGCTGAGCGCCATGTGGAGGCCTCCGGGGTGCGCTGCCACAGCGTGCAGCTGCTGGGCTGTTTCATCTGGGTCCTTAGGATCCACACACAGCGCACCTGGCTGCAGCACGATCCTGCAGTGTGACTGAGGCCCCATCATCACGTTGATGATACATGCCAGATCCTGCAGATCAACAGTGTCCGGCAGCTCCAGGGTGTGCACATCTTTCAGTGCCCCTGCGGCAGCATCTGGGACCAGATGTGCTGCAGCAGCTAAGCAGCTGGCTGAGATGCTGAGATGCTGCAGGCGACCGCACACACCAAGCAGCTCCTGCCACTCTCGGTGCGTGAGGCAGCACGTGGGATCATTCTGAGCCACAGCCATGTGCTTCAGTTCCAAGGATTGCAATGACGTGGCTGACCTGGTCAGCACTGGCAGTAGCTGTTGAGGCGACAAGGCCTCTGGGTCAATCAGGCTCACCACCAAGCTGTTCAGGCCTTCGCAGGGGAGTGCTTCCAGCAGCACCGCCGGGTCACTGACGCCGGTTACGTCAAGATGCACAATCCCTGGGCCAACTCCAGGCAGTGGTGTCAGCAATGGCATGACCTGGTCTGCTGTGAAGCCACAGGGCTCCATGATGCTCAGGCTCCGTAGGCTGGGTGTCAGGTGTTTTGCTGCGCTTAGCTGGCCTGCAAGTGAGCTTGGCTCAACCCTGACCATCGGGAGGTCCAACTCCAGGGTGTGCATTGATGGAGGGAGGGTGTGTAGAACCTTAGCCCATGCCTGCGCTGAGTAGCTGTCACTGTTGGCACTGTGGCAGTGCAGGGACAAAACCTGCAGTTTGTGCCATGTACTGCAGATCGCGCTCAAAACCCCTGGGCTCAGTGGCATCTGCCACCCACAGTACAGAGCAAGGCTGCACAAGCTGTGGCCAGATGCTGCACCCAGCTCTTGCAGCCTTTGCTGGACAAAGGCATCATGCTGTGATGTCCAGCTTCCAAGCGCGTTGTCAGCCCACTGCAGCAGGACGTGCAGGCCGGTCAACTCTTTACTCATGCCATGCACCAGCCCACACACTGCGCTCCATGGTGCGTCAGCGCCAGTCCCGCATGCCGCGACATCGCATGGCACTTGCAGCACACACTGCAGTGTTGATGGGAGCAGGCGGTTGAGCGCAGAGCGCAAGTCCTTGCATGTTGACCACAGCTGTGCCCTCGCCCAAGGGCCCAAGCATTGCGCGATCTCTGTGATGATTGCAGGAGGCAGGGATTGAAGGGCTGTAGCCTCCGCCTCCAGATCAGCTGACATGCGTCAGCAGCAGGTCCTGCACAGCGGTGGCACGCATTGTTGTAGGGTTTAGTGTTTGGGTCTCTGAAACCCCATGCAGCCAATCATGCAGGGTTCGTACGTATAATGGATGCTCGTCACGGTGTGTTCCGTGCATCCATAGTGCTGCTCCAGGTTCATCACGCGAAGTGCATGCACGAACGATGCTCGGTCACGCACTCCGTGATGTGTGCTCCAGTTGACGAAGTAAATGGTTGCCTCTGCTTTTGGAACAGCTGCTGGGTGCCGTGACTGGCTTCCTTCTACATTTGAGAGACGTGCTGGGTTGCAAAGGCTGGAATATATGCGCTCACACAGACCCATAATGCTCCATTGTTTCGGGTTTGGAATGTGAACGGAGGTCTGAACTTTGAGCACACATCATAGCGGTCTCACACATATACATGCACCTGGACTGTCATGGCTGGTAGGTAGGCGGCACATCAAGTCAATGTCACTGCATACTCAAGCCATCAGCCATGTAAGCCATATAAGGCCCGATTACTGAATCTAGATGACCACACCGGAAGCCCAACAACGCTTGCATCTCCATGTCCTGCACTGGTCATGGTCAGCTGGCCTCCTGTTGCTACCACAGGGGCAGCACCACTGGAGCAGTGGCACATGCCAGGCGTCACTTGGCTGACAAGGTGGTCGGACACAAGCCAGCCAAGCCTGCTGCAGAGCCCATGACCGTCAGTGGCCCCATCCAGGACCTTCGCAACTGTTTGAATGGCTCTTGCGGCTCCTCATGGATGCCGCTGCCGCACACAAATCCATGCCCCCCGCAACCAGCGCAGCCGTCTGTATCACCAGTGCTGACTGGTGCACAGTGCCACTGCTGAGCTGGCCCTTCACGCAAGCCGCTGCCGCACGCGGAGCCATGCGCCTGAGGTGCCCTGCAGTGCCAGCATCGGCTGCCCAGCTATGCTAGGCTGTCCCGACGCAGGCACACCACTGTATCCGGGTCCTGGACATGAGCGCGCAGATGATCCATCGTGCGGCGAACGCTGAGGACATTGATGGGCAGGGTGGGGACCAGCTGCACATGCAGCGGCCGACCACGCCGCGCTTGCACGCTGTTGAGCAGGGACACCAAGGCATGTGCATGGTCCATGTCCTCCGGTTGGCACTCGCCCAGCTCAACCAGCAGGGTGGTCACACCTGTGCACAGTCAGCGACCAGGTCACATCTCATGCATGATGCACAACTACAGCACAGCAGGCAGCAACCTCCAAGAGCATGCTGCTCATGCGGCAAGGCAGTGCTGGCCTCTGTGCGTATCCCTGCTGAATTGCAGCGTGTTTTGGGCCTTTGTGCAACCCTCTTAATACCCCATCATGCCCACCAGGCATCTGTGAAACGCCGTGTTTTTATTATTATCATGCCCACCAGGTACGCAATCATACTCATCAGGAACTGGCCCCAGGTGCAAACCTATCAAGTACCTGTACTACTGCTGTCATCATGCTCACACCCACCAGAGAAGAAACCCTCTTCCATAACCCACTGGAGCTCCTTCAAGTCATCAGCGTTGGGGGAGCGGAACATCAGCAGCTGCAAGCGCATGAAGCAGTACGCAGTTTAAAGCTCAGAGTATGCGGGGAACTGAGAAGACGCCCTGTCCATATCATGATAGAATGCTGAAACCCCTGACCACAGATCAAAAAACCGATGTGTGCAGCCAGACCTCGGGCATGAGTTATGCCGCCCGACTAAAGTGAAGCATGCAGTGCCCCACTTGACAACCATGCAAGGGATGAGTAAGCACGCCTCATCGTCATGAACATAGCCAAAGCTATTCCAAAACGCCCTCACCTGTAGGTGCCCTAATGCCGCCTGCACCCTGGCGATGTACGCAGTGTGACATGCATGCGCTTCCTCATGAGCATCCAGCCACTTTTGTGCAGCCCTTACAGCTGCCAGCAATTGCGGATCCGGCTGGGGCAGTGATGAGGGTGGCTCAGCGCTCCCATCTGAGCTGCCTCCACGCCGTCCTCGCCTGCCACCTCCCCTGCCCCTGCCTTGGACCCCAGTGCTGTTCGAGTGGCTGCCTCCCAATGACATGCCTGGCACCATCGCCAACGGCAAACTCTCCTCCTGCATCTGATCTGGCTGGCCTCTTGCTCTGGTCCCACCCCGGCCTCTGCATGCTGCCTGCCGCCTGCCTCGACCACTGCCCCCAGCTTCTCCACCTGCCTGCCCCCATGTCTGAGCCAACAGCATGGACTGCGGGAGCGCTGCGCGGCATTGGAGCAGATGCGCACGGGCACAGCTGACTGCTGTCTGCGAGTGGCTCCTTTGTCTCAAGAGAAACCTCAGCGGCAACATCAGGTCTGATTGCACCTCGACGCCGCGCAGGCCGCGAAGCAAGGCAGGCAGGACAGAAGTGGACTTTTCCCATACCGCTGGACTCTGCATAAGGCCGCACAAGCCGGAACCAAGAGTGATAACACGGTGCAGGATGTCCTGATGATCAGTCCCGTGAGTGCGTATAAGCGGCAACTCGCTGCGGCCTGGTTGCCACATGGCTAGGCCTGCGCTGCCTGCGCCTGATGTGTGCTCGGCCAGCTTAACGATGTCGTCTACAGTGGACATCTGCAACCACGCGGAGAGATCAACCTCCGGTTAACATGGACCGCCATGTCACGGTGCATAAAGCTCCTAGACAGCTAGAATGAGTGAGGCATATCCGGAGTTGGCCTGATTTGGCAGGGCAGTTGCGACTTAAGCATCATGCCAGAGGGTGCAGGTGTGATGCTGCATGACAGTAGTCTGCACACTGCAAACTCATGGTCATGCCGGCACTCACACTTGTTCTATCACATCCACCATGTCCAGATCAATGAGCCCCTCTCGCAGAAGGATGGTGGCTGCCCGTGGCAGGAGAGGCAGAACACTTGCCAGCTCCCACACAGACACGGCTGGGCTGTCGTCCTCCTCCTCGAGCCTTGCCGTTCTGGGATAGAGCTCCAGCACCTGAAGCAAGGGGCAGCACAAGAAATGCGGCACACACACAGTGGCCCTAAGTATCATCTAGTGGCTGCTGGCATGTAGCCATTACAATGAACAAGTGACGTCCATTTCAGAACATGGCATATTGACTGCTGTGATGTGGAATGTGGACGGTGCACCTACAGCATCACAACAAGCGGAACCAGGACAGCAGCTCCTTCTGTGTTGAGGCCAGATACATGCAGGGGCCTGTTGCTTGCCTTGAGATTGGGCAGGGCTGGCCCTGGCTCGTCCAGTAGCTGTTGAGGAGCGAAATGCTGCAAGGCCCACAACACTTCAATACTGCATGCGCATCACGGGCAGGTGGTGCCAGGGGCAAAGAAATGGTCAGGATCACTGGAGGACATGCAGGCATGGAGGGCCGCGTGTCAAACTGCAGCATCGCGGGTCCAACGCCAACTCGTGTGAACGGTGTAATGATAAATGTGGGCAGATGCTGGAGTGGACATGGAACCCACAGCATGCAAGCGAATGCTGGGCAAAGCGTGAGCAGGATGAGGCAGCTAGAAAAAGGGCTGCCTTGATACTACAGCATTTCATGGCGAGGACTGGACAGTGTGCAAGGCCGGATCGTGCACAGCAAGTCAGGCAGAACGCCCTTGTGGAGCCCCACTCACCTGATGCCTATATCCGTGAGCTGTTTCAAAGCTGCAAGGATCTCCAGTGCATGATCCGGTGACATGCCCTCTGAACTGACCAGGCACAGTGACCGCAGAGCGGGCAAGTGGGCCATCAAGGCAGGCAGCGTCACCCCCTGTGGCAGCCTCTCCAGATCCAGGCACACCAAGTGAGGTGTGGCTGACAGCAGCTGATACACATCCCCTGAAACTGCCCTAATGTCCAAGGTTTTCAGCCGCGATGCTGCAGGGCCGTCAGGATGCAGCAGCAGCGGCATCAGTGCTGCAGCATCAAGCCCGGGGGCATTCAGATCTCCAGCCAGGACTGAGAACGTCTCCAGGCGTCCAGCCAGCTGCGTAGCCATGCCCAGTTGGTCCAACACTAGGCTGTTGCTCAGCTCATGCATGTAGAAGTCCATCTGCAGCAAGTTGAGGAACAACAAAGGCGCACATCGGTCAATGAGAGCTGTTCACAATGATGGGCGTTCTCCCAAGCTACAGTGCAGCGGCTAACAGGGGTTGGAGTCAAGGAGCTCTTGATAGGTGCACAAGCTTACAGCACACATGAGCTTGGCCATTCCAGCTACAGGCATGTGTCGCACTCGCCCTGTCCCTCTCAGCTCCACACCTCAAGAGAGACGAGATGCTCAGAAGGGATCTGCCTCAGTGCGTCCGCCCATGCTGCTGCATTGCCGGATGCTTGAGGGAAGACTGTGTGAAGTTGGTGCATGCTGGGCCACGCTGTACAGAACGCAGCAAACAGTCCAGGGTCCAGATGCACACACCAGTGGCCAAACACAGCCACACGCGCCAGCTGATGGCCTGATGCCTCCCCCAGCTGCTCGATCGCTGCAATCAGGGTGTGCATCACCTCCCTTGGCAGCACCAAGTCCCTGTGCATTCCTGCGCAGTCAAAGGGCTGTAGCACCACCTCAATGCCGCTGTAACGACCGGCACCCTTCCGCAGCAGACTGCAGGCAGCCTTCAAGTCTAATCCATCCTGATGGCTGGCCTCTGCCTTGGCCCGCGCACGTGTCTGGCGCAAACGAGGCGAGAATTGGATGCAGCACCTGAGCGTTACAGGCAGCAGGCTGTCTGCTGCAGCACGTAGCTCATGACAGGTGCTGCGCACTTGGGCAAGTGCCCAGGGCCCCAGGTGCGGCAGAACATGGTGCGCGATCAAGCCTGCTGGCAGCTGCAGCAGGGGCAGGACTGGCTTTGGTTTGCGTGCACGGCTCTGCAGGCCTGTTGACCGAGCATCGTCAGCCGCTGGCTGGTGCTCAGCACGTCTTCCCTTCTTCTTAGGCGGCATGGTGTCACAGCGAAACTGCAATGCGAGCAGGTGCCAGGGAGGGATGCACATGGAGAGCATGCTGCAGCATAGGCCAATGGCATGCACCCAGACCGTCAGCACAGATCGTTCGTCGTTGACATGACACGATGCAGTGCGGCGAGAAATTCTCGGCGTGAGCTGCGTCAGCGTTCATGCGCTCCCATCCACTTGCCGCTCACACAGCCCAAGCTGGAACGCCAGGAGGTGCACGTCGTAGCCGAATTACTGAGGCATTAGGGACTCCAATCCCCCAAGACAAGCGACTATTGCGAAATTTGCTGTTGGCAAGGTCTAGGCCACTGACAATATACAGTTGATGACAGGTCGTTACGTTGCTGGAAACGCAAATAGAACATGATTTGCATGGCCTTTTCCAACCCTGTACTCCAGGGCAGTACGGGTGCAAGTCTGCGAGTCTGCGAACATACGTGCGTGCCCGCAAACCACAGCCTGGCAAGGGTTGTTTGGTGCTGTGCTTCAGCACTTCAAGCGTCTACGCAGGCCTGTCAGTATACAAGCTCGACCGCATCCTCCCCATACTTGGCACGCACAAGCGCACACCATGCCCTGAGCTCTGCTGAGGGTGGCTCAGGGCTCCAGGCCTTCAAGACCAGGCTGCTGCTCCTTTGCTGCCGCACCCACAGCTCGTATGCAGGTCCCTGGAGCAGCACGGTGGTCCCTGGGGTGCCACCCAGCCGAGTGTCCAGCCACACAGCACGTAGATTTGGCAGCATCCCTGCCGCCATCATATCTCCAAGCACTTGCAGCGTCTTGGAGACCTCATGCAGGCATGGCCCCAGCACCATGAAGCTTGACTTGCTGGTCACTGCCTCGATAAGCTGAGCATACAGTGAGGTGGCTGCCACTGCAGCCTTGGAGCTCTGTGCTGGGACCTGAGCACCAAACTCAACTCCCAGAGGGCCCAGCACATCTGCTGCCTCACTCCAACTATTCTGCAGCAGGACCCACAGCTGCAGCATCACCTCAGAGCAGAGGGCCAGGCCTGACATGCAGCGCAGGAACAGCAGCAGTGCCGGTCCAAACGTCGGATGCTGCAGGTGGGTGCTGCTCAGCATCGTTGTCACCCGTGCACCAAGCGTCATCATGGCAGGCATCACACGGTGCTGCGGCGGCTGTGTGTGGCGGTCGTGCCAGTGCTCGAGCCCATGCCAGTCGGCAGCCATGCACCTCCCCTCATCTGGGCCAGCCCCCTGACAGTGTGCTCGGGTCTGATGCAGCCCCGGCACTGTCACTCCCACCCGGTCGGCGTGGTGAGCCACGATGATGAACGCGGCTGCAGCTGCGGCCAGATCGTCCTCACAGACCAGCTCACAGTCCGCAGATGTGATGATCTGGCACTCTGGCGGCGTGGCCTGCAGGATGAACGCCAGGTCCTCCACGAGGAGCTGGAAGCCAGACAGCTCCAGCTGCGTCAGGTTTGCCAGGGGATCCGGCCCTGCATCTGGTGCGCCCAAGCTGGCAGTAGCCTGCAGGAGCCCAAGCACCGCCGACCTATGCAAGGACAAGTGAGTGAGCTGCCCCACAGCGGCCTGGCCCTCAGACTTCTCCAGCACACATGCCAAGCAGCTGGGCTGCGGGTGGCTGAACAGGAATGACAGGGATTGCAGGTATGGCAAGGCCTGCAGCAGCTGGGCGGTGGTCAGGTCCTCAGGCACACGAATGACGATGCTGGTGAGGTTGGGGCATGCCTCCAGCAGGGCTGCCAGACCCTCCAGGCCAGGCATTTGGGCATCCAAGTGCAGCAGGGCACTCATTTTGGGCCTGTTGCCTGCACCCGTCACCATGGGAGCGAGGCTGGACACGTCGAAGCCGCCTCCCTTGAGAGTTAGGGAGTGAATGTGGCCGGCGAGATGGCTTGCCTGGCCAAGCTGCTCGAACAAAGGCACGCCAGCATACAGCACCAGTGCTCTGCATGTACCACATTCAAACGTGTCAGTGTATGTGCTCAGCTGCATGCTCCCGACAAGGAAGCCCGCATGGCGTGCTACTTTGGCCATGGACAGCAGAAAGGTCAAAAGTATTGTACTCTGCACAACAAGTGTCACATACCAAGCTGTCAGCGGTGCCAAACACTTGCAGTGGTGATCCCAAGCCTGGTCTGTTCCGCTCCGTAGTGTGCGGCATGGGAACCCACCCACCTGAAACGCAGATCGATGGTGTGGAGTGTGGGAGGCAGCGCGTGCACTGCATCGGCCCAGTCTGCAGCCTCCCCGGCAGCATGGTCAGCAGTGATCGCCAGGGACTCTGCCCGAGGTGCCAGCAGCGTGCACACGGCCTCCAGCATGTCTGGATGCAGCATGGTATCCCAAGGGAAGGTGATGCGCACATGTCGGAGCTTCTGAGCCGAGACCTCTCCAAGGGCGCGCATGTGGGAGATAAAATGCTGCCGCTCGGAGGGTGACATCTCACGGGCATCCTCCCTTGCAGCAGGCCGGAACACGGACAGCTGCAGGCTGGTGATGTAAGGGCCGTGCCTGAGGAGGGAGCACAGGGATGGGAGGGTGATGAAGGGGTCGAAGCCATTGGGCTTCCGTGGCGACTCCGTTCCACCCCCCTGACCTGCCCCAGGTTCTGCTGCATCCAGGACAGGAATGACGCTAGCAGCTGAGTGAATGAGCCTGTACGTGGCATCCCTGAGCTCCCTGCAGGTGGAGTGCAGTGCTGCACGTGCACGCTGGCTGAGGTGGGACCACACCCCAGGCAGAAGCGGTGCAGGCAGCTGCAGGAGGGGAAACACGTCTTCTCCAGTTGCAGTTGCGCCCGTGGCTGTGTGTGCAGTCTGCTGGTGCTGCCCCGGTGGTGGAGGTTTGCTCATGTTGATGTGTTGCGTCCTGCGATTAGCATGCAGTGTGCAGGGTGATGGGCATCAACGGCCATGCAAGCCCTTGCATGATGCATCATCACAATCCATTTCGTACTTGTCTAGAACGAATGTTCATGCATGTTGATCATCGCCTTGTAGTTTACCTGAGGCGGTCAAAGGGCAGTTGCCATGCTGATTAGCTCTGTCGGTTGATCCAAGCTTGCCATAGGCTGTTTTGAAATGATTCTTGCGCCTTATGATATGATATAGCAAGCTAAGCTCCCGCGTATGCCGACTTCGTGTGGACTTCAGTGAAATGCAGCGAAGCGAGAACACGATCAGCTGACTGAGTTTAAGGTGCCTGGTTTTCCAGTGCAAAACCCTCAGTCAGTTGCTTTGTGGAAGAGGGAGCCGTTAGGGTTCGAGATCGTTACCATCTGCTTTGAAGTTGATGCTATCCATGCTGCATTTATGTATAACAAACCCAACCAGCACTGAGTGGAAAGCATCATAATGTTTCAATCCATGAAGCCGCCTGCAATACCCAAAGGTGAGTCTTGTGAGTTATATACACATGGACAGGCAGACCAAAACCGGGTCAAAAAGGAGCCAGACACGAGCCTCGGTGGAGGCCAGGTCAGACAATAAGTCCATACACTGCTCAACGAGCACATGCATGCTGGCATACAGCCACACACACAAAATACAGTGCACCCTGCGAGCATGATATCAAGGTGTGCCTGCCATGTACTCAACTCCCCCCGAACCGGTGCCTGCTTGCTGCGTACGTGCGTACGCAGGCATCACATTTGCGCTGTGCCGTGGTGAAACGCTTGCTTTGGCAACCCTCAATCCATCCACATTCAGCGGAGTGTGCGTGTGCACACAACAACATGGCACATGCAACATTCGATCACACCCCACCATTTATCAACCAACCGTGTGCAGTACACCCCAGTGCAGCTGATGCGGTATGTGATCACCCATGAAGCATATGTTAAAAGGAACCAACGCATGTACGCATCACATAACCATCTGGATCCTGTTGCTGCAAGCCAGCACGCAGGTGCTGCAACCGATGCTGCTGCCATTAACCACTCCTGCTGCCCAGCAAGGGCTGCAGGCCGGCAGATAGACAGACAGACACTTCATACACAGGCTGCCACTGCAGTACAAGAAACGCCGCGCATGAGTGACACAGACATCACCGCTGCGCGGTCAGGGCTGCAGCAGACTTAGAGCGAGAGATGCCACTGGGCTTGGGTGCTAGCCACGGCATGAACACGGCCCGGAAGCCCTCCGCGTAGATGATGGGGAAGATGATGCGGGAGGCACCCAACAGCAGCAGCATGCCCATCCACAGGCCCTTCAGCGTGGGCCGCGGCATCAGCAGCCGGCCCACGCCGTACAGCGCCACCTGTGCAATACGTACACAGTAACAGAAAACAGCAAAACATATGAAAACGGTCCTGGCGCAGCACGGGAGCAAGGTCATGTGGAGGGACGAGCTGGCGGATGCGCTGCTTCTGGCATGCAGCCCCTGGCCCCCAGTGTGACCGTGCTGTTGCATGACACACAAGGGTAGCCACCAGTCGGGACCGTTTCAGCACAGGCACACTGCTCGCACAGCACCACCCACCATGAAGAAGTGCATGACAAGGACTGAGGGCCGCGGGTTCAGCCCTGAAAGAAGTGACACTGGCCCTGAGCTGTAGATGCCACCCAGGGACAAGTAGTCAAAGCATGCTTGCCGCATCTCCTCATGCGCCTTGTCACCCGTGTAGCAGAAGACCTGTCCAGGGAAAGCAAGGCGGTGTGAACACACACAGTGACTGCAGGCTGTGCAGGTGCAAGATCTACATGCACTTTCCAAGGATGCAAGAATCATCATTACACGGCTTTTGCCCGGTGTAATGCAAGCATGTGCAAGGCGGTCTGTGGTGCGCTTCGTAATGCCTCAGTGTGCTGCGTGCCATCACGTTCACAGGCAGCTGATACTTCAGGTAGCCGCACCTTGTACAGGGCGTTGGCCAGAGTGTTGATGGTCGCAGACACAGGCTTGCGCTTGGTGTAAAAGTCTGCGGTGGATTTGGCTGTTGCGGATGAGTCACGCAGACTGCGAGCGGATGCAGCAACACACAAGCCGGTCGCGTTAGTGGGGCATCAGCGGTGCAAACGAACCAAGCAAACATTGGTGCAGACCGATGTTTACAACCCCAGTTCATTCTGCATTCACTCCACCACACTCACGTGGGCAGGGGGCGCAGCATGTCGCACAGCAGGTTGCAGTCTGACAGGGCGACAGTCATGCCGCCGCCTGTCAGCGGATGCCGCATGTTGAATGCGTCACCCAGCAGCAGTGCGCCTGCAGAGAGCAGCCAGCAGCCAGCCACCACAGGTGAGGAAATGGCGTTGCATTCAACTCAGCGGTGTCACGTGCATTGCATCAAAGTGGGCGGGGCAAAACACAGCACACTCAACCCCCCACATGTTCACCGACTATTGTAAACCTGCACATGTGAACTTCAAGATCAGGGCTGACGTATGCAACCGAAGGGATCCAGCTAAGCGTGGAAGCATGCACACATATCGTGCACACATATAGCATGCACACATATCGTGTACTCATA
Organism: Haematococcus sp. NG2; assembly: GCA_004335575.1. Classification (NCBI taxonomy): domain Eukaryota; kingdom Viridiplantae; phylum Chlorophyta; class Chlorophyceae; order Chlamydomonadales; family Haematococcaceae; genus Haematococcus; species Haematococcus sp. NG2. The sequence goes on from QAXD01000176.1 coordinate 23,126, forward strand.
TCCATACCGGTCCTGCACTCACCCTGGGGATGCAATGGGTGCGCGTACAGCTGCGTGTTTTTCATGGCACGGATCTGGCTGGTGGCCACCGCGTGCAGGAACTGCTCACGCAGCTCCTCTGGCACCTGGCAGCCACACCATGTACAACACACGGCCTCTTAAGTTCATGATGTTCAACACACTACCTCTTATCATAAGATGATGTTTATGATAATACACTGCCTCTTCAGATGATGTTCAACACACTGTCTCCTTAAAATGATGTTCAACACACTGCCTCTTAAGATGATGTATAACACACTGCCTCTTAAGATGACGTTCGCATACGTCACATGTCAGCATAACATCCTCAGCATCACATCCCTTTCAGATGCTGGCCTCACCTCTGGTGCCACGGTCTGGCGCAGGTAGGCGGGCAACTCCTCCGGCAGCTTGTCGCCAGGCACATCCACAAGGCATCTGGAAGCGCAGTGCAGGAGGCATGGCAGTGAAAGAGGCATGGGAGTGGCAGGAGGCATGGGAGTGAAGGAGGGCTGGCCGGGCGCTATGGAGCACTTCTGGATTACATACTGCGCTCCGTCAGCACCGACATCACTGCAGAACCAGCACCAGCACCAGCACATGCACATGCACCCGCACCTGCACCAGCCAAACCAGCCACACCAATAGCATCAGCATCAGCACTCAAGCATCACCAGCACCCGCACCACGGCGGACGGCACTCAGCCCACACAAGAGGCGACCTGGACCCACAAGACAACAGTTGCACGCCATCCCAAGGCAGCAGCACTGCCAACCCTGCAGCCCCTTCCAAGCGCACCTGACTTGTGTGGAGGAGATGGGGTAGAAAAGGATGGGAGAGGGCTTGGCCAGGATCACGTGACCGTGGTTGGGCACAGGCAGCTTGAGGCCGTTTAGGATCAGGCCCACAAAGTAAGACGGGTGGTGGATCTGCACACAGCCAGCAGCAACAAAAAGGCTTCTGTGCCGCTCAGAGCTGTTTGCCCCCCCAGGTCCAGCAAGGCATGGCACTGCTGGTGACTGGATGTGCAGCTGCTGTGCATGAGCATCAATGAGCCACTGGTGCGACTGTGCCCTTATCGTGTCTTTTGCCAATTTAGCAAGCCCTTGTGATAACTGTGATTATGTAATCAGGGGCCGAAGCCCTGCTTTGTGGCAAGTGCCCGTGGGCACCGGATGGCGTAGAGCCACAACCAGCATAGCAGGCACACATGAAACATCACCGAAGCCTGAAACACAAGGTCAGCAGCACACACAAACACACACACGCGCACCTTAGGGTCAGACAGGCGCTTGCGCAGGTTGGAATACATGCCATCACACACGATGGTCAGGTGTGCGCGTGCCGTGCGCTCCGTGCCATCATTCGCCTTATATGCCACGCCCGTCACCACCTTCCCCTCCTGCCACTCGTTACCATCAGCATTGATCAGCCGCTTCACAAACGCTTGGCGCATCGTCACCGTGGGCTGTGAAGCAGCAGCCTGCCGCATCTTTTGCACGAACCGTCCTGCGGCCGGGAGCAAGCACAGGACCCATTACACGATACAGCTTGGTCACGCAGCTCGGTTGCATAATCCTTGATGCCAGCTGGTGCTGGTGCAGCAGTGCCAGGATTGAGTCACGTCCCCAGCCAACGTAGTGCAGCTTGATGTTGCATGAGAGGAGGCAGGGGGCAAGCGGGGAGCTCCACAGAACAAAGCAAAGTAAGAGGAAAGGCAAGTGGGAGTGAGGAGGCAACAGAGGTAGAGGTGGTCAGAGGCTCACCATGGTGAAAGGAGCGGCCTGCCACATCATCTGTGTGGCCCTCCAGGGGGTACTTGACAGCTGCACGGCGGCCATTCTTGAACAGCGCGTAGCCGTAGACCTGTGCACAGACAAGGAGACATGATGTATTCATGTATAAGGCATGATGTGACGCACAACGATGGCAGGCAAGGTTGGTGCGAGCGTGTCGCTTGTGTTTGGCAGAAGCACCGGCAAGTATAACCAGCGCACCACTAGCAGGTGCAGCAGCTTGCAGCGTGGCCCCTTACACCTGCCCAATCTAACCCAAATGAACCCTGGCGAGCCGTCTACTACCCTACCAATGTCACAACTGCCTCCCGGGCTGGTGCGCATGCTCACAGGCCCCTCCCCACCAACCTTTTGTGCGTCAATGTCCTCGCAGCAGTGAGCCAGCCCTAGGCGTTTGAGTGCAAGGTAGCCCCCTGGCTGTAGCAGCTCCCCCACAATACGGTCTGGCTGGGACAGATCGCGCTCCAACACCAGCACACGGCGTCCGTCCTGCTTGTGGACCACAGCACAGCGCAGCGCAGCACAGCACAGCATGTTTGACCCTGCACTGGCCGGGGGTGCATGGGCCCGCAAGGGCATGCAGCTGTTACACGAGGCAGTAACGTGCTGGTGCCTGAAGTGTGCCTGCTTGCTGCCTGCATTCACAAGGTTCCCAGCTGTCCATGCAGCTCCATGCTGCCAAACAACTGCCCCAGCTGATGGTGTGCAGCGGCTGTGCTGGCGTGATGACGGATGGAGTGTGCCACAGTGCTCACATGCACGCCCATGCGAGTTGCATGGGCGAGCACATGTATGCAACAGGTAGGGCCTGCACAGATACAGGGTTTGGCAATGTGCCAGGTGGCATTTGTGGTCGACTGCCAATGTGCGCTACTGCTGGACCGCGCACTGTGCTGGAGTTGACTCCGACACTGTGGCCACCCTGCGTGCCACTCGTTTGAGGCATCTCACCTTAGCCTGAGCAAACGCCAGAGCAGCACCGGCAACGCCCGCGCCCACGAGGATGACGTCCCAGATCTACGCCAGCGCATGTTCAAACGCGGGCCCGTAAGCCATACCGGCGAAGAAATGTACAGGGGTACACCGACTTGCCGCGCGATTTCACAGGGCCAACGTGAAACACGCCGATAGATGCACGGGGTTCAGCTCGTCTTGCCCGCTGGTGCGCAGCACGCACCTCTGGGTCTGCGGGGTAGTTGTCGTTTGAGGGGATGGAAGGCAGCACCAGCTGGTCTTCTCTATGCGCAAACTGCTCCTGATTCGGGGACGCCTTTGTATCCCGTAGCGCCATGCTTGGTGCCTGTGGGATCCGCAGGAGCAAGAGTGCGTGGGTGCTGCAAGGAGTCAGGCACTGCTTCGATACGCTTCCCTCCTGCCTGCCAGTTACGCAGTGAGGCATCGCCATCTATGGTGTAGTTTGAATTTTACCGTTAGGGTTGGGGTTAGGGTTCCTGTTATTCACGGCTACTCGCGCGCCGTCACTGCACAGCGTTTGCTGGAAACTATCTGTAGGTTGTGCTCCCTGGTTAGCCATGGGTGGACCTAGCCGCAAGGTCGGTTCCAACAAGAAGCATGGTCAGATTAACAAGCGTGTCATAAAGCGCAAGTTTGCAGCCCGCCACATCGACCAGGTGTGGGAGGACGTGCGCAAACCAGCCGCGGAGGTGCACCAACCAGGGAAACGAGGCCCAATGGGCACGACGGCAAAGTAAGCGCAGTTCCCAGCCGGGCCTGCATCAGTTCGCTTGCCATGCCTTGTGCATGGCATGCATGATGGGCGCACCCATGTGCATGCTGCGTGCCTGCTGGTATGTGACCTGCCCTGTGCCGTTGCCTCCCTCATGCAGTGCTGAGCTAGATGAAGATGTACCCGGCCATGGCAAGTTCTACTGCATCCCCTGCGCACGGTACTTCCAGAATGCAGCTGCCCTTGTGGACCATGAAAAGACCAAGCCACATAAACGAACGTAAGTCCCTGGCGTGCAGAATCTAGGGCCATAATATATGCCTGGGGCAGGTGCAAGTGCACACGGGCAACAGCTGACGTGTCAAAACACGAGTACAACATCATGGGCAAAGTAACACAGGTGCATGCAGCATTCACACACAACAGCACCTAGGGCAACAGGCAGTGCAACAACAAAGGCTCAGAGGCCAGTAGCACTGGTGCAGCCATCTGAACCTGCATATCACCCACACAGTGCATTTCGCACAATCAGCGCATCCTTCCCCATTATTACGATGTGAACCATGCGGACTCGTGCGTACCATGTGCAGAGTAAAGGAGCTCATGACAACATCTAGGCCACACAACCAGAGAGACGCAGAGAAGGCAGGCAACATGGGTGCACCAGACAATGGGCCACGCCTACGTTCCCACTCCATGGCCACAGATATGGATCTGTGAACAGCAGCAGCAGCATCACATGGCGCCAGCACATCACCCCCCCTACTTCAGTTCAAAGTTCAACATGGGGGGATAGTAGTGCCAACCGACTGCAAGGAGCATGCAGCCACAGCGGCACCATTTGGGCACCCCGACGAACGTTGGAAGCCAGGACAAGGCCTGCAGCTCAATTATTCAGGGTAACCACGACAGTGCAGTCGGTCCATGGCAGCAGGCAGCCCACTTGGGAGCACATGTCAGTTGGGTTGGGTGTGGCTGTGCAGGACAGGCTGGTGCTAAGGCTCGTGTGTCACCAGCTGGCACCAGGCATGTCGTGGCCTGTACAATACAAGGGACCATCCTATATTAGTTGCTGTCTTGGACATGCTGCGTTACTGTTGCACAGCATGACAATGGTATTCTTCCTGATTGTTTCGCAACCTCGCAAGGCCATCTGACAGAGTAGGATAGATAAGGCATCATCTGCTCAACCGCAAGCAGGTGGATTAGATGATGTACATAGGTTGAAGAAGAGCGCGGCTCAGGCAAGCGCTAGTGAGATGACAACACCCTCCGGTTCAGCCAGGGTGGCAACGATGCAAATCTGTAAATTGTACGGGCATGCCGCTGCAGTTGCTGTTCAACTGACACAGCACGTCATGGTAGACAAGGAGCAAATGTGTGGTTACATTGAATGTGTCAGTCAGTTGGGAAACCATCCAGCCATAAGGTGGAAAAATGCTGCTGTCCCATCCCACTCAGTGAAAGCAGTACATGATGCAATGAGATCCAATGCAACTCGTGGCAAGTGCTGACAGGCAATTCTTTTGCACGCGGACAGAAGCATGAAGCAAACACACGCCAGACTGAAGCTGCAGGAAGCACGGCAGGGCAGAGGACGCAGGGGGCTAGACCCAACATGCACGGCAGCTATTGTGCGCGGCCACAACCCCCTGCGCCCGCCCTAACATTGTCAGCAAACCAATTGGTTTGCCTGTGATTTTCTTGAAACCTTGAGCCACCAACACCACCACCGCTCCTTCCCAGCCGCTTGCGCACCCTCCCCAAACAAGGCGCCAAGGGCAAAATTGGGACCAACCAAAACTGCTTGCCGCCACACCCGTGGCATCTCCGCTCATACCGTTGGTAGATGATTTTCACCGTTTTTTCACATAATGGAGGACTCCAACAGCTGTTGGCGTGAGCAGTCCACAGGACCACCATAAAACACGATTTCTAACCAACCGCACAACCGTGTGCCTGCCCAACAACAAACTGCAGGCGCGTATCTCCCACAGCCGCCATGCCACAAAATGTACTAAAATCCACCACCATCCACAGACCTGCGTCATGCCTGCTGTCCCAAAAAGGCAGCCAGGAATCCACCAAAAAGCATGTCAGGGTTGCTGGCAGCAGCCACCCAAATGTGCACGTGCATTCTACAGGCTTGCGGAGCTGCATGCAGGGCGCTGCAAAGCACCGCACCCACAGGCGCTTGCATGCGCAAGCAGCAGCCAGCCCAAGGTGCCGAACCACAATGCAACCAACCATGACGTTTCGTCGATCCGACATTATGGTCTGTCACAAAAATCCTCTCATGCACACTCAGCCTTCGCTGGAGCTAATGGCTACCAGACGCAGGGTTATGACTCCTGGGGCCATGCATCCTCCTCACACTTGTGTGATGCTGCCTGTGCTCCGGTCACGTGTCATGGCAGCAACCATGCACACTCACAAGGCCGCACGCGGGCAACGTTCACCATCAGCCCACAGGCGGATGAACGCTTGACAAGGAGCACTGCAATTGCACCACCACACGTAGCACACGTCTGGCGCAGCTCCGCTCCGCATCGTCCGCAATCACATCAGGAGATGACGCACCAGGAGCCACACAGAGAAGGCTAGTATGTCGGGTTGCTAACTAATGCCTGCGCAGCCTCTATGCCCCTCCTCCTGCAGCAAATCCGCCTACCCTTCCCTCAATGCCTCTTCCTGTGCTGCAACCTGGCCCTGGTGCAGACGTGGCTTGCCACCAACCATCTCCCTCTTGCCACGCAGCACGCAGAGCGCGATAGGAAAAGGGCGTGCGAACGTCTCAAGTCTCAAGTGCTTGTGCGCGTAGTAATGATTTGCCTCAAAATCGCGCTGAGCCGTCAATCAACCAGAGTCTCGCACACCAACATCACCACCTGATCCTCAGCCACAGATCGTAGGGGCCCGCCCACGAATGGAGATCAACCCTCAATCCTGGATCCGAATCGGAGACACCAACGAATGGCTGCTTCAATGCTCTCAAAACCCCTCACACCTCTCGCCTGCTGCCACCAAGGCAGGCAGACCCCCGGAGCATCCTCTCACATCAAAACCATGGGGACCAGGAGTCAGGCGCAGCACATTGCAGCAAACTGCACCATGCAGTTGGTGTCTGGCCTGACTTCCCCTCCTTGTTGAATGCAGGGGCCTCTTCGATCAGAGCTGTAACTTCGATGCCCCTGAGTGCTGCTCCCTTGCTCAGCCCAAGTCTACGCCACCTCCAGCTGAGGCACATGTGCAGCCATATGAGGTGCCTGCCTATCACGCGTTACCCACAGCGATGAAGTTGCCCCCCACCACCCGGTTACGCGGCTCGCACACAATCGGCTTGGCCGTTGCACGAACATGGGCCCGTGCATATGGCAGCTGGGGCATGGCCCCTTGCTGGGGTGCCTGCTGCTGTGGAGCCTGCTGCTGTTGCCCCAGCGCCATGGTGGTTGATTGCTGCAGATGCCCCATGATGGCTTGATGCTGGACCATGCCTGGCGCAACTGTCCACTGTGAGCGGATGGGGTGAGGCAGAGGGTGCACTTGCACAGGCCCATCCAGTGATTGCCGGCCCACTGGTGCCCCAGCTGCAGCGGCGATGGGGTTTGCGATGGCTGCAGCTGCAGGGGCTGCTGCTCCTGCAGGCCGCGCGTTGTGCTGTGATGGCACTGTGCCGGAGCGGGGTGTGGGGACACCGGAGGAGGCGGTCACACTCTCATCCAGGCTCTTGCGTGGCAGCCACTTGGACAGCATGGAAGACGCATGGCGCCAAGGGGGCAGGACAGCCCCGTTCGCCCGGAATGCGAGTGCGATCTCCTGGCACAAGAAGTTGACCAGAGGTGCGACAGTCGCCTCTGGGGCCACATACACTGCGGGCAGCTCAGCCAGCAGCATGGCATAGCGCATCGTGGGCTTGGCAATGCTGAACTGCTCCTTGAAGGTGAGGTCAACTACGTAGGTCTGGCTGGTCCCACTGCGCACCCCTGCACCTGCAGGATGTGCATCCATCAACATGCAGGACGTGAGTAGCTGCTGCTTGCGAGGTGAGCGCTGGGCCGTTGAGTGAACGGTTGGGATGGAAGTTCAGCGCGCAGTACATGTTCGCAGTGCAATGTTCAGGCACCGCCAACTGGTGCCAGCCCATGCAAGCGTATCTACTGCAGTGCTCCTGTACTCGCCTCGCAGCTGACATGTTCCTACCTGGCTGCGACACAGTCAGGAAGACGTGCCGCAAATTCCGCAAGCACTCGAAGCCCTCGCCGCCGCCAAGCGCGGTGCGGATGTGCACGCGGTAGCCGAGCCGGCTCAAGCGCTGCGCCAAGTACTGGTTGGCCTCAAGCAGGGGGCTGCCAGTGCTCCTGTGGGCCTCCAGGGCCAGCGCCACATCGTTGCGCAGCTGCAAATTGAGCATCGTTAGCAGCGGATGCTTCAGGAAGCGATTTTGGCGTGTTCTCCATGCGATCGCGAATCTGCAAAAAAGAAGATATTTCACTTGCAAACGCCCCCCACCCACCTTGTGCTCTTGCGCGTCTGCGGGCAGCAGCCAGCGTCTTAACTCACGAATTGGCGCGTCCTCCTCGCCAGCTGCTGTGCGCCTGTGCCCCTCCTCGTCGACCTGTTGGGCCACCAGAAGGTGCAAAGCCGTGAGCACCAGAACGCGACCAGCGAGGCAATGGCAATTGCAGCGGCTTTCTGTAGGCTCTAAATGGCGATGTCGAATCTCCTCGCACAGCTGACGTGTCTTGCATACTATTCCCGCTGTAGGTTGCGCGCACCTCAATGTCGAACACCAGGGACGGCACTTTGAACATGCCTCCGAAGGGTCGCGCTTGCTGTAAGGATGCCACGGGGCTGGCAACTTCAGACTCGTGCAGAGAGGAGTCTGCGGAACGTTTGCTGTAGCCCACGCTCATGTCTTCATACGCTGGGGCCATTTCAAGGCCAGCTGGAACACGCTTGCGTGTCCACTGCAGAGTCGGTGGCTGTGGCTGTGCCCACGTTCCCCTCCACCGAGCAGTGTTGTATCTGCCCTGCCGGCTTTGCTGCAATATCCTTGGAAGGCAGGGCCAATCGGTGGGACGGACCTGTAAGGAATTGCTCATTCCCAATGATGGGCCTCACGTGCAGCGTGATGTGGCTGACCCGCAACAGCGCAGGAGCCGGTTTGGCTGCTCTATGATTCTTTCTGTCGGCTGCCACTGGCCGCTCGCCCCTGCGCCTGCTTGATGGACTTTTGGCATATGGGGCTGTACGCCTCAGGATCTACCCCGCCCTCAAACGGTGCAAGCGGATGCGCGCTCTGCACGTTCTGCTGCAACAGCTTCAATGCCAGTCATGCAAGCTGAGTCAGCGGACGGCTTTTTCAGGTCGCACTGATTTGCAATCGGCACCCATGAGCCATGACCGCTGCATGAGGCACATCGCAGCAGCATTAGACATGCCGATGGGTTACAGTACCTGCATTAATCCCAGCAGCTGCGTGAGCACAGCTTGAGCTTGTTGCTTGCGCCATCACTTGATACCAGCGTGGTCACCCTCTCCCAGTGCTGCATAAGTCGGCCCCAGCATTCCTGCGGCTCACACAGACACCTCAGTTGCAGCCCATCAATAGTGCTCCACTGTAACTTGACCAGCAGTGATCGGCTGATCTAGGCCCCGTCGCTACTTACAGCAGCAGCACACAGAAGGATGTCCCATGGCGGTGCGAGCCGTGCAAATGCTACAGCCAACATCCAGGAAGGGGACCATGTGGCGGTGACAAAGGCTGGCAAGGTGCGCAAGCTGCACATGGCCTGCGCCCGGGCATCAGGCATTGTTGCTTTGCCCTCTAACTTATAACAAAACATCTGCCACATAAACGCCGTGCGTGTCTGCACCCATGCATACTGTAACACTAGTAGTGCACGCGTCGGCAGTAGCCAGTTTCTTTCAACCATTCAGGGCGGGGTGCAGTGTACCCCAGTGCGTAGCACGGGTTCCACTGCCCTTGGTTCTCTCAACCATTTCAAGTAGCCAGGTGTGCGCCCCACTGCAGCACTGCACGATTTTGACAGCTGCATGCATGGCAAGCAACTGAAAGCTGTGGTACGCCGCTGTTATGCGTCACCACTGCGCAATGCATACATGGCTGCTGCGAGGGTGATGAACAAGCGTACATCCTGCACGCCTGCCGCTGCTGCTGTGCTATCTGAAAGGGGCTTCTTGGCACAGGAATTGTGGGAGTTGTGGGGTCTGCGAAGAAGCAGCGGCCTGGCGTGCCCCACCCATGGGTTGCCGGGCCTGCAGCACCATCTGATAATGATAACAAGCGCCATCTGATGCCAAGACTAAAATCAGTGCTAAGCTTACTGGCAAGCACAGGCCTGAGACCTGAGCCAGATGGGATGAAGTTGGGGCCTGGGTTTCCCCACGTAATGCTGATGACTGCACTGCCTCCCTTTCCCTCCATTGTAACGACCTCCATTCATGCACTCCATGCAGCAGCAGCCAGCACAGCCGCTGGGCGCCCAACCTCCAAAAAATAATCCGCTGCGTACTAGCACATGCGCCCAACGCGCAGCACAAGCAAGTGCATGAGGATGGCATGCCATGATCTCGTTGTTGTTCTTGTCCAATGTCCATGATCCCCCCTTTCCCCTTTCCCCCTTCCCCCTTCCTGCAGGTGTTGGAGGGAGTGGTGGAGACGATCACACCTGCCCATAAGGCAAGCCAGCTTTGGGATGGGATGGGCCTCGGGGGTTGAGGCCGGGGGCTTGAGCCTTGAGGGGGTGGTGAAGTTGGTGGTGGTTTGATGGTGTGGGCGGTGGTGGTGGTGGTGGTTGTGGTGCGATGTGCGCAGGTCGTGGATGGCAGCGCTGGGGTATGGTGAGATGCTGCGGTGCTGCTGCGGTGCTGCGGTGCTGAATCTGCTGATGAGGTGTTGGTGGGGTCATGCAGCTTCCTCCCCATGCACCCCGATGAGGGGACCGCGGCCAGAAGGTTCGCAGCTGGCAGAACGAACTGTGCAGCTCGCTGCGGGAGGGCGTCTGGTGCTGCCTAGCGGGATGGTGCTGACTGTGTGCTGAAGCCTGTGCGCAGCTGTTCTACTGACATACCAGCCTGTTGATGCTCCCACGGCACCCACCCACCCGTTTGTGCTTGGACCCCGCCTGAACGTTAGTCGGACCTGCCTGCATATCACAAATCCACAGGCTGTGTTTGAGGACCAGGAGGGGCGCTTGCGTGAGGTGCGGGTGTCCCAGCTGGCCAAAGACCCCGACCACAGGTAATAATATAATATTAGTAATAAACTAATAATAGTAATACTAAAAATAACATGGCTCTTCACATATGTTTCTGCATGTCGGAACCACAGGTGTGCACTCATTATGTACAGCACATGGCAGTACAACACAGGACAGTGCAGCGACGTACACTGCAGTACACTGCGCTCCATTGCAGTATGGCACATGTCATTGAGAGGACGCAATGGTCCACTGCATCGTGTCATGGTGCAGTGCAGTGTCGGTGCAGCACAGCTGCACGGCTTTTCTTTTCAATAGCTGACAGAGAGCTGAAACGGGGGTGCACAGATATGCACGACCAAGGCACATGCTGACATGCTGAAGACGACGCCCCTATGCACCATGCACGCGCAGCCCCCCCGAGCCGGTGCACCTGTACAGGCAGCCGCCCCCTGTGGCTGAGTCAGAGCACACGGATCATGTGGCAGCTGAGCGTGACAGATTTCTGAAGGAGGTGTGCAGGCAGCATCAACTTCGCACATATGGGCTATAAATAATAAAGTAATCATCATAACACGGCGTTTCACAGATGAGCCTGCATGCCGGAGCCTGACAGTCAACAGCCCAATGGGGTGCCGGGGCCTGAACCCTGTACACACACTCATGGCTCTGCACACCAGCTGCCATCAGACGCAGCAGGCACATGTGGTTTGCCGGGCATTGACCGCAGCAGCTTGCACGGTGTACAACACTCGACATCCATGCCGCCCCTTGCTTGTTCAGCTTGCACTGGCTGTGACTGCTGCTGTACTGTACTGCTACTGTACTGCAGGTGCATCATGAGATTGGTGGCCGTGACAAGGAAGCACGAGCTTCCTAAGCTGCTGAGGAAGCACAAGCACACCCTGCGATTGATCCGGGTCCCACCTCCGTGCGATGGGGTTGACCCATCACAAAAAAAAGCACACCAAAATGTCCATCTGCAGGGAACTGTGGCCCAACAAGGGATGCGCTCACTGTCTGAGGATTACAGGAGCAAAGCATAAGCAAGGCATGTCGGATGCTGGGCCCAGAGCCCTCCCCAACAAGTGTGCACCTGATCACTCACATCTGCAAATGCCCTGGATTGCGGCTTATGGGCGTTGTTGTCGGTTTGAGCTGAGTCTGCTCAACATTGCATAAGGACATGCCTGCGAGGGAGTTGGCTGGAGGCACAGCATGTCTGGGGATATGACCTGATGGCACACAGCTGTTGCTGCAAGTGGTGCATACCAGTTCTATTGTTACACTTTGTCACACATCACAGAACACATCATCACAAGTCTCCACAAGTCACCAGGCATCCTGCCGAGTTATTTGCGTACACTGGTCGCATGTAGGGAAAAATGCATGCAGTGGAATCTTCACTGCGCATGCGCGAACACCTGGTCATCAACGCCTCTCCGACCAAAGCAGCCTGCCAGCAGCACGATGTGAGCTGCAGCATCGCTTTGGCATGCGGCCATGCCCAGCCAGAGAGGCAAGCTTGTGGCAGCCACCTTAGAAAAAAAGTAAATTGAAGCAAGCGCACGAGGCCGTTTGCCGGTGCTGCTGAGTAGGTGGGCATCAAGGGGTTCCAGGAACTGCACCAATGGACCCATGTGAGCAGTGTTTGGTCACAAGGGAAGTGAGCGGGAACTGCAAGGGGCCCAGGTACTAGTGGGTATACATACCTACCCTGCTAACCCACCCATAATCTAGAGTCCCCTCCCTGCGCATAGCAGCGCACGTGCTTCATCCGATCCACAACACCAGTCTCAGCAGCAAACAAGCACTCTTGGTTAGGGACACGCGTTACGCGCGAAGCCAGTACATCGTGGGTGTGTCTTATCATACGCGGTCAGTGCAACAGCCCTTGTCCCTTCCTGCACCGCACAGAACACATGCACCGCAAACTCCGATTCTGTCATGCCAAGCAAACCAGCCACACGCGAGCCGCACGCAGTTTTTGATCGCAGCGCACGCATGACTTTAGTGCACTTCATGTGTTGCAAGCTGTCTGCACGCGCGCCTGCATGCTGGCTCAGAACCTGGCCCGTGTGCACGTTTTTTCTAAAGGCAGCGGTCGCCACGCAAGCATCCATTAAATCCGCATCCAAAATGAGATGCGCGCACGCCGCAGACCTACAAGAAGCCGAAATGCAGCTCCAAGGTTTGCTTGTGTTCAACATTGAGTCCAGGCCTGGTGCCAGTGGTGCCGTGGCACGGCGTCGTCACGTCATCTGCATGTTCACCCACCCAGCCTACAAGCAGCTGAACAGCTGGTCCTCACATTCTTAGAGCCATCTCACGCCACATGGGTTGTTGGTCTCATCCCGCATCAACTGCCTGGTCCCTGTCCCCAGTCAAGCTCACCGCTATGAACCAGCCCACAAACCAGGCCACGAACCAGCCAACGCACGCATGACCCAAGCCCATGCCAAGCCACATCCACATGCAATGCTCAAGCATCCAACTGGACCGCAACCCACACAACAGCAGGCCGCAATGTCCAAGCACAACGCGTCACCGTTAAGCCCGAGGCTGCACACAGCCACGTTTGCAGCGGCTATGACCGACCTGCAGCCCCTGTGCTGCACCAACGTGCACCCCAATGCAACCCATGCAACGAGCACCCAAGCAGGGTTGACGCCTACAGCAGCCAATGTGAAGCCAGGCCATGTCATATGTTCCAACAGGTGCTTGCCTCAGGGTATGAGATGTGCCAGGCTCACCACAACCCGCCGGGCGCGTGGGGGTAGCCGGGTGCATGCCCTGGCAAGTAGCCCTGCTGCAGGTATGCCTGCGCTGCCGCGTACTGCTGACCCTGTGCTGCTGTACTGCCGTTGTGATGGTACACCTGCTGGTACTGCTGTATTGCAGGGGCGGCTGTACTGCTGTACTGCTGCATGGCGTACAGCGCGCCAGGGTGGGCAGCCATGTGCTGTGCCAAGTCAGCCACCTGCTGTGCGCGCTGATACTCAGAGTGAGGGTGTGATGCGTAGGGGTGTGCGTGGAGGGTAACCGTCCCATATGGGGCAGGCGTGGGGTGATAGGCATGCTGCAGAGCCGCTTGCTGCTGCTGGTGCTGGTGCTGGTGCTGCTGCAGGGCTGCATGGTGCTGCTGCAGGGCTTGTGCATGGCCGTAGCCGTCATGCTGCATGGGGCCTGCATGCTGCTGCTGCATGGAGGCTGCATGCTGCTGCTGCATGGTGGCTGCATGCTGTGCCTCTGCATGTGCACCTGTGCCACTGCCAGGGTATGCATGCGGTGGCGGCGTGTGCTGTGCCTGGGTGAGGGCATGCACAGGAGGCAGCACCGTCACCATCTGACCATATGCAGCAGAGCTGTTGGAGCTGCCGGCTGCAGGCAGCTGGAACTCCAGGCTCCCTGCATACCCATGGCTGCCGCCTGCGTGCTGCACCTGCACCTGCGCAGCGCCTGTGCTACCAGCAGCCGCAAGGGTGCTGCCGCTGCTGTGGCCCCCACCACTGTGGCCCAAGCTCGCGTAGGGCAGGCTCGCATGGTGGCCAAAGCTGGCGCTGCACTGCAGGCTTGCATCCCCTCCCACTCCCCCTGAGTGTGAGGGGGCAGGGCCAGCCGCAGGAGGTAGGGCGGTAGTGATGTGGGAGGGTGCCTGGGGCTGCTGGGGCTCTTGTGTGTGCACGTGGGGCTCAGGCAGGGGTGTGCCAGGTCGGCTGGAGGTGCGGGACGTGGCGCGCGAGATGCCTTGCAGCTCGAGGGGCAGGTCTTGGAACGCAAACGCAAGGAAGGGGTTGGGGGCGGACTCTGTGGGGGGCAGCACGGAGATGGCCTCTGGCAGGCGGCCTGGTGCAGCAGCATCACGATCGCCTGTGCCTGGTGCACGGCCGGACGCACGCCGCGCAGGTGCAGGCACATTCCCCTCCTCCATGCTGCTGGTGCTCCTATGGTCTGTGTGGGTGGGCGCATGTGCGGCCTGCGGCGGCTGTGCAGAAGGTACGCTGGGGGCAGGAGCTGGGGGTGTGCTGGGGTGATGAACCACGGCCGCCTGTGGCGCTGGCAGTGCTGCCGCTCCACTGGCGCTGCGCTCAGCGCGCTTTGCTGTGTGGAGCTCTGTGCTGCCTGGCCTGCGTGGCTGCTTGACCGCGGCTGGAGTTGGGGACGCGGCGGGGGGAGCCTCCAAAGTGTGATGTGCGGCTGCTTTTGAGTGAGGGCCACGCGTGAGGCCTTTGGCGCCCGAGGACCCCGCACTCTGCAGGCTGGGGTTGCCGCTGCTGTCCTGCTGCGACCCCAGCGACCTGTGCGCGGCCAGCTTGGTCTGCAGGGACGCGAAGATGGCCGATTCCTGGCGCTCCTGCAGCGCGCGGCACTGCTCCTGCCCACCCGTTGCCCGCTGCTCTGCAGCCGCCACTGTGGCCAGGGCCGCCGCTGCCGCGCGTGCCATGCTGGTGGCCAGCTCAGGGGGCAGCTCATCATCCTCCCCATCCCCCTGGTAGGACGCCAGCTCATCATAGCCCAGCTGCTGCAGAGCTTCCTCGCTGCTGTCCGAGTGCATCGCAGCCGCCGCTGCGGCAGGTGGTGCGGCAGCTGCGCCAGCCATGCCGCCCTGCGGCCCCGCACTTGCATGGCCTGTGTGATGCAGGCCAGCGCCAATACCTGCGGCAGCGCTGTGACGCCCAGAGCCATTCACGCGTGCGGCTGTGCCTGCACGGCGGCTGTAGCCCGAGGCGGGTGGCAGGCAGCTGCCGCTGAAGCCCGCGCCCCCAGTGCTTGCAGGGTATGCGGCGTACTCGTCCTCCTGCTCTGTGACAATGGTCACGGTGGGGTGGTGCAGCACAGCGTCATGCTGCTCCCCGCTGCTGCCCGGCCCCTCACTGCCACTCCTGCTGCCCTCTGGGGACGGGTGCTCTGTGGGAGCAGCGCCCCCGTAGGACCCTACCCCCAGCAGCAGTGTGCGTCGGGCCGAGCTGCCCCCGTGCGGCCCGTGTGCCTTCCTTGCTGCTGCAGCCGCAGCCGCCTTAGGGCCGTACAGCACCTCTGCATCCGCGTCAGTCACAGAGCTCACCAGCGCGTCGGCAGCTGCTGCCCGGCTGCGTCGGCAGTACATGAGCAGTACACCCAGGGAGAGCGCCAGGGCAGCACCCCCCACGCCTGCCCCCACTGCCAGCCCGATCACGCCCTTGTTTGACGATTGTGAGGGAGTGGGCAGGGGGGCCACAACCGGGAGAGGGGCCGGGTGGGGCGGAGGGGAGGACGGGGGCGGAGGG
>QAXD01000176.1:39357-65270 GCA_004335575.1 Haematococcus sp. NG2
GGAGGCCGGGGGGGCGTGGGCGAGGGCGCAGGCGGCAACGAGGGAGGGGGCGGTGGGGGTGAGCGGCACTGCTGGGGCGCCCATTGGATGGGGGCAGGCACACCAGGGGGGACCGGCCCGCCACTGCCCGTGTCATCGACAAGCGGCAGCAGCAGCACGGGAGGGCTGGAGTCAAAGCACGCAGAATCCACCACCGTCGCGTACGCCTTCACCTGCACCGCCAGGAGCATGTCCCGCAAGTCGGCGGGGGGGCACGGGGAACTGGCCAAGCACGCGCACCCCCCGTTGGCCGCGGCCGCAGCCGTGAAGGAGGCAGCCGAAGTGCTGGGGTCACACGTGCGGCTGAGGTCCACAAACATGGTCGTGCAGGTGTACAGCCCGTCGGCTGGGAACAGGTCGGTGTATTGGAAGGGCGCTGAGGGTGAGATGGGTTGGTCGGGATCTGCGGCCCACACGCGCAAGGCTGCTGAGAAGGGGATGCCTAGGCTGCTGCCCACAGAGCTCCCAGCCCTCAGTGCAAATGGGCAGAACACCTGGGGATGGGGCAGTACAGCAGATGGGGCAGTACAGCAGATGAGGCAGTACAGCAGATGAGGCAGTAAGGCACATGAGGCAGTACAGCAGATGAGGCAGTACAGCAGATGAGGCAGCACAGCAGCAGCGTGGAGCAACACCATTGGCCGTGCAGCAGCTGCGGGGAGTGCGACGGAGCCTCAGGCATGCACTGCTGATCTTGCTTGCCTGATGCTAGATGCAATTCAGCTGCTCTGCCCTCGGCAATCTGCCCTGACGAATTCAATTGTCTGACACGACCAGGACGTCTGCATCTGGGGCTCATCTTATGCCCTGAACCTTGATCCCTGATCCCTTTCCAACCCACTGCTCACCCACCTGTATGGTGACAAACAGTGTCCAGTCCTGCGTCTGGAAAACTGACACGCGGCCTGCCTGCGTCCCATTTGCTGTCACCAGTGGAATCGTGAAAGCGTCACCGCAAGGTGCCACACCACTGCTGCCGCTGGCAGCAATGCTTGCAGGCAGCACGCAGATCTCCTCATTGCGCCAGTATTCATCAACAGGCTGCATGGATGCGTGAACACATCAAGGTACACAATGTGAACAGGAACCACAGCCCGCACCCAGGGCCAGCACAAAGCGTCGTCGACAATTCATGAACCGGCGGCCAATGCTGCTTGCACATATGATCCAGGCCGCAACTTACCCTGCACTTGTCGGTGACCGCCCTGCATGGGGGGCAAACAGGGTCCGGCCCCAACGGCTGATAGGATTGGCAGAACGCGTTGTTGAGGGGCACCACCAGCTTCGCCGCGAAGCCCAACAGTAGGAATGACAGGAGGGGCCCAAGGGACCAAAGCCTCTGGCCGCGCACTGGAAGCCACATCAAGCAGGCTTACTTGCACACTATGTGCTGGTGCGTTCTGGGGCCCCTGCGTCCAATCAGTGAACATCTTCATAAGCCCCAGCCAGCAGAGCGTGGATTTCCTCCCCAATCGGAACAAAAGACGCAATATAAGGGAAAATCCGGCCCGAAATTCATCCTGGCTCGCACATGGACATCAATAGTTTTTGTGCCAGTTGTCCCTGATGCTGCACAACCCACCGTTCCAGCTCCATTAATGCATACGATTGCATCCTTGTGCTACTTTAAACTGTTTCCCTGCATGTCAATGCCCTAAGCCGGTGGGCCCCGACAATGTCAAAGACACCTGGAAGAACCTGAACCTACAGCCTGCTGACAGCGTATACTGGCGAACGGAAGCACATGCGCAGGGCCGAAGCTGTGATATGAACAGTGACCTCCGGTGGTCTGACAGACACAATGCAGCACACCCGCTTAAACCCGCGCTGGTGGTAGCAGGCCTTGCTGCAATCACCGTCACTGTGGAGCTTGGCTACCCCATGCAGGCTTGTGCTTGTGCTTGCATGGTCCTTGTTTGTGCTGCCTGGTTGCGCTGCCTGGTTGGCTGCGTGGTACTGCTGCATGGAGCATCGCAATGCCATTGTTGCGCGTCATGTTCATGTCACATAGCATTGCACGCGGTGCATGGTTTGCTGCAGTACCCCAACGTAGTAAGTTGCCCACGAGTGTTCCTGGAGTCACATTATCAACGACAGAGACGTACAGCAGTATCCAGCATTGTGGATTATATTGTTGCTCGCTTGTTACGCCATTCCAGTGCGTCTCGCAGCTGGCTGAATGGGGCCAGCGCAGCAGCACCGATGGCTGCCTTGTTCAGGAAGCAGGCATCAAGGTGCAGATTTTTGTTTCATTTGTCATTTGAATCGAAACAAATTGAGACTGCACATCCAGCCCCAAGGCGTGGGATACTGGCCAGACATCTCTGCCCTGCCGTTCTTGACCGCTGCCAGGCCATACTGTGCGGAGTTGGGTGGGCCACACTCCTGCACGTGCTACTTCTGCTGCGTGCTTATGTGCTTGCTGCTGTACAGTCCCGCATACCGGGATTACACATGAGAAGCACACTGTGCCCAACACCAAGATTGATGCCCTGGTTGATCAACAGCATGAAGGGGTTATGCTGTGCAGATGGTGTGCCACAGGCACATGCATGGGAAGTCTCACACAGCGAGACTTCCCCCAGTGTAACGACCTTCATTCATTCACACAGCGCTCACTGCTGCCAAAGCAGCTCGCGACTCAGAGCCTGTCGGCCGCACTGCGCCCTTCCCAGCGCCCTTGTGTGCGTGCCCTGTCATAGCATTCTCCTTCTGCCCCTCCGCTTCCATTGGCTGCTCCTGGGCGCGTGCATCCGCCCCTGCATACAACACACAAACCAAGGGTTTAGGATTTCGGGTTTAGGGTTTTAGGGCTTAGGTTCAGGGTTTCATGGCCACGATACACAAGCCCAGGCCAGGTTTACTTCACCAGAGCTTGAAGCCACGAGGTGCTGTGTCAGCCATAGACGGGCAGGTGCTTTGCTAAGACAAGCACATAGAATGAGTGGAGGTGAAGGTACCAAGCAGCCGGGAAAGCCTAAGGCATTGCAGACTCCAGGCAGCACAAGCCTGGCCCATGTTTGCAGTGCCTGGATCACGCTCTGTGCACGCACCTTTCCCTGCACCAGCCGCAGGCAGCACAAACTGGCCAGGATTGATTGTGACAGTCTTGGTGGTGTTGTCGGTCTTGTAGATGCCCACCAGCCTGTCCGCCAGCTCAAACATGTTGTTGCGCAGGGAGATGATGATGAACTGCGGGGCCAGGGCCAGGCACGGGTCAGACATGGGTCAGACATGGGTCACGCACGGGTCAGACATGGGCCAGGCATGCGTGAGACAAAACTCGCACGATAGGGGCTGACGGGGCTCAGCCAGGCATGCAGTGTGGTAGGCAAACACACTCGTCTGACATGCAATCAGGGCACATGGTCAGACAGCCCAAGCCTGTGGCACTGCCTGACTGCCAGCCGATAGCCGGCAGCAACAAGAAGGCAAGCAGCAACAAGAAGGCAGGATCCAGATGACTAAGGCAGGGTGACTATGCGGCTTGTGCGCAGCTCGCCAGGTCGGTCATATTACTTCCAGCAAGGTAACACTAGTTCCAGCAAAGTCTCACTGCACTAGTTCCAGCAAGGTCACACTAGATCCAGGAAAGTAAGTTCACGGCCTGTGGCGGAGCAGTGCTCAGGGGAAGGTGAGCGCAACGTCGCACACCTGAGCATTGCGCGTACGCTCCTTGATGTAGTGCCCCACGATGGACACGTTCTTGAAGTCTGCAAGCACACAATGCAGTCCAGGTCAAGCCGCGAGGCGAACAGCATTGTCCCTCCGTGCTGTGCTGGAAGATGTATGGCATCTTGCCATTTGCCAGGCGACTGCACAAGGCTGCTTGCAGCCAGTGGTCAGCTGAGGACGTGCCATGCAGCGACCATGTTCAACATCACTGGTATCATCACATGTCACACATCACTCATATTGACATGTGTGATATCTCTCATATCTGGTGTCGGACCACACATCCACTCACCGAGCGCCGCGTCAATCTCATCCATGACGTACAGCGGTGTGGGCTTGTAATGGTGCAGCGCGAACACGAGGGACAGCGATGACAGCGTCTTCTCACCGCCTGTTAGGGTTTAGGGTTTAGTGGAAAGGAGTGAGAAATGTGTGTGACGTGGAACAGCACGGCACGGAAGGGAACATGTGGTAAAGCTGCCGCCAAGCCAGCTCCCCAGTGCAACACAATCCCCTCCCACTCCCAGAAATTCCCCGCACAGTCCTGGATACCGAGCTTACACGCAAGCATCACAGGAGCTTTCAGCTGCTTGCAGGAGCCTGGCACATGGAACAAGAGAGTCGGCTGACGCCCCCTCAACATCATCACGTGTCACTGCAGGCCGCCCTTAACTTATCAAGCCCGTGCTGTCACTCCTCCCTTTCCCTCCAGTGTAACGACCTTCATTCATTCTCTGGCCCCACCTGACAGGTTTGAGATGTTCTTCCAGCTCTTCTTGGGTGGCCGCACACTGAACACAATGCCCTCACTGAAGGGGTCCAGTGAGTCCACCAGCTCCAGCTCAGCATCACCCCCCAGTGTGATCATCTGTGAACAAGAGTGAGAGCGAGAGTGAGAGGGAGAGTGAGCGACGGCAGCACAAGGGAATGATGAGTGTGTGCATGATGTGTACCACATGCACCTGACCACCATGTGCAAGCGCGTGTGCAAGCGTGTGACCTGGTAAGTGGGTAGGAAGGTGGGTGGATGGTTAAACGGCACTGCACATGGCCAATCAAAACTGTGCCCTGCCTCAGTGCCTGTGTGCTGGACGCAACCCCACAAACCTAAACTCTGAACTCTCATGGACCTAGTACTATTATTGTTATCACTATTATTGTTATGGATCTATTACACCCCCACCTGGTACATCTCCTTGAGCTTCAGGCTGATGGTGTTGAAGCCGGCCATGAAGCCATCCAGCCGCGCTTTGCGCAACCCCTCGTACGAGCGCCGCACCTGTGGTCCAGCAGGGAAGCAATGACAGGATCACACACGATCACTCAATATCACTCAAGATCACACGTGCATTCTAACATCAGCCAATCCCCTCCCGGCGCCACATTCCAATTCAGGTTCTCCTGGGGTGTAGCCTTACAATAGTTCAGCTCCCAATCCATGTTCACCTGACCTGTGCACAACATGATGTACAATTGTACATCCAAACCTCCTGGTCACACTCCACAACACTGGTCACACTCCACAACACACCACACCCACCTCATCACACTGCAATACACCACACCCACCTCATCCCGCTCCGCCGTGACTGCATCCAGCTCAGCAGCCCGTGATGCATACTCTGCTGCCTTGGCCCGGTACTCAGCTATGGCCCCCATGTCTGGCGCCATCTTTTCCAGCTCAGCCTCGATCAAGGACGCCTGCACAAACGTTTGTGCGCGTGCCATGTTGTGAGTGCTTTTGTTGAGTGGTCTGTGCGCGCTGTTGCAATGCAGTGCTCAACTGCAGTGCAATGCTCCGTGGTGATGTGATGCTCAGTGATGACATGGCAGGCATCTCGCACTCTCACCACTCTGTCCCAGGCACCACACAATGACCATTGGAGGCTAGCGGCCAATCTAAGGGCTTTCATGACATGCCGGCGGCCATAACACCAACACATGAGACATAACACTCACGACTGATGCACACTCCAGTGCCAGATTCAAGAAAACTTCAGGGTTTCCAGGGGGTTTCATGCCTTTTCCAAAGAATCCCTCGCACCTTGTACATGAAGTCGTCTGCCTTCTTGCCAGCCAGCTCCTCTGCATCCACCATCACCTCATCCTCTGCACCACCTGCACCTGCACGCACGTATCATTTTGTACATAACTTTAAACTTTGTTATAAATTGATAAGCAAAACTTTACTCTGTATGCACATCCCCACCAGACACTCAGTCAGTCCGCGGACAGCCCGCGGGTTAAACCACATGGAACCATGTAATGATGAATCAACCAGCCCCCATTAGACACTTGATCCCTTGGTGGCTCACCAGCAGCTGCAAGGGATGGCCAGTCAGGCTGTTTATGAACCAGGCAGGCAGGCAGGCAGGCAGGCAGGCAGGCAGGCAGGCAGGAGGCAGGAAGGCTACAAGCTGAAGCAGTAGGCGTGGCTGACCTGGCATCACAGATGCTTGCTTGCGGGTCACAGGTCTGCGATGGGCTACATACTTCCTATACCTCCTATAGAGTCCCTATACAGTGTTTCTGGAGTTCCTATACAGTGTTTCTGATATTAGATTTCCTGGGCCTATGGCCGGGCACCCTCCCGGTTGCCATTCCCCTCCCATCCCAAGCTCAAGCACGCTCGCACGGCAGGTCATCACCCCACCCCTGACAGGAGAGTGCCGACCTCACACGCCAATCGCATGCAACCCCTGATACATTGGTCCCGTTTGCCTCATTTTGTACGCACCATCTGCGCCCTGTGGCGGTGCTGTTGCGCGCAGCACCTCCTTCAGCTGCGACCGCAGTGACTGGATCTCCTTCTTCCACCTCTCAACCTGATTTAAAAAGGCAAACATGGCATGGTACGTCACAACGCACACGCTTGTGCTGGTTGGAAAGGTGGGGCCCAGCTGGGGAATGGTGGTGAGGCAACGCAAACAAACCATGAAGGGCAGCCAGGTTGAACAAACCATATGGTACAACCATGTTCAGAGACTTCAGCCACAATATGATGAACAGGACAGCTCGGCATGCAAAACATGGCGAAGACCACACCAGCACCAGCTGTTTCTGGCCTGGGCTTACAAGGCGCTGTGCAGTAGCACCAAAGGGAGCAAACAGCGAGAGGACCACGGCTGACACATCAGTGCGTCACACACCTTTGCGCTCTCATCCTTTTTGATCTTTGCCATCTGTTCCAGTGCACCCTCGATCTCCAGCTCGGTCTTGCGGATGATGGCGTGGCGTGCCGCCACCTCAGATGCCTGCGCCAGTCAGACGTTCAGTCCGTCAGTCAGTCAGTCAGACAGTCGGTCAGTCAGCCAGTTATTCAGTCAAGCAGCCAGAAAAAACACATGCCAGCGCGTCCATCACACAGGCATCTCAGTCGATTATCAATGGCAGATCATCAGCAGATGCACTCCAGGCCCGAAGAAAACACCTGCACCCTTCAAACCAAACAAAGCAGCCGACTACGAATCATTCCGCGGGCTACCACAGAGTGGTCATGCAAGCACCGGTGTGCTGCACAAACCCTCAGCAGCTTTGCTGCGCAAACTCCCAACAGGCTTGCTACACGATGCCTGAGCAGGTTTGCTGCACAGAACCCTGCCAGCACACACCTCAGCTCGCGCCGCGTCAACCTCGGCCTGCTTGGCTGCCAGCTCGCCTTTGGTGGTCTCCAGCAGCTCCATGACCTGCGATTACAGGCAGCAGCATTACTAATATAGTGACATGTACTTTGAGGTACAGTAGGCAACCCATACCCAGTACTAAAACATAGTAGCAGCTTCTACAAGCGGCAGTTTAGTATGTGATGGGCCAACCCACCCTGTGCCTATGCGTCCATGTGTACCTAACTGGAGCCTGCCAGCCGTGACCCTGAGTCAGAGTTAGCTGGAGCCAGCTGACTCTGACCCTGAGCCAGGAGAACGTAGCTGGCTGCACTGAAACTCAGCTGGCTGCACTGAAACTTATCAGGCTGCACTGAAACTCAGCTGGCTGCACTGAAACTTATCTGGCTGCACTTGAACTCAGCTGGCTGCACTCAGGGGTGCACACCCACCTTGACAGCCTGCTCCTCCATCTCCTTGATCTCAGCCTCCAGCTTGGCTGTGTCACCCTCTGCCTTGGCCTTGTCCTTCTCTGCGCAACACATGTTCAGTGTTTTGAGTTCAGGCCAGGGCACGATGTAAACATTCATTCAGATGCGACACGATGTATACACGATGCACCTTTGTCGCCAACCCATCAGATGCCATCCAGCATCACCGTGAGCACTGCATTGCTGGCATGTGACTAGATGGCATGTGACAATTACCACTCGTGGTGCCCATGGCCAATCAAGAATGCCTCGCAGTCGCTTGTTTGCGTCGTGCCAATGGCTTACTGTTACAAAATGTGCTAGGATGTTGCAGAGATAATTCATCAATACATGAAGCCTTGCGCACCCACCATCCTTGACCAGGTCCTTGCGCAGCTTCTCCACAGCCTTGGCGTGCGACTTGACCTGCACCGCCTTCTTGGCTGCGTCCGCCTCGCCGTCCTGGATGTCCTTCTGCAGCTTGGCCACCGCCGCCTTGGCCTTCTTCAGCCGCTCCCCACCTGTTACACAAGAACCCAGAGGTTTGGATCCTAAGAGCTTGCTCCACCTGAACCATGGTTCACCGCTGCACCAGAACTAGGGGAGTACATTTCTTTGCACTGGTCTTGTGGATGGCTTGTCAAACGAGATGTGTAGACAGACATGTGCCAGCAGCTTAAGACATAAGAGCTTGCCCTCAGCGGCAGGGTTTGAGGGCCCAGGGATGTGAGACCCACCCCAGTTAACCTCTGGCCAATTGGATGGCCAAACCATTCATATCCAGCGTACCGTACCACGTGGTACCATACTCTTCACATTCAACGTACCGAACATATGCAGATTCAACGTACCGTACTTGGAGTGAACCTCCCTGCCCACACCCATGTGCAGTGTGCAACGCACCCCGTGCTGTTGCCCCAACATTGCCTCCCCGTCTCCCTGCCTCATCCCCGCCCTCCCTCCCTCCCCTCACAACTCCCCTCCCTCTCGCCCTCCCTCCCCTTCCTCGCTCTCCCCTCCCTCCCTCCCTTTCCCGCCTCCCTCCCACCTGCCGCATCAATCTTGGCCTGCAGCGCCGCCGCCTGCTTGTCCAGCCCTGCTGTCTGGCTGCGCAGCTCGGCCAGGGCACGCTCCTCACGCGCGATGGCCAGTGACAGCTCCCCGATCTTCTCCGCGTCGTCCGCACCCACCTGTGGGCGTTGATCACACGCCGGCGGCAACACAACATGACTTGACAATAACAATACCGGCAATAATCACAATACCTGCACCGGCAATCATAACAATACCGACAACAACAACGACAACGACAACACCAACAACGATAATAATAACAATATACCAATACCCATACTGACAACAACAACAACAACAACAAAAACAACAACAACAACAACTCACACGTGCATGCTCACACGCCTGCTTTCACACTTGCCTGCTCACAAGCCTGCTCACACGCCTGCTCACAGTTATGTGCTCACACACGCCTGCTCACACTTGCATGCTCACAGTTATGTGCTCACACATGTCTGCTCACACTTTTGTGCTCACACATGTCTGCTCACAGTTATGCTCACACACGCCTGCTCACACCTTTGTGGCCTCACGCAGCGCCTCCAACCGCTGCTGGATGTCTGCGGCCTTAGCAGCCTCTGCCTCCGCCTCCATCCGTGCCTGCTCAGGAGAAAAACATCCAGCACACACTTTCCATACGCGCCTGCTCAGGAGAAACACATATAGCACACAGTGTCCATCCGCGCCTGCTCATAACAAAACATACAGCACACACTGCCCTTCATTCACCAGCCATGAATGATGCGCGAAAAAAGGGCGGTGATAAGGTATCATAAGCCAAAGAAAAGCAGGAGGCAAGGTGCAGCCCGCCCCCTCCCCCTTTCCCGGTGTCGTTCCTCCAGGCCTGCACAAGATGGTCGGCATATTCCGCAAACGAAGCATTTGCACGCAGCACACGCCAGCACACGTTTGGGGCATGATATCAGCAGCCAACCCCAGGTCCACGGTCCCAGGCCAAAGGGAAACCCAAGGCTCCCTAACCTTGGGTGCTGCAGTCTCCAGCTCGGCAAGCTGCTTCTCAGCTGCACGCAGCGCCTGCTCCACTGCTGCTGCCTGGTTGCGCACATCACGCAGCTCCTGCGGGGCCAGGTTTGAGGGTTTAAATCAGGGATCAGGGTTTGAGGGTTTATTAATAAAGCAGGGGCCAGGGGTTGAGGGTGTAAACCGGGGGCCAGGGGTTGAGGGTTTGAGGGTTTTAGAGCGCATACAGCAAGGCATGGCCAAGCAGCATGGGGGGTGGGCATCGAGCCGCATAGGAAAGAATGGACGGCGGGCGCTGTGCACACTGATCTGTAGCCGTCAAAGGCTGCGCTTGTGGCCCTGCAACTGGTACTTGTGCATGCCAGGCGAGGCACGCGTCAAGCTGGATATGTCCCAGTCATGCACCGCCATGTGCGCCCCCTCGGCACAGCCCTCGAGCACAGCAGGCACCACAAAACACGAGCATTCGCCATCCCCCCACCCCACCCCCAGCCCCATCCGTTGCCAAATGTGCACACCCCTAAACCCCAAACCCTAAACTCTAAACCCTGACCCTAAAATCTAAACCCTAAACTCTATACAGGGATATATAACCCCATACCCTAAACAACACGCACGTTGATGAGCTTGGCGTGCTGCTGCTCCGCTTGCTGCAGCTCAGCAGCCGCTGCCTTGGCATCTGCCGCCGCGGCACCGCGGGGAGCCGCCGCGCCAAGGGCCATGCGGCCGCGGCTGGGCTTCCCCCCACCGCCGGACATGGTGCCTGATTCGGCAATGAGCTGGCCCTGTGAGCAGAGTGTGCGCATGGACAGGGAAAGACATGGTGCCTGACTTGGCAATGAGCTGGCCCTGTGTGCAGGGTGTGTGCATGGACGGGGAAGACATGGTGCCTGATTCGGCAATGAGCTGGCCCTGTGTGCAGAGTAGGGTTGGCCAAAAACGTAGTTCTTTAAGTACTTCCTCTAGTACTAGCCCCCTACCATATAAGACCAAGTACGTTTTTGGCCAACTCTAGTGCAGAGTGTGCGCATGGACGGGGGGAAGGTGCAGGGCAGGTGCGTGACAGTCAGCGGTACACATGATGGGGCTGTCAGTCCCAAGAGTGCAGTACTGAGGAGATTGAGGTGTCCCAGCGTTCATTCCCATGCCCATGATCCGCCCCATTGCACCTCTTTCACTGGAGCGCACTCAGGCGGGCTGAATGAGACTGGGACCTCCCACACCTGTCCTCACAAACTCAATCTCACACACCCAATCTCACGCTTCCCGACCCGACCTGTCACACACGCCTTCTCACACTCCTACTCAACGTCTCACACTTCCCCACACTGCCCCCACCTGAAGTGTGACCACACGTCGGAAGCGGCGGTCTTCCCCGTACGCAATGCGCGTGGCCTGGTTCAGATCCTGAGCCACCAACGTGTTGCCCATGGCGTAAAAGAACGCCGGCCGCAGCTTGTCATCCTTCACCTTCACCAGATCGTAAAGCCGTGGCACGCCTGCACGTCATGACCCATCGACATGTCAGTCAACCGCCGCACGTGCCAACCCTAAATCCTAAACCCTAAACATGAACGGTTGAGAATGGTGAACAACTTGGATAGTGAGAGCCTCATGCCATGGATCATGCTGTGTCTGATGGCTGGGCTGCCGATGTGGAGGAACATTGACCCACAGTTTCAGGTCAAGCTCAAGCCCAGCGCCTGCGCGCTTCGCGTGCACGTGTCAAACGCGTGAGCCTGAACAAACCCCTTTTTCCTTGGAGACGACCTTTTGAAACTCGTGTAAACCCACCCTCAGGCGTCTTGATCTTCTCAGCAGCAGCAGCTGCAAGGTGCCTCTGCTTCTCCAGGATCAGGAATGTGGCCACACCCAGATTGTGCCTGCACAAGCATCCAAGGGCACGCCAGGTGTTAGGAGGCACTGTCAAGAGAAACTCAGCGAAATACGGCAGCATAAGAGGATGGAAAACAGCACGCAGCTTGAGCTGGAATACATGCTGCTGCGCAACTGTGATCCAAGCCATCTTCACCGAGCATGTTGCAGCACAGGTGCAGAGGACCGCCCAGAAGCACGGCTGACTGCCCACAACCTCTTGCTCCCGCCTAGCGCTCATCGTGCCAGCAAAGCACAAGCCCATGCAGCAGTGGACGAATACGCTGATCCCTCGGGTCGCTCAGTTATCACCGGTAGACACTTAGCATTTAGGGTTTTAGGGCTTTAGGATTTTAGGGCTTTAGGGTTTTAATCAATTCACCCAAGTTAGACCAGCCCCGGCAGCAGCCACTCACTTGCGCAGGTACTCCACGCAGCGCTGTGCATCGGATGCAGTGTCAACCACTATGTAGTCCAGGGCACCCACGGCTGTGGACACTGCCACATCGTACTGAGGATCAATGGCGCCCAGATCACCCAGCCTGCAGTGAGGGAGTGGAACAGCGTGCAGGCACATCGTTTCATTGTGTCCATTGGAAGGATACGCAGACTTCCGTGCTTGGCCTGCTTGGAGCCAAGCAACTGGCAGGCCTGGTACCAGTGCTTGCTGCCTCAACCAGCCGCTGGGTGTCAGGTGCTGCAAATTGCAGCCTTGGGATGTGCACAGATGCGGCTGTGTTGCTCATGATACCTTCAGCTGGTGCCAGACCTTGCTGCGCATGCAAATCCAAGCAGGTAAGCCACAGCAACAGCATGACGCCTCATGTTCAAGCGCACCTGCCAAACACGCCTGTCACCTCACCCTTGGCCTTGGCAGTCATCAGGCCCACCACCAGAGCGCTCTGTGTCCGCAGGTTGCACACATCAGCGCAACACCCCAGGTGACCGCTGGGCACTACAGCTTGTGGGCCAACCCCACGTCTTCAGCTCAGGCTCACACAACAGCTCAGGCGCAACACGTCCCACAACCAACGCTTTCTTCAACTCAGGCTCAACAAGTTCCGCAACAAACGTTTTCGATAATGTGCTACTTCCCTTGTGTACACCTCCCCTGCATGTCAGCCTCCCCACCACAGATTGCATGCATAGCCGCACCTGGTTGGATGCCCCCTGCACATCAGCCTTGAGAGCGCTCACTCGGCTGCTGGCCTCTGACACTGCCTCCTCCAGCTGCGTGGCCTTCTGGGCCACAGTTGCCTGCTCTGCCTTGTGGGCCTCAATCTGCTGCCTGCAGGTGCAGTGGGAGAACATGCAGTGTGAGCAAGCAGGGTGAGCATGTTGTGTGCAACCTCGGGATTGGGGACTGTGCGGGGGTTGTTTGGGAGTGGCAGGGCATTGGTGGGGAGTGTACGTGCGGTTGTTGGGGATGAGGAGGGAGTGTGGAAGTGATGGGCGATGAGAGCATGCAGTGAGAGGATGCAGTGAGAGTATGCAGTGTGAGCATGCAGTGGGGGCCGTGGAAGCATGCGGTGTGAGCATGCAGTGTGAGAGCATGCAGTGAGAGCATGCAGTGAGAGCATGCAGTGTGAGTATGCAGTGTGAGCATGCAGTGAGAGCATGCAGTGAGAGTATGCAGTGGGAGGGAGCGTGCAGTAAGAGCATGTAGGAACATGACAGCGGCGCATCACAGCTTCCTGCTGCTTGCAGGAGCCTGACAAAGGTGATTGGTGAGCCATCTGTGGGAACATGCATGTCACCAGCAAACGCCACACTGTGGGACACAACACTGCTCGACTGCACACTGTTGCATCCACTGAGCCCTGACCGTCCAAACTGGCCAGCCTACAGCCCGATGCCGCCAGCAGCATCAGTATCCGCTGAAAAATTACCTCCAAACCAATACACGGCTCAGGCTCCGGCAAGCAGAAACATCTGTGAAACGCCGTGTTGTTAATATTAAGTAATATTATACCATTAAGTCTATTATTCGACCAATACACGGGCAGCCAGCCTCACCTGCAGCGCTTGGTGGCCGACTCGATGTCCTTGATCTGCTGCTGCCGCGCCGCCGCGCTCTGCTGCGCGCCCGCGAGCGCCTTGAGTGCCGCGTCCAGCCGCTTCTTCGCGTCCTCTGCACGCCGCGCGAGCGCATCTCGCTCGGTGGCTGCCACGCTGATGCGCCCGCTCACCTCGCCAATCTTCTTCTCCCAGGGTGCCAGCTCAGCACGGACCTGCGCACCAGGCATAGAAACTGGTTTGTCATGCAGATGCAGATGCAGAACAGTCACACAGATGCAGATGCAGAACAGTCACACAGATGCAGATGCAGAACAGTCACACAGATGCAGATGCAGAACACGGTCATCTTGACAGGGGCTGCAATTTTAACATCACCCCAGCCAGCAGTCTGCACGAGCACGAGGCTGCAGCAGGTTTGCAAAATGGCAGACCCTCTCCCACTGCTCAGAGTCCAGTGAAGAGCCCCATCCCCGCAGGTGACTGTAGCTTGCACGATAAATCAAACACCGCCAACGCCACAGCTGTGAGGCTGCTCATTGGCGCAACTCCCGTGCTCTTTGGTCTTGAGCACAAGCTGTGCCGATTGTGAGCACTGCTGCATCTTAGGGAGCTGTCATGTTTGGGTTCCATTTGCGTATTAGTATCGTTACCATATGACACTGCAGTCACATTATTAATACCGTGTAGTGTTCATTCTGTTTATTATGATAGTTACCTGGCTCAGCTCCTTGTGGTACCCTTCCACCTCTTCCTTCACGCTCTCCAGCACCTGCTCCAGAGCTGCCTCAGCAGCTGCCAGATCCTGAGGCAGGTGATGAGTTGGCGACAGCGGGTGTTGGAGAATGGCATGCTAACATTGGTCGGTGACAGCGGGTGTTGGGAAATGGTGTGCTAAGACGGGCATACTACGGGCATACTACTAGAGGCTGATGGATGCTGCTGGTGCCCATTACCATCATGTCCATATCATGGATGAACGTGTGCTGCCAGCAGGTGCTACCCAAATGTGGGCCTGTCACAACCGCAGCCCAACCGCCTCTGGGTGAACCCAGGCACCCTTTACGCAGTGCATGCTGTGCCCACCTGCTGCAGCTTAGCCAGCCGCTCCTTGGCACGCGGGGCATCCGCCTCAATGGTCGCAATCTCGGTCTCAAGCTTCTGTGGCCGTGGCAAAAGGAGAGCATGAGCAGCTGCTGTTTCAGTTACCACCCGTAGGGTTGGCCAAAAGTGTACTTTGTCTTATAAATATGGTAGGGGTAAGTACTTACAAAGGTACTTAAAGAACTACTTTTTTGGCCAACCCTAGTCAGGGCTGTTCCAGTGCCTTACCAGCTGTACCTCAGATGGACGAGCTACCACACAACTTGTGGGCTGTGCCTAACCTCTGGTGTGCACGTGTACAGGATGCACCCCAGCCCCTGCCGCTGGGCAGACCCACGAATCGCCATCATCTTGACAGCTGTTGCAGGGCGCAGCACAAACGGCATGGTCACACACAGCCTGCTTCACTGCCATTAAACACGCGCCCATGTGAAACACATCTGTGAAATGCCTTGTTATTATTATTCTTATTATTCTTATTATTATTATTATTATTATTATCATGTTAGGTCCTGTGAAGCACCCACCCCTGCATCCGCAGTGTCGGTCTCAATCTTGGAGGCCAGCTTCTTGATCTTGGCCCGCAGGTTCTTCAGCTCAATCTGGCTCTTGGCATCGCGGCGCTCGAACCCCTTGAACTCCTCCTGTGCTGCGTCCAGCGCCTTTTGGATGGCCTGCGTGCCGCAGCAGCACCAGAGGTGTAACTCGCATGTAAGTGACAAAACTATCAAGGAAATACCAGAACAGTATCAAGGAAACACATCAAGTGTGCAGCCTTTCCATGACTGCAGCTCGGCCTGATGGGTAAGGCCCTGATACTGCGTCGTGTGATCCACCCAGCAAAGGTCCCAGTTGCTTGCAGGGTTTAGGGTTTAGGGTTAGGGTAGGGTTGCTAAGTTACTTGCAGCACCATGGACTTCCTGAGTGCCAGAAAAGGCCTGAACAAGCAGCAGCACCCACAATACAGCGACAACAGCCTCTGTGCATGCTCAGCACCATATCCCACAGCCTGAAGAGGTCAGCACCCCCACGCACCGCCAACTCCTTCTCAACCGCTGCCACCTTCTTTTCGCATGCCTTGGCCTCCTTATCATGCTCCTGGAACTTGGTCCGCTCGTACTCCAGCTTGTTCTTGAACTCCTCAGCCTTCACATCCAGCTTGGCCAGGTTGTCCTGTGATAAGAATAAGAACAATACCACGGCCAGGTTATCCTGTGATGCCCAGGTGATAATATTCATAATAACAAGAATACGGTAATAACACGGTGTTTCAAAGATGTTTCTGCATGCCGGAGCCTCACAGTCATTAGCCAAACACCTAGATGCCCAAAAACCTAGCCCTGAATACTGGGAGCCGCCCCACTACGTGATGACCGAGTGCCAGCACGCAAGGCAGCAGATCAGTCATCCTGCCAGCCAGCCGCCTGTTGCTGCCGCATTGACAATGCTTGAGGACATGGCGTGATTAGGGGTGCGAAAGGGCAGGGGAAAACACAAGCAGAGGCTCACGGGCAGGGGACACCATCATGTATCAAGGTGAGTTTCAGACCATAAGGTGCCTCGTGAATTTCCCAAGCAATCAACCAAAACTCCATCCCACACACCTCTGTCTGCATGATGTAGATGGTGGTGCCGTTGATACGCGCCTGCACCATCTCACCCTGCACACACATGGCAGCGTGTGCGCGTGAGATGCAGATGAGCAAATGTGATATGCTCAGGCGTCTTGCCATCCTGGCCCTGCATGACCGCCCCTGCGCCGTGCATGAGTGCTCTTGAACCACGCCGCCCGCTCCTTGTCCCAACTATCACGTGCAATGGGCCAAATACTTAAACTACATATATCGATGTATGTGTGTGTGAGAATGCAAAAGAGTTCAATTTCTTGTTCCATGTGATGGTGTGTTCACTGGGGGAGGCGTGCAAGACAGCTCAATCTCTTGCTCCCTTGTTCTGCAGCCCCACCTGCTTAGTGAGGAAGATCTCGGCCTCGGCCTTCTTGCCCTCCAGGCCATCCTTCTCCTTCTCTGCAATCTTCAGGCGCGACACCATGCCCTGCCGCTTGTCGTTGATCTCCTCCAGCCTGCAGTGTGAGGGTGGTGTGTGACCAGCTCAGGGCCCTCACTCACACCTCACACCAGGACCCCAGATGCGCACATCTCATGAAGCACCGCAGTGCAGCACTGGGTGCATCCAACCTGCCATCTTTACCTCACGCTTGATAGTATCTCTTCCACAAGTTCATGCTGCTGCCCCTGGCCCTGCAGCACACTCGCAGTCTGCCCGCAGGCGCTGCTCACCTCTTAGACGCGTCCTCGATGGGCTGCACGTACTTGTCTGTCCCAATAATGTCCTCCAGATACTCCAACAGCCCAGTGTCATTCTTGTCCTCTGCCTTGGGCTTCATCATACTGATCTGCTCCACCTCTCCCTGCGTTGCCGTGTTAGTGGATGTATGGTAGAGCTCGTTACCACATGAACGACACACAGCACAGTGGATGCATGGTACAGCTCGTTACCACATAAACGAGACACAGCACAGCTCCCACTGCCCCTAAGCAAGGCAAGCAGAGCTCGCTGCACATAAAGCACCAAGTACCAAAGTGTATGAGCATGAGCACACCAGCGCTTCCTGAACCAAGCCCACTGCGTTGATACAAAAATTTGCCTCAACTACGGTATCAGTCTATCACAGTCTCAGTGTTGCGCCCTAGCTGTGGCACCTGAAGGATCAGGAAGCGGTTGTTGTCCAAGTCGATGCCCATACCCTTGAGCAGGTCAGTGACCTCCTTGGTGGAAACCTGTGTTGCCAGCAGCATTTGTGAGATGATGCGCAGTGGAGCATGAGCAGGGGCATGCGCAGTAGTGAAAGATGTGAGTACATGTGCGCAGTACATGTGCGCACTGCACAGCTGGCCAGTTGTGGGTCACCCTCTTGCCCTTGGGCCAAGGTCCTTACCAGTGTTTGCCACCAGACTTTGATTGCATGTGCCCACCTCCGCCCCCCCCCCAACCAACCAAAACGGGGCATTTCATATCATGCCCCCACCGAGCACACCTTGCGGTCATTGATGTAGTAGTCTGAGGTGTTGTTGCGGTGCGCTGTCCGTGCAATCGTGAACTGTGAGTTAGGCACCACATCATAGTCCTCACCCTCCTTGTCAATGATCTCCTGAAAGTGGACCGTGACCTGCGCACACATCACAGTAAAGCATGCAAGAGCATGTGTGAAGGCATGCCCGAAAGAGTGCCGCTTCTGGTTGGTGTTTTTGCCATTCTTGGCAAGGCAGGCTCCCCTCCTCATCACCCATACGGAGGCAGAATAACTGCATGTCTGCAGCATGGCACGGGTGCTACACCCTGCCATCTGCAGACCCTTGAGCATGGCATATGGGGGCACATATGGTCGCCCCGCTGTCTCTGCCCTCTCGGCGTGGTGGGCGCTGAGTGCATTTCCCTGCATGCTGAGGCTGGGGCACTGCATGCACCTTGGCCATCTCCAGGTTGCGGAAGTTTGTGGAGTTGTGGATGAGCTCGGACACCTTGTTGAAGCGCAGCTGCGTGCATCAGCAGGGGGCCATGCCGTGTGTAGCTGTAAATGCCACGAACATGCCATCTGCAAAAGCGTTCATTTGCCCAATGCAGGTGCTCACTAGAGCGCACTTACAGACTTGACGTGCCATGTCCAGGCATGCTGTGACATGCATGCTGCCCAGTCAAACTTCATGCCAGTGCATCAATGGATCGCACCTGTTTCGCACGCCGGCCGAACACGAAGAGCATGGCATCAATGACGTTTGATTTGCCGCTGCCATTCGGCCCCACCACTGAGGAGAAGGACTGCAGGGTTCAGAGGAAGAACAGCAAGATTACTGAGCAGCTTCGTGTGGAAATGCACCATTGAGGTGGCAGCTGGGGCTCACTTTGTGGAATGGGCCGACCCGCTGAGGACCTGCATAGGATTTAAAGTTGTCAAGTACCATCTCCCGGATCATCAGGCGCCGCGCGCCTGCCCCCTCTGCCATGGTGCAGCTGTCTGTCGATTTTAGTTTGAAACAGTCAGAGTCCCTGGAACATAAGCTATCCACGCATTTTAGAGTTTTTGCTTCAAATGGGATGAGCAATGCAAGCAGTTTGTGGTGCAAAACCAATACCCCAAACCCTAGCCACCCGTATAGCGTCCAAGCGTGCTGAAGCGAGGGATCTGGCACGTACAGTACGCGTTGCAAACGTTTTGCCTAGCACCTGTTCGCATTAGTGCGACGTGATGTACTGTGTACTTCGTCGCGGTGTGCACTACTCGCGATTTCATTGAGAGGGAGCCTGATATGGGTGGCGATTGCTACTGCTCCGTAGCCATTGTGGCGAACACCATTTGCTGGACACAATTGTCAGAGTCAGTAGGCGCACTTAATGGAGCTTGCTGTTATATGTATTAGTATCGCCGTGCACTCCCTGCGAAGGGGGCGAGGAAAACCGTGATAGCAAACATGGTGCGCAAATTACTGCGTCAAACTGAGTCGCTGTTGCTGTGGATTCCGCAATTCATGCCGGACACAGAACTTATCTGCTGCATCCTGCTACATAATGTGCATGCAGGCTGCCGAGGCCATGACAGAGGATGCACTTTGCCATGGTGCTGCGCAGACTGGTGCAGCGTTGCAAGCAGCGCTGATGCATGAGGTCCCCTCACCAGCCCATGTCCTTCGCCATGCAGGCCCGCCTGCAGTGACTTCGACACTCTCACAGCTGCCATCTCTGGTCCTGACAGAGTTTGTGCTGCCACACCTGAACGCATGGGCAGTTGCAAACCTGCGTGCAACATGCCGAGAACTGCGAACCGTGGTTGACACGCAGCTGCCGGACAGGCTGGTGGGGACGCTGCACGTTGGGGCAAATGACAGCACCTCTGGCCAGCAAGCGCTGTGCCACCTGCTGCATGCTGGGCGTCAGCATATCAAGAGGCTAGATCTGAGCGTTGTACAGTGTGTGCCATCAGCCAGCGGCACGCCAGCTGATGCAGATGCTGCGGCGGCGCACGTGCTGCAAGCTGTTGTCAAAGCAGCAGCACCATGTGGCATGCTCACCTCCTTGAGCGTTCACATGGCTCAGGGAGCTGCATTGGGCCCGCTTGTGCTAGCAGCCATCTGTGACCTGGGCGCACCACAGCTGCAGCACCTTTCGATCTCTGCAGCGGACACCGCAACCAGTGATGCTGCAGCATGGAGTGCTGCGGTGCAGAAGTTGCCACCAGGTCTGCAATTACTGCAGCTAAGCCTGGGTATCTGCACTGGGCACCCACTGCTGGAGGCTCTGGCTGGTGGGGCTGCACAGCACCTGGCAGGCAGACTGCAGGACTTCAGATTGGCCTGCAATGGCGTGGACGCATCCGCTCTGGTTTCCATGCTGGTGGCGCAGACATCTCAGCGGCCCACCTCTTCGTCTGTCTCGTCCTCACCTCCCACCTCCTCTTCAACGTCTGGGGGCCACCTGTCCTCATCATGGTTGCCACCTACAGCTGATCCTCAGGAGCTGGCATTACCTGAAGCAGGCACCTGCACCTCATCGCTGCAGCATCTCGCATTGCCAGGGCGGACGATCAATGCGTGGCACGTGCTGTCCGCATGCCCTCAGCTGACCACCTTGTCAATTGGGGACATCCCTCACTCTCACACTGTTCCAGAGCTGGTCTCACTCTTCCCGCACCTCCGATCCCTCCACATTTCAGCTGTACAGGACATTGGGCCTGCGTCCGCTCCTGCAATCGCTGCAGCACTCAACCGTGTGGCACATCTGGGCGTCGATCTGGAGACCCTCACAGAGCTGCACCATTTCTTACTCCAGGACCTGTGTCTAGGGAACATCCGGCAGGTGGAGCTGATCGATAGCAAGCACCTGCTCATGGAGGGCCTCTCACTTGTGCTCCCCATGTTTGACCCCTCCTGTGCCATCATTCTCAGCAGCAGCAGCCCGACCACTGGTGCCTGGGACAGGAACACAGCTGTGAGCCTGGGAGACCATCTCATTCTGGATGTGGAGCGGTCAGATCCTGCAGTGTACGACTCCGTGCTTCCAGCGATCACTGCAACTGCGCGCCATGCGCGCAGCGGGGGCCTGCACCTATGGCTGCCATCAGCAGGGGCCCAGGGTGTGTTGCTGGAGCGCGTGCTTTGCCCAGGGCCAGAGCTGTGCACGATGCTCGAGAGGGTGGACAAGCTCCCCAGGCGGGCGCGCACAGCACTGCTGGATCTGCTGAGGAGCTTCCGGGCACTTGTGCTCAGCCCGCCCCTAGTGTCTGTGCTGGAGGCGCACCGCCCCAAGGCCACAGCCACTGCTGCACCACCGCCTGTACAAGCGCCAGGTGGCAGTGGGGGCAGGCTGGGGCTTGTCCTGTCGACGCTGCGCGCAGGAGGGCTGGTGCTGGACCGGCTGTCCAAGGCTGTTGGGGCGTTTGGTGGAGTGCTGGGTGGGGGCTCAGGTGTGCCATGGCTCCAGGCTGCAACAAACCAGATCCAGACGCTGATCATCCCAGTGGCAAGTGGGGAACTGCTGCAGCTGTTGATTGATCTGGTGGGCTTGGAATACTTCTTCACGCTTCACACGCTGGTCATCCTGGACGTCTCCAATGTGGGCGACCCCTTCTACATCGCAGATGGCCTGGTGGGCCTTGTGCGCACGGTCTGCACTGTCCGAGGTGGCAGTAGCCCGCTGTGGCTGCAGTTCATGCCATGTGCGCTGCCGCACAGCGATGGTGCGTTGCAGGGAGCAGGGCGCATGCGTGAGGTGATAGCTTACGTGCGAGGCTGTGTGGATGCAGATACGGTCATGCTGGTGCGGTGAACTAGTAAGCATTCGGCATGCTGTTGGGTCTAGTTGACCGTGGGAGTGGCTGCAATGGATGGGTGCATGTTATGGGTGACAGATGTCACTGAAGGGGCCACTGTGCATTACATGCAAAGGCATAGTTGGTAGTAGGATGTAATCGAACTTATAAGCACATGCCTGATGCAGCAGCTTCTACGGATCACATTATTGCACTGTACTGCCGTGTACGTGCGGGAGCCACGCTTCAGAGTATTGTTGCGCGCAACCTGAACGACAACGCGAACTTAGCAGTGGACTTGATCGCGCCCTTCCTGTTTACATGTCACTACTCAAGCGCGCCTCGGGCATGCCGCATCCCAACGCATGAAGAGCTACACGCCAGCGCAGGCAGATGTGGAAAACCCTATGGTGCGCAGTCAGACATCATCGGGAAATCAGGCTGAGGGTGTGTGTTAGACTTTTGTGCCACGCTTGCCATTTTTTCAACGGTTAGAGATCTTGTGCACTTCCTCACAGCCTTATTACCTGTTGATTGCACAGGCACCGGCTACGAGCTGCACATATTGATGAGAATGACGGGGAAAATGCATCATCGTCAGCTGCTAGTATGCTACAGCTGCCAGCCGCGCTCTTTGCTGAGCACATTTGGCCTCGCCTGGGCCCATGCACACGGGCTGCGCTGCGTGCTACATGCAGGGATCTGCGCAGCACAGTGGATGTGTGCTCAGGGCAACAGCGTTTCATGCTGGATGTGTGCGAGCAGTCCACAAAGCACCGCGTAGGCTTGTTCAGAGTCAAGCGCGTGCATGGTTCAGCTGCAGCAGCCCCAGGTTCAACAGGCCTGCACCTGCTGCTGTTCAAGTCTCGGCCCAGCCGCATGCACCGGCTGGCATGTGCCCTCCTGCCCAACACTCCCACAGCGGTCATGCAGCGCTTCACTGCAGCCACCCACCTGCAGCATCTCAGCTTGACCCTGACGTCCAAGGTTCCCCTGACCCTTGAGCTTGCATCAGCTGTTGCACATGGCTGCCCACAGCTTCAGGTCCTGCGGCTCGAGGTGGCGGCAGCTACAGGCAGTGAGGAAGCTTGGGCCACAGCACTCCAGCTCCTGCCTGATACGCTTACAACCATTCACCTGCACCTGGCTATTGGTGGGCTGCTGCAACGGCTACATGAAGGCGCACGTGCGGAACAGCTGGAAATGAGGCTGGCTCCGCGGCTGCGTAGCCTGAGCATGGCCAAAGGCCCGCCCATCTTATTATGTCATGCACTGCACAGCACGATCGTGGTATACCCTCATCTGCAGCACCTGTCTCTGCCCAGCTGCCGTGTGGGGAATGAAACAATGCCATCCTGCCCAGAACTGCAAAGCTTGGTGCTGGGAGAGGTGCAGGTAAGATCTCTTCGACATACCGGCTCACTTATGTCACCTGTGTTGGCTGTTGTGTGCGTGTTTATTGTGGCTTGGGGTGATGGGTGGGTTGGTGGGTAGGTGGGTGGCCTGTGCACTGGTCATTAGTCCATGCGTGCAGTCCACGTCAAATCATGACTGGCCAGGAAGGAACCATTGCACAGGTGGTCTGGCAACCAGACCGGTGACTTTCTGCTTCTAAGTTGCACACCAACCTTGCATTTGTTGGCATATGTCGTGCAGGGCTTTGTGCATCTGGACCGTCTGGTGTCAGGGTTGCCCTCACTCGAGTCCCTCTCGGTGGACTCGTGGGAAGCAAATCTTGACTATGACAGGGCACTGGAGGCCGCCCATGGTCTCAACCAGCTGACCTCTCTCTCCATTAACCGGTATAGAGGTTCCTCCTGGAAGCTGATCAGGCAGTTGAGAGGGCCTGGGCCCAGCCCAATCAGGTGCCTTTCCAACCTCAGGCAGTTGGAGCTGGGGCAGGCAACCATGTCAGACATTGCAGATGTGTTGCCGCTGCTGTCACAGCAGTGCAAAATCGTGGTGGGCACTGGCGTGGTGGATATTTATGCATCACGACTCGCGGCCCTTGCAGAAATCTCAGCTGTATTTTCGCATCCGGGGGGCATAGCAATGCGGCTGCACAACGGCCAGCTTGTGGACAGGTGTGAACTTACATGGAGATGTCGCAGTTAAAACATGCTTGTGGCATCTCTCATGCGGGTATGCACATGCACCTGCGGCGGCTACATATGCCTTCGCTGTTGCTGGAATTGGAATTGGAATTGCTTGCGTGTCATCATTGCACCTGCAACTGCTTCACATGGCTGTTGAAACCAAGCGCCATCTCACGCTAGCGCGTGCTGCATCAAAAGAAAACACTGATTACATTAATGAAATGTACATACCTGTGGACTTGCAGGTGCATGGCCCTAGGACATGGCATTATCCGGTTACTGGAGCTGGTGCACAAGGATCTTGAGGTGCAGCGTGCACTCCAGTCTTTGTTCGGCTACCTCGATGGCCTTCGGTTGACCTGGCTGATGTGGCGCCTTGCGTTGATCCCTGCTGATGAGGAAGACGGTGAAACTGCAGTGAATCTGGAACACCCGCAGTACTTCTACACGACATGGCTGCTGTATCACACACAAAGGCTGCGGACAATTGTGCTGGACTTGGTGGAGGATACCGACATTCAGAGGCTCACACAACTCATCCAGGGGACCCCCCGATTCCGGCCTGCCTTCACAAGCGTGGAGCGCGTATATTTAGCACCAATTAGCGTCATCAGCGTCTCGTTGCTTGAGGCAATGGTGCAGCTGTGCACAGCGTTGGATGCTCAGAGAGGCAGGCCAGGAGCTGTGAGGGTGCTGGTGTCTCCTCTAATCAGTGATGACGCAGTGCATCTGCGAGACGTTGTCAGGTTTGTGCGCTCCAAGCTACCGGACCCTGAGATGCTAGAGCTGCTGGTTGTGCCTGCTCAAGCGCAGTAAACTCTGAGACAGTTGTACACTATTGGGAAGACACGACGGGATCACAGTATGTAACGGAGAGGCCTGTGCCGTGCTGTGGCCAACATGCAAGCTCAGATGTCCCAGGCTGCTCAGTATTTTGCGCATGTTGTGCATTGCTGTGCGCTCAGACAATGTGCAAGCCTGGCTAAGCAGTCTCATCACATGCATCTTGCAGCGCACATGTAGACATGTTGCAAGTTGCACGCCGCTGCTTCACAAGTATGGTTGCGTCTGTAGGCTGTGCTTGCCTGACCACACAGCAGCTTGTGCAGCCTGCTGGTACCTGCATGCTGAAATACGTACATGGTGGTCCTGCATGGTGTTGTAGTAGGTGATTATGTGGAACTCATGGTGGTGCGGTGAGCTGCACTCGCAAGCTGCATGCCGGCTGTCCAAGGCTGTTGGGGCATTTGGTGGAGTGCTGGGTGGAGGCTCAGGTGTGCCATGGCTCCAGGCTGCAACAAACCAGATCCAGACGCTGGTCATCCCAGTGGCAAGTGGGGAACTGCTGCAGCTGTTGATTGATCTGGTGGGCCTGGAGTACTTCTTCACGCTCCACACGCTGGTCATCTTGGACGTCTCCAATGTGGGCGACCCCTTCTACATCGCAGATGGCCTGGTTGGCCTTGTGCGCACGGTCTGCACTGTCCGAGGTGGCAGTAGCCCGCTGTGGCCGCAGTTCATGTGCGTTGCCGCGCAGCGATGGTACGTTGCAGGGAGCGGGGCGCATGCGTGAGGTGATGGCTTATGTGCGAGGCCGTGTGGATGCAGATACGGTCATGCTGGTGCGGTGAGCGAGTTAGCATTCGGCATGGTGTTGGGTCTAGTTGACCGTGGGAGTGGCTGCAATGGATGGGTGCATGTGATGGGTGACAGATGTCACTGAAGGGGCCACTGTGCATGACATACAAAGGCATAGTTGGTAGTAGGATGTAATCGAACTTATAAGCACATGCCTGATGCAGCAGCTTCTACGGATCACATTATTGCACTGTACTGCCGTGTACGTGCGGGAGCCACGCTTCAGAGTATTGTTGCGCGCAACCTGAACGACAACGCGAACTTAGCAGTGGACTTGATCGCGCCCTTCCTGTTCATTTGTCAATACTCAAGCGCGCCTCGGGCATGCCGTATCCCATCGTATGAAAAGCTACAACGCCAGCGCAGGCAGATGTGGAAAACCCTATGGTGCGCAGTCAGACACCATCGGGAAACCAGGCTGAGGGTGTGTGTTAGACTTTTGTGCCACGCTTGCCATTTTTACAACGGTTAGAGATCTTGTGCACTTCCTCACAGCCTTATTACCTGTTGATTGCACACA